>OX359284.1:18653268-19088268 GCA_947179155.2 Hedera helix
AAACTATATTTCCCTCCTAATATAGTTCGACAAATTTAGTTAGAGATTCGCTAGTGAGAAAAGGATCCTATCAACATAAGTAAGTAGCTTTGTGTGTGCACAATAAACTATAGTTTATTCAATAAGTAGACAAATCCTTGTCAATTACATCACCATGTAACTCCTTTTTATTTTGCCTCTTAGATTATAATGATTAAGTGTGTGCACATCTGAATCAAAATTATCTAAGTTAAGTCCGATCTAGCACTTTTATATAGTAAAGAGAAAAATAATGTCCTTGTGTGTGCACAACAAAACAGTAATATTCAATTTCTTATAAGCATCAAATGTGATAAAAACAACATCTCAAATAATCTATATAAGCCTTGTGTGTACACAACAAACGTATATTGATTATTTGATACTCTATCGTTTTATCATATTAGAAGGCAACATTCAATATTCCAAATATCTTTGAACGTTACAACTTAATATTATGAGTCGTAGAATAAATAAATTTGAACCACTCTAATTTTATTTAATTAAATTAAACTCCTTTAATTCGTGAATTTAATCTTTTAATTCATTTTATAAATAATATTTATTGTACATTATGAGGAGTTTGTTAATATTAATTGTCTCATCTTGTTTAATGCGCATGCACACATATATATAAAATATGCGTCATATTAATTAACATGCGAAACATATTTAATAATATATAATATATATAAATAAGCATGCACATATAGAATACTATATTCTACTTGGATTGATTATGAAATTTAATTATAGTTTAGTTTTTTCGAGCCACCAAATAAATCAAATAGTCAAATTTAGGGTGCAAAAATAAATAAGTGTGAAACCTCTAGAGGTGATTCACCAAGAGATCTATAAATTAAAGAAGTGGATTTTGATTTTTTCAAACCATGGGTGGCTAGCCTTAATTATCTCTCTCCCTCTAACTCTTTAAATGTAAAAAATTATGAAGTACTCTCTCAATTCTTGTGAAAGAGTGTGTATCCTTAATTCATAATAAGACTCCTCTTATTTATAGATATAGTCAACCCTCCTACGCTATTTAGGATTAGGGTTTTAATTTAATTCTTAATCTAATTAGGAACTAAATTAATTAATTACAATTCCTAAACTATTTAGAAACTTAATTATTTAATATGAACCTACTTCTTATTAATTAATTCCTAAATCATTTAGGAACTAAATTAATTACTATAATAATAATAATTCTTAAACCATTTAGGAACTTAATTGTTTATAATAATACTACTATTAATAAATTAGTTCATAAACCATTTAGGAACTAAATAATAGTAATAATAATAGTACGACTCATCTTATTAATTTATAATTAGTATTTTTAAAATACTAAATTATAAATATTAAGTTATTTAATTTATTATATCATCATAGTATAAATTAAATATACTTAATTTATTATTATGATTATGTCATCCACTTCTAAAATAAATATTAATCTTTTGCAGTGTGACCCTTTAGGTTCTCCATATTAAACCAGTTGTATAATAAATTAATTATAACAATTCTAATCTTATTTATATAAATAAATTAAATCATTTAATTTATTAATAAATAATATGTATTCTTACAATAAGATAAAGCCCCCTTAGCGATCAATGACTTTTCAAATAATATAGATTTTAACATTTAATCACAAAAGAACCTATTCCGTGAATAGTTATCGTACAATTTAATTCTTCTACCACACAATGTACCAATCAAATATAAAACATGAAATTACTATCAAGTCTTATTTTATTTGATCATATGCATTTCAATTCACAAATGCACAACTCTAATGTAAATTAGAAACACCTTTATAATTTTCATTCCACCTTAGTCAATGATTTCTGAGTTGTCATTTATCGAATTACATAGGACATTCTCTTCCTTTACTGGAAGCGGTAGATCCTTTGTTGACCATTCGCCTACCTCCATGTATAACTTATTATACCCGATCATATCCTATGATATATCCCAAAGGTCTTAAGGATTATGCCAAAGTATAACTCATTATACACAAAGTACTATGATGATCTCAAGTCTTAGGATCACTTATACTACTATAACAAAATGAACTCCTATTGACAGAGTACCTTGAGCGAGTCACGTTCAGTGAACTTATTCTCTAATTAACACCTACATACTTGCTTTAGTATCTCTACACAAATGATTATGAGATCAATCATCCTCTTCATAAGAGCAAGCATAGTATATATTAATTTATCCGGTTTCATTAGTACCCATTTTAATGATCCCACGATTAAGAACGTTTTAGTTTTTGAGTTATCTTGAATTTAGATCTCATTAGCATAATCAATATTATGATTCTAAAAGCATTGCTCTAAAACTATGGATTTATTCATATAATTAAATCAACCAATTAATCATGAATAAAGAAATGCCTTGATACTATGATTAATAAATTGAATAAGATTACAAAGTATATGCTTATCACATTAAATGTGATTGACTTGAGGGCATACTACTTTTACTATTGTGTGTAACAGAGATCCGTGCTTCACGTCAAATTTCTAGAGAGCTTAGAGGAAAGATTGGGGATATAGTTGAGGTTGAGTACAACATATCATCCTCAAACTGATGGCCAAAGTGAACGGACGATTCAAATACTAGAAGACATGCTTAGGGCAGTCGTAATGGATTTGAAGGGCTGTTAGGATGACCATCTACCTTTGGTGGACTTCGTATACAATAACAGTTATCACGTTAGTATTGGCATGCCACCGTACGAAACACTATATGGGAGAAAATGTCGTATACCATTGTGTTGGGACGAAGTTGGTGAACAGAGACTGTTAGGACCTGAAATGTTGTAGCAGTCGTGGATGTTATTAATATAATAAGAGTTCATTTGATAGCAGCCCAGGATCTTCATAAAAAGTATGCCGACTTGCATCGTCAGAAGCAAGACTTTGAAGTTGAAAACTTTGTGCTTTTGAAGATATTTCCCTAGAAGAAAAAAATTCAGGTTTGGGAAGAAGGAGAAGCTAAGTCCCAGGTTTATAGGGTCATTCGAAATTTTGAAGTGAGTGAGTGAAGTGGCGTACGAGGTAGCTTTACCTACTGAACTTAAGCACATTAACGCGTTACATGTTTTAGTGTTGCGGCCATATAAACCTGACTACAAGCACGTGATATCCTATGAACCGATTCAAGTGGAGAAAGATTTATCGTACGAGAAAATTCATGTCCAGATACTAGATAGGAAGGAGCAAGCACTAAGGAATAAGGTTATACATTCGATCGAGATTCTTTGGAGAAACCACATAATTAAGGAACCTACGTGGGAACTAGAAGAAAAGATGAGGAGGAATTACCCGCATCTTTTTGCATGACCTTATGTTAAAATTATGAGAACGAAATTCTTATAAGGAGTGGAGAATGTAATAACAACAAATATTTTAACCTATATTAATGAATTAAATTTTGTGCGATTAAATTAAATCATTGTATGATAGCTTGATTTATTTAATTATGTGTTGAGATAATTAAAGAAAGACCCATGATGAGTAGGTTTATACTTGCAAATTGAATGCTTAAGGCTTAGTGATTTGTGTTGTTTTCATTCATTTTTATGCTCTATGGTTTTATTTTACTTACTTTTGGTAATTTCCCTTTGATGTGTAGGAAAAAGAGCTCAAAGTGGCAAAATGGTAATTATCTCTGTCAGACGAGAGCCTTATCTCTGTCAGACGAGAGCCTAGGCGCTTGGTAGGCGCTCGGTAGGCGCTCAGTAGGCGCTCGGTAGGCGCTTGACTTAAACCTCTAACCAGACCAGGTGAGCGCCTAGGCGCTTGGTAAGCGCTAGGTAGGCGCTTGACTAGAACATCCAACCAGATCAAGTGAGCGCCTAGGCGCTTGGTGGGCGCTCGTCAGAAAATGTCAGGAGCGAGGTGTTCTTCTGTGGGACCCAAGCACGAAATTAAATGACAGACATCCTCAAGTACATGGCTGGCGGTTAAATGGAGTGGGAGGTTAAGGAAAAGGGGGAGAGAACAAGGAGATATAGAAGGAGGAGTAACAAAAAGCAAAAGGGAGACATTTGGAACAACACAGAGAGCAGAGAATAGAGCAGAGGATTCAAGTATTCAGCAGAGGAGGAATCAACGTTGGAGTTTGAAGGACAATTCAGAGTGACAACTGAGTTCTACCTTCTCTTACCCCTCTTACTTTGATTTATCTGAATGTTGTTAAACTTGTATCATGGTTATTGAGTTAGTGATGAACTAAACTTCAGAATTAAGGTTGTAATGGAACCTATCATGTAAATTGATGATAATTCATTTCCTCTTTATGTTAATTGATTGTGTTGGAGTTAATTGACATATCTTATGCTTAATTTATAATTACTTGGCCAGTAATTAGCTTGGCAGTTTATATGAAATTGACAAATGGAATATAAACCTAGGTCTGGGTATGTTGACATATGTTTTTGAGATTCTACATGTGATAGACTGCATGATATGTATATAGGATAGACATATACCCATATACCATATGTAACCTATAATGAAATCTGATTTTAATGACTCCTATTTAATGTTAAATCTCATGGACACATAGTGATTTATTTAAATAGGTGATATTCACTTGACCATCGACAGAGGCTAGTAAGTACACATGATTTTCTGGTTATTAAATCCATGTGTTTGATGACGTAAAGAGGGAATGAAAAGGTTCAATTGAAGTGTTAGGGAAAGTTATAACCTTAATGTTTTCCAACTTGACAACAAATCTTAGTAATTTAGGTTTCGTTAATTTAATTAATTTAACTCATTCACTTAATCAATATTCATCAACTTTGAGTAATCGTTTAACTAGGATTGGAGCACTTTATGATTAGTATTTTGGTGAATTAATAGTAGATAGTCCTTGTGGGATACGATACCTTGCTTGTTATTTTACTACGGTTAGACCACGTATACTTGCGTGTTTTATTAGGTCAGATTTAGGCAAACAACCCACTTAATGGGTCATTTAAATTAATGGATCAACCTAGGGTATTTAATATCAAATCATTGATAAGATGGGTAAGTTATCTATTAATTCAATTAACTTGATTCCTAGTAAGTCTAATTAGATTATGTAAATTAATTAATGTAGTTATTAATTAATTAATTTCAATGTGTAAAATATTAATAATAATAATTTATAGTCCAACTAGGAATTTATTAATAGTGAACTAGCCCAATTAGTTATTAAACAAGCCCAATCCAAATCAATTACTTGTGGACTTGTAATTGGTCATGTAAATAATTTAATTGGTCCAATATTGGTAAATGTGGCAAGCCATTTAAGTGGCCCAATGATTTAATTATTTGAGCCCAAGTGGAATGTATTGATAGCCAAATTATGACATAGATAATTGCTAGCATTGGACCTTTATATATATATATATATATATATATATATATATATATATATATATATAGCGTGTGTGTGTGTGTGTATGTGTGTAAATGAGTAAGTTGGCAATAAAAATAAATCAATAATGTGGGATAATTGGGGGAGAGTGACCGACCATGGAGGGAGCCTCTTAGGGGGGTGCAATGCTCCAAGTAACCTAGAAAACATACCCCCACAATTTACTCCCATGCTTGTATTAATTTTCCGAAAAAGTAGATCTAGGTTCCTTGATTTGTTTAAACTAATACGATCATTAGGAGGGGCTAATCATGCTTAAGGAATCTCTATAAATAGAAGGCCTCCCCAAGCTTGCTAGATCTTTCATTTGAGAGTTTATCTTAGAGAGCAGGAAAAGAGAAAAAATTATAGAGAAACTAGAAAGTGAGAGAACACTTAGTTCTCTTGAGAGTTATAATAGATATCACATCAAGAGAGGTTAAAGGGTGGTGATTCGGTAGCCTTGGTGGGATTCTTGGATGTCATACAACTTCATCACCTACTTTAGAAAGCAAAAAAGGAGAGCCATTAAGTCCAAAAGGTATAAAAAAACTATAAACCTTAATTTTATACCTTTCTTTGTGCTATATATAATTTCAATGGTAGAAAAACTATTGTCAAGCTCCCTATATCTAGATCTATGTTAAAATAGTAAATCTAGGATTTAACATGAGTATTTGTAAGCATTTATGTTAGAAAGTTTGGTGTAAAGTATGAAAATAATTTTTACCTGGTAAACCCTAACCGTAAAGGGTGCTTTAAAGTTTTTCATTTTGAAACCTACAAATGATTTATGTGATTTTCTTCCTTCACATGTTAGATATGTAAGTTAAAAACAAAACCTAGTTGGAATCATGTAAAAATGATTTAAAATGAGTTAATTATGATTTTTGGAACCATTGACACTTACTGTCGGAACCCTAACACCTAATAGTCCACTTTATACATATTTTTTATGACCAAAAAATTTCCGGAAGTTTGATTCAATGAATGGAATCTTGTAGTACAAGAAGATACAAATCCAACAAGACCAATTAGAGGTCATTTGAATGTGTAGATTTTATTTTATTTAACTTTGTCCAAAGGAAGCAAAATTAAAAAAAAAAAAAATCCAAAAGTTCTTGTCTACTAGGGCCACAACGCCGGATTTCAGTACAAATTCAGGCGCTGCAGCGCTAGTCCGATTTTTCGGGTTGGATCGATTTTCTGCTAGAAATAGGTTAGGCCGGTTTAGGCTATTTGGATCCGATTTCGGGGCAGGTTCTTGGGCATAAAATTTTCTAATTTTATAAATAATATTATAAATTTTAATTTTGGTAATTATTATACTATTCAGTATTTATTAAGGAATTTAAATTAATTAAAACATTATGAAATTAATAAAGTTATTAAATGACTAATTATTATTTAACACTAAATAATAATTAAACTAATTATTTATTATTTAAAAAATGTTCAATAGTAGATAAAGGTAATTAATTAATTATTATTAAATTAATTAATATTAAATAATAATTAAAGAATATTAAAGTGATAAACTTATGGTTTATTATTAAGGATAATTAACTAATTAATTTTTATTTAATCAATATTATATAATAATTAAAGAAGAATTAAGTAATAAACTAATTATTTATTATTTAATTAAGATTAAATAATAAGTAAGGATAATAAATAAATTAATTATTATTTAAAAATATTAAATAATAATTAAAGAAGAATAAAGCTAATAATCTAATTATTTATTATTTAATTTAACTTAAATAATAATTAAAAAGTGGTAAAATTAATAAACTAATTATTTATTTCTTAATTAAGATTAAGTAATATGTAAGGACGACTAATTAATTAATTATTATTTATTTAACAATAAATAATAATTAAAGGAGATTAAGGTTAGTAAGCTTATTATTTAATTAACATTAAATAATGAGGATAAATTATTAATTAATTATTATTTAATTAAGATTAAATAGTAATTGAGGAGGAATATAATTACCAAAATACTTAATAGCCTTTAAATAATTAATCATTGTACAACAATAATTAAGGTTAGTTGTGATTTTTTATTTTAATAATGTTTAAGAATAAATGACGTAATGAAATAATTATAAAAAATTATTTAAGAGTTTAAATAATTATATAAGGGATGTTTAAAGCCTAATAAATCAATAGTACTTAAAGAGAAGTAATATTTGACGGTTAAATTATTTATCTAAATGTAATTAAGTGTAAATGATATGAAGTTACTCGCAATGTGTTATGTGATGATTATTGATGATTGGATGCTAGGTATAGTAAACATAGATATTTAAGTGCACGATTATATGTTGTACTAATTGTTAGGCCGACGTTATCAATGTTATGTCTTTCAAAAGAAGTCTAATTAAAATGAATTAGCAGTATGTCATGAACAAGGCAAGTTCTTTATCTTTACTTAGATTTATAAAGTCAGTTACTAACTCTATCTTGAGTTATTATTTTCAAGCATGCACGTGAATTAATGGTTGTAAATAATTCCACATTAATAATTAATGCTAAAGTACATTTGAATTATATCTTATTATTGAACTACAAGTTATTTAAAGTTCTTCCATTCATGAACTGATTTAAAATAGTCTATGCTAATTGTTTTGGCTAGATATTTGTATGATAATATAAAAGTTATCCAAACCAGTTGTTGGTGCTGAATCTTGGACTGAGAGAACAACCATTGTTAAGGGAAAATTATAATTGTTGGTTATCTGGTAAAGTCAGGTCTAAATGGTATGCATACATATGGTGTACAAAAGGCTGATCCCCTCAAGTACAATATGACGATTAAAATATAAAAGGGTCATTCGAATGATTGATTCATTGGCTATGTTCACGGTCTATTGGACCACTCAGCAGTAAATAATCAATATTCATTTATTCAACTGAAAATGGATTATGCCATTCAGTTATTCTGACGACCCCAAATCCGGGTTCTTTAACCTCGGGTTTGGTTCTCACTGTACAATACTTATTGACAATTAAATACATACATTGCATTTAAACTTCGCGAAATAATACAAAAGGTTCCTTATAAAAAGGCTACACTTTTCAAGGTCTATTATCCTTAATCGTAACATTACATATCTTAAGGGAAATACAAAAGATTTACAAAGGAATTACATAACAGTAATTGAAATCTAGTATGCATCTACTAATCTACGCATTTGCTTTGCCATTGCCTTTGTCTGGTTTAGAACATTCAGGTTTAGCTGAAATATAGTAATGATATAGCAAGTGTTAGTTCCTGTAGACACAGTAATGATCTAGAAGGGGGGGGTGGGGGTTGAATGGATCATTAAAACTTTTTCCATCTCAACACTAATTTTTCTTTATCAATTGAAAGAGCTCTCACATGAGTACAAGTAATATTTAATAAATGATATAACATGGTTTAACGAGAGTATTTTAGGAGGATAATGATTCCTTTACAAGATCCTGAGAAATGAGGATAAATAATATAAATAACTTGTTATGCAATACAATAATTGATAATTTCAGTACTTGGAGGAGATAGGATAAAATACCTCACTGTTGTCAATCACTTGATAAACAGTGGTTCTGATATTGATGAAGCATAGTTGTTATTGCAATGATTTGCAGTCCTTCCGGTTTTTATTTGTGACACCATAAATTTCTTCATATAGCTGCATAAACTGATGCATCGACCAAAACCTTTGTGTTGTGGACATAATATTTTATTCCTGGATAACCTGGATTTTTAACCTCAGGTTCAGGTTGTTGAGAAGGGCAATGACACACATAGTTGAGAAGTCCATAGATTTGATCGTTTTGACAGTTGATGATGGAGTGAATGTCTTAGTTCATCATTTGTAGAGCTTCTCAATCACTTTTTGATTATGGATTCCTTTTGAATGGAAAGATTCATAACTTTTGCTGCATCTGTGTTCTTCCTCCATTACCCTACTGATTTCCCTAAGCTCAATTTGTCTGAAGAAGATAATTCTTTTAAGCACATGGTTAACCATGGATGGCCTTAGGCAGCTTATTCATTGGATTTCCTGTACAAACAATTTTCAACTTGTGAGATTAAATTCATTTTGTCTTTTATACCCAATACCGAGATTTTACACTAATCTAATTTTGTGTCATGGATCAACTCAAAGCGTAGGCTTTAACATATTTGTGAGAACCTGCTCTGATACCAATTGTTAGTTCCCGTAGACACAGTAATGATCTAGAGGGGGGGGGGTTGAATGGATCATTAAAACTTTTTCCATTTATGAGGAAATCATATTAGTTATAAATGATGGGATCAATTCAAGCACAACGGATTATACTTTTATAAACCCCTTAAAGATATATGAGTCATTTCAATTCAGTGTGTTAATCTACAGTATGGGTGATAACAGATTTAGCAGTTATTGTGCAAAAATGTAAAAGACATAAAGTAAATGACATAAGAGATTTAAGTGGTTCGGAGACTGAACAACTCCTACTCCACTCTTCTACTCTGACAAGTAGGAAATCCATTAAGGTTTAGTCCTCCGGACTAGGACACTCTTGCCCTCATCAAATTCAACAGACTTGGTTTCTTCAGTCACATTAAGACTAGGACACTCTTGCCCTCATCAAAGCCAGTAGCTTTGGGACTGTAGACTAAGCCAAGCAGACTTAGAATATCTTGTACCCTTTGGTACTCAACAAGTCCAGCAGACTTGATTTCTTTAGTTCTCCATGTCGAGAAACTATGACCCTCATTAAGTCCAACAGACTTGAGTTATTTGTTTGTTGGGTTGTGCTGCTAAGTAGAACATTTGCTCTTCTTCATCTTTAGGTACTTAGCAGCTGCTTGTGATCAACCTTTGAATGCTGCTGATATTTGTCGTTGATGTTCTTCTTCTTTCTGTATTCAGCAACTACCCATAATCACCCGAAATGTACTACTGAGTTCTTTCAATAAGCTTTTTGCTCAGCAGTTGTGTTGAACACTTAGCTTGTATTTCACACAGAATTCCATTCTGTACTCTTCTTTTCTCAAAGTGTTCTTGGCTTCTTTGATCCTTCGATTCTTAGCTCATATGCCAGCCCTTCGGCATTTTCCGTTTTTCGTGGTGAAGCTTCTCAACAGATTCGGTCGTGTATATATTGTTCTTGCTTATTCACCACTCTTTTTCTTTTTCCCGATTTACTCTTTTTGTAGATCTTTGAATTATCTTTCCGTTGCAGATCTCCCTGTTACAAATCTTCTTGTAGCAAATCCTTCTGAAGCAAATCCTTCCGTTGAAGCATGTTTAGTTTCACACTTCTTTATGAATACTTTATTCATTTAGTCAGAGTGTTAGTGCTCTGCAGACTCTGACTTGTTGACTTGTCTTCTTTAACCCTGGAGAGAGATGTCAGTCTTGGGTTCTTCCCAGTCTTCGTAGAGTGGACGGTCTTTTGGTAGAATATGATCATTGAGACACAGTCTACTGATTTCTTGAGCCTGATGCATGATACTAGAAGTCTTTACTCTGACACTCAGCACGCATAAGTCAGTATTCTGACATTTTTGACTTCTTCTATAGCAGATGCCATAGAAGTGTTGACGTGGATGTTTCTGAAGTAATTAACAACTCATTTTGAGATTACTGACTTAAGTGCTTAGATGTCTTCAATCCTTGTTGGCACTTAAGTACTCGACGATCAATCCAGTTGTAGCTTCTTGCTTCTGATTGTTGAGTCATCTGCTGGTTCTGCTATGTAGCTCTATGATCTTGTCTGTCGTAGGCTTCTGATCGTTGAGTCATCTGCTATGTAGCTCTACGATCTTGTCTGTCGTAGGCTTCTGATCGTTGAGTCATCTGCTGGTTCTGGTATGTAGCTCTACGATCTTGTCTGTCGTAGGCTTCTGATCGTTGAGTCATCTGCTGGTTCTGTTATGTAGCTCTACGAACTTGTCTGTCTTAGGCTTCCGTGTAGATCAGAGAGTGATTGACTTTACTAACTCTACGATTTTATCTCAGTCTTGCGGTCCTGACGATATGCTTCTCATGCTTCGTGATCTTCATTGTGTTTTATGTATATAGAGCATAAGTCTATGATCTGGTTTAAGCTTTAACAGATGATTTCTTATCATAGAGGATTGCTCTATGAACTTCAGGCTTGCTCGAACTGCTTGGTTCTATATGTCATGGAGGACTGCTCTATGAACCTTCAGGTGCCAGATCTTTATTGTAGAGGACTGCTCTACGAACTTTTAGTTGCATTCTCTGCTGTATAATCAAAGGTTGTTTATGACAGGTAGCATTTGAATATCTTCAGCTTGATTGCTTTGAACGTTGTACATCTGAACTTGCTTTATCATTCTACGACTTAGCTTTGCAAAATTTCAATCTGACTTGTGGTGTAAGTCGTAGTGCAATCGTAGAGTTATGATTTGAACTGCTCTACGATCTCAGTTCAGACTAGATGCTATAGATGTACGAGATCTTCATTCAGTTTGTTTAACAGCTCAAGGACAGCCTTCTGAATAATCCTTATGAGGATTGCTGTCATGATTCTGAATACCCATGTAGAGGTTGCTCTTTGACTTTGCTTGGTTCGTAGACAAGATTAGGAGAATCGTAGAGTGACTGTCTATATGGACTCTACGATCCCGAGAGTTAGCCCTACGATGCTGAGACAACTCTACGATCTGCCGAGAGGACTCTTCAATTTTCCGAGCCTTATTCTGCGTTTACCTGGCAAACTCTACGATCTTCCAAGAAGACTCTACGATCTTCCTTTGAGTGATTTCATAAGACTTCTATCTGAATGACTCTTCACTTCTCAATCAGTCTTTGCTGATGGAGTTGGTGCTTGGATCTTCTGTTTGCTTGCCGATCATTCAGGGTCTTCATGCTGATGATCTTTAAGTAGACACTCTATGATTCTGCTTTGGAAATGTGAGCGTATGACTGGTTATGCTGATGGCTTGCAGACTTTACGATCGTGAGTGTAGTCTACGATTCTTGCTTTAACTCTCTTGCTAGACTGTTGTTCTTTTCGGTCGATCAGGCCTGTCTATTACAATTTAAGATCAACCTAACAAGTTTGATCTTTTTATATATATAGTCCTTATACATAGTGATCTTTTGAAGGACTGTACAATGCTATTAACTCATATGAGATCAACTTAACAAATTTGACCTCGTCAATCTAAGTCCTTAGAACATAATGTCTATTAACTATTAAGGACTTTACATCTTTCATTAATGCAGACATATTCGCATATTGATTCATTTATCTTTTAAAACACATCATCAAATCTTATAATAGAGAAATAACATTCACATGCATATTCCAAATACTCTCCCCCTATTTGATGATGACAAAACAACAATACTAGATGCTTATGCATTTGAGGAATGAATCTTAAGATACAGTGAACTACTGTATTACTAGAGCAGAAAATGTGAATGTCATTGATGAAAGCTTAAATACAGATTACACAATATCCTAAATACTGGATTCAGTTTGAGATGTACCTTCCTTTGTACTTGTATGTCTTCTATATGATTTTCATGTCGTTTCTGCTCATGACTTCAAGTCTCCCCCTTAGCTGAAGACTTTTGGCTCATGTCTTCTTCTGGCTCCCCCTCAGTTCTTGCTTTCAAGGCTTTATCTCCTTGTCCTCTTTTCTGCTTCTTCTTGCTCTTCCCATTTACCTTCCTTTGTCTCTGCTTGATCCTCTTTCTCTTTTTCTCCCCCTTTTTGTTATCAATTATCTGGGAGACCTGCTGGATATTTACCTTGAGCTGCTCGATTAGGTAGGATGTGTTCCAACTTCAATCTTAACATCCTGCTGAGTGAGCTCTATAGTCTGAGACAGAGACTGATTTAAATTTTCTATTTTCTCAGAAAGAGATGCAATAGATTCTTCATTGTTCTTCCGAAGTTTCAGGATTTCTTTCTGTTGATTTTCTAAGGACTTCTGATATGTCTGATCTTGTTGAAGGAGCTTGAGAGATATGTCTAAAAAGGATGCTTGCATTTCCTTATGGAATTCTTCTGCTCCAGAGATAGCCTTTGCTGTAGTAGAAGTCTTGAAGATGTTCTCAAAAGCAGTGATTGTATCAAAGAAATCATTGTTCGATGAAGAAGGAACATCAGAGGGTATATTAGTGGGAATACTTGGCAGAGACTGGTTTGTTGTAGTCGTAGAGTCGGGATGCTTTACGACCAGTGACTCCACGAGTCTATTTTTCTTCTGGCCTTCATCTTGATTTACCAACTATAAATAAGGAATGCATATACTTTCTGCATGGCGATAGACTTTGAAATGTTGACGATGTTTGATCAGCAGATTTGGAAAGGATTGAACTCTCGGGAAGTTTTGAGAAACCAACTTTAGATTGGGAAAGTATGAATAACACCAACTGATGAAGCTCGTATCTCTGAAATAGATAGCTTTTAACCATGGCATCCAAGGGTAGAACCTTCTTAACTCCTGACCCATATGGTTATATAAAACTGTAGTTCGGTCGAGCTCAATGTCTTGAAACTTGCTCAGTAAACCTACCATGGTTATTGAATATTGAAGCTACTCTGATTTGACTATTGCCGTGATCAATCCATTTGTTTGGCAACATAGCCCCTGGCTTTTCAACTGCTTCTAGTATAATCCTCCTTCGAATACTTGATTATGAGGCTGCTGGAACATGATGCTCAAGACTTTTTGACTCAGCATTTTCAGAGCTCGAGTCTTTTTGGGTTTTATCTTCGAATGTTACTTCCTTTCCTTTCCATTTGTCATAGTCTTTAGCTTTAAAAACTGATTCCTTTGGAGCTTTGACCGGTTCAGCAGCCGTTTCTTCTATAAACATTTCTTCACTTCCAGATTTTGACTCACTTGGAGTCATATCTTCTTCAACAGGTACCTCCTCACTTTCATCACTGAGATCAATGAAGTTAGGCGAAACATCTCCTGCATTTTTATTCCCTGGGAATTTCATCATTTGTTGAAGACGAGCGCTTTGTCTTTTTGCTGGCTTGATCTTCTCAGCTTTCTTGAGGGATGATTTTGGTGGAATGAATCCAAATGATAGAGACTCGTCAGATGAATCATCTTTACTTGAACATGCTTTCCTTTTTCCTTTGCTTTCCTTTGAATCTTTCTTGCTGCTACTAGTCATCCTTAACCTCTTATTTTCCATGGGATTCTTCTTCCAGTTGTCAAACAGTTTAGGAGACAAAACCTTGTGGACATTCAAAGCCTCTCCCTCATCATCCCTAATTTTATTTTTCAGTTTGCGCTTCAGGATGATGCTCAAGAATCTTCCATAGAATACTTTTGTGATTGGCTTCCCTGGAGCCTTTATTTTCTCAACCTCCTTGACTAACCAGTCATATAGCATCGCACCAAAGTTTATGTTCTTCTTCATGACAATGGCAGACATGATTCTTAGTTGAGGATCACTTACAGTGTCATGAGCGGTGTCTTTGCATAAGATACATTTGCCTACTATCTCTGCCAGGAATTCGAACTCTTCTGGAAACTCCTTTTTCTTCATACCCTTGAGTTGTGGATTCTTCACATACCCCATCAACCTCATTCCTTCAACTGTATCTATTTTTTCGAGAGATGATGAATCTTCAATGGTGATTCCCAGACATTTGTTGATTTCGGTATCATCTATCTTGAGTTTTTCTCCTCTAACTTTTGAAACCAACTCATCATCGTTTACTACTGCGTTCTGATAGAACTCTTTTACCAGAACAGAGTAGACCTTGTGTTTTCCCCCAAACATTTTGAGAACCCAGCTTCCTGCACTATTGTAAGAATATCCTTGAATTTCTTTTCAGAAGACTCAAACTTATCAAAGCCGAGTTGGATGCCGGAAACAACTTGACAGTTTTCCATATCAATGATTTTGTAAATTGGCTGTTTGGTTAAATGAAGGTTTCAGTGAGTAACTAGGGTGTGATCAAGATGTATATAGATTTCTGGTATCTTTTGTGTTTAGGGTTTGAAGAGTTTCTAGGTTTCAACAATGGTTTTGGTACAGGATGAGTTTGTACAATTTAGAGAAATGGAAACTGATAACTGATGGAAAAGGACAATCGTCAATTTGAAGTTTCTTTGCTTATATCAGTTCCCTCGTAAGTTTGTAGAAGACACGTGTCGGATATTCATTTGCAGGACGTGGTCTTTATTTTTGCATTTATCATAACTGATGCATAACTAACCCACTTGAGTTTGGAGAGCGTGAACATTACTTCCCTGTTTGACAGACACCTTGATCAGTTCGTAGAGTGACTTGCTTTTCACTCTACGATTATCCAAAAAAACTTTGGTCAATAGTGAATTCTGATGATTGAGATTTCTTTACCCAATTCTCTTCTCCTGTTCAAACGATAGGTGGATCATTCCTTGATGAAAATTGACTTTGGTTTGAGAAAATTTCTTTTTCCTTTTACATCGGGAGCTCAGAAGGAAAACAGGTGATGTAGCATTCAGTCTTTTAACAGAGTTAAGGAATCTCAGAGAGGGCATGCCTCTTAGTTTGAAACTTAGGGCTTGGTTTGTCTCTGAGGCACTTTATCTGAGGAAAGACTGCTTTGGTATGGAAGAGGGAATGTTAATCACTGTATGACATGAAATGTGAGCAGGTAATTGGCTGTAATAGGTTCAAGGGATGGATGGTTTATGGGGAGTGTGATCGTAGACACATTATGTTCTACGATCTAGTTGTTGATCATAGTGACTCTAAAATTTGGAGCAATATAGCTGATCTGGTTTTCAATCGTAGAGTTTAGAGACTCTACGATTTGGGGATGAAGATTTAATGGGTTCTGATAACTTCTTCACTTGTTTCTGATTATTGCTCCCCTATGGTCAATGCTTTCATTTCTGAGGTAAATGGTCTTCTAGTGAACATCCATTTTTGGTTAGTAGAGTACCTTCCTTAGTACTGTCTACTCTACGATTCTCTGACTGGTGTTGCGATCGTAGAGTTGGTCTGACCTTGTTAGGCTTTGCCCTGTGTATTGCTAGGCTTGACATAATGTTGCTCCCCCACACTTTTTACTGCCACCTTATGATTGGATTCTCAATCAATGAATTATAAATTGTTCTCTTCAAATTTGGCATTTTTAAAATCCCTTTTTCTGACATTATGATCGTAGGCTTTGCATTCTCAGCTTTCTGTGATAGTAGAATTGACTCTCATTTTAATGAGAACCTTGTCCTTGCATTCCTCTTTAAGTGATCTTTGGATCAGTCAAGACACCTGCAGGTTAAATTTTCTAATTTGGTACCCACACTTATTTGGGTCCTGAGAGGTTAGTAATTTTAAGTACCTAACATTATCATATTTTGAAATCTCAATGTGCATAGTAGTGAATTAATGATGACAGTTATTTTATGCTAAATGAGTATGTGTGTGAGAGGTTTAAGATTGATAAATCACTTTTCATGAAGTACTGAGTTTTTGAACTTTAGTGGAGTGATGATCAGTTATATGTATTGTGCTTCAATGGCTCGTAGAGTTGATCAGTCTCTACGATCCTTCAGAGTGCAACAAAAGATATGACCATACTATACGATTTATCAAGAACTCAGATTAAACAAAATCGAAAGTAACTCGAAAGAAAGTTAAGGTAGGATAAATACCAATCAAGGCTACCTCTTTGGATTTTGAGAGAAACAGAGTTAATGTAAGGAAGTGAGTATTGTTAAAGATAAATCTTCAAGATTTCCTCAATTATAGAAGGTTAAATTCAATCTCAACAATAATTTTTCTTTGTCAATTGAAAGAGCTCTCACATGAGTACAAGTAATATTTAATAAATGATATGACATGGTTTAACGAGAGTATTTTAGTAGGATAATGAATGATTCCTTTACAAGATCCTGAGAAATGAGGATAAATAATATAAATAACTTGTTATGCAATACAATAATTGATAATTTCAGTACTTGGAGGAGATAGGATAAAATACCTCACTGTTGTCAATCACTTGACAAACAGTGGTTCTGATATTGATAAAGCATACCTGTTATTGCAATGATTTGCAGTCCTTCCGGTTTTTATTTGTGACACCATAAATTTCTTCATATAGCTGCATAAACTGATGCATCGACCAAAACCTTTGTGCTGTGGACAGAATACTTTATTCCTGGATAACCTGGATTTTTAACCTCAGGTTCAGGTTGTTGAGAAGGGCAATGACACACATAGTTGAGAAGTCCATAGATTTGATCGTTTTGACGGTTGATGATGGAGTGAATGTCTTAGTTCATCATTTGTAGAGCTTCTCAATCACTTTTTGATTATGGATTCCTTTTGAATGGAAAGATTCATAACTTTTGATGCATCTGTGTTCTTCCTCCATTACCCTACTAATTTCCCTTAGCTCAATTTGTCTGAAGAAGATAATTCTTTTAAGCACATGGTTAACCATGGATGGCCTTAGGCAGCTTATTCATTGGATTTCCTGTACAAACAATTTTCAACTTGTGAGATTAAATTCATTTTGTCTTTTATACCCAATACCGAGATTTTACACTAATCTAATTTTGTGTCATGGATCAACTCAAAGCGTAGGCTTTAACATATTTGTGAGAACCTGCTCTGATACCAATTGTTAGTTCCCGTAGACACAGTAATGATCTAGAAGGGGGGGGGGGGTGAATGGATCATTAAAACTTTTTTCATTTATGAGGAAATCATATTAGTTATAAATGATGGGATCAATTCAAGCACAACGGATTATACTTTTAAAAAACCCTTAAAGATATATGAGTCATTTCAATTCAGTGTGTTAATCTACAGTATGGGTGATAACAGATTTAGCAGCTATTGTGCAAAAATGTAAAAGACATAAAGTAAATGACATAAGAGATTTAAGTGGTTCGGAGACTGAACAACTCCTACTCCACTCTTCTACTCTGACAAGTAGGAAATCCATTAAGGTTTAGTCCTCCGGACTAGGACACTCTTGCCCTCATCAAATTCAATAGACTTGGTTTCTTCAGTCACATTAAGACTAGGACACTCTTGCCCTCATCAAAGCCAGCAGCTTTGGGACTGTAGACTAAGCCAAGCAGACTTAGAATATCTTGTACCCTTCGGTACTCAACAAGTCCAGCAGACTTGATTTCTTTAGTTCTCAATGTCGAGAAACTATGACCCTCATTAAGTCCAGCAGACTTGAGTTATTTGTTTGTTGGGTTGTGCTGCTAAGTAGAACATTTGCTCTTCTTCATCTTTAGGTACTTAGCAGCTGCTTGTGATCAACCTTTGAATGCTGCTGATATTTGTCGTTGATGTTCTTCTTCTTTCTGTATTCAGCAACTACCCATAATCACCCGAAATGTACTACTGAGTTCTTTCAATAAGCTTTTTGCTCAGCAGTTGTGTTGAACACTTAGCTTGTATTTCACACAGAATTCCATTCTGTACTCTTCTTTTCTCAAAGTGTTCTTGGCTTCTTTGATCCTTCGATTCTTAGCTCATATGCCAGCCCTTCGGCATTTTCCGTTTTTCGTGGTGAAGCTTCTCAACAGATTCGGTCGTGTATATATTGTTCTTGCTTATTCACCACTCTTTTTCTTTTTCCCGATTTACTCTTTTTGTAGATCTTTGAATTATCTTTCCGTTGCAGATCTCCCTGTTACAAATCTTCTTGTAGCAAATCCTTCTGAAGCAAATCCTTCCGTTGAAGCATGTTTAGTTTCACACTTCTTTATGAATACTTTATTCATTTAGTCAGAGTGTTAGTGCTCTGCAGACTCTGACTTGTTGACTTGTCTTCTTTAACCCTGGAGAGAGATGTCAGTCTTGGGTTTAAATTAAAGCCCAATGATTGGCCCACTTGGAAAATATTTAAATTAACGAATAATTATTAAAGTAAGCGAAATGACTATCATTTTGGGACAAAAATGAGAGCCATCAGCCGACCATGCTAGGAGAGGAGAGAGAAAATGATATTTTGTTTATATTTTTTATTTTTCATTTATTTAATAAATGGTTGCTTGTTTTATTTTTTCAAGTACATGGACCATTCCTCTTTTCACCAACTAAGTCATTTAACCCATTCCTTGTGTAAGTTGTCATCTAGGAGCATGGGCTAAATTATTAGATATATTATGTGTATCTAATAATTTTGCAAGTATACTTGAAATTGTTAGATGTTATTTCATTATTTTCTCCAAGTCCAAAAGAGAGAGCTAGAGAGCATTTGAGAGTGTAGAAAAATATTTTGAGAGCAAAATTATCAAGAGAAGGAGTTCTTGGTTTATGTCTTCAAGATTCACCACTTATTTTGGAAGAAAAAGGAGAATAGCCATTAAATCAAGGTAATGGTTATTCTAAATCTAAGTTTTATGTTTAAATTAAATAAATCATCATGTTAGTATAAACATATTAATATAGTTATTAATGTGTAGTTGTAATATTTATGTCATGCTTGAGTTTAATATGTTTGGTTTGTATTTTGGTATTATTTGTATGCTAAAATATGTGTTTAATAGTGTATAATCAAGTCTTGAAATATATGACCAAAAATATTTTTATAAAACTTAGGTTTGATGTTCTAGTATTATAGAACATTAAATCATGAGAAAAACAAAGTTTGAATCACTCAAAATGGAGTTATACACAAAAAGTTTTGATTTGTGGTAGTTTATGTGATGTAAAAATTTTTATAAGAAAATAATGATATTAAATCATGAAAAATAAATTTTTCATGTTATAAATTAATATAAGGTGATTGGTAATTTTTTTAGATTTTTATTGAAGAGTTAAAGTTTACTTGATGGTATATTTTTGTTTAAAATGTGTGTGCCGGAACACTGTTCACATTCTGCAAAGAAAATTTTTTTTTAAGGGTTTCTGCGCAATGCGCGTAGCACTGTTCACCGAAAATGCGAAGACAAAACGGCGTCGTTTTGTTTAAAGAAAAAAAATCAATCCTCGTGTACGCGCGAAAGCCATCAGCAGTGTCCCAAAACGGCACCGTTTTGGACCTGCTTATGGATAACGCGCGCAATGCGCGAGCCCAGTTTCTGCGAAATTACCAATATGCCCCTCCGTGTTTTTTTCTCGGCGAAATTACGATTTTGCCCTCGGTTCAGTTTTTAACTTATTTACAAAAATGTCATTCGGGTTTAATTTAATTAATTTAAATATTTAAAAACTAATTTAAAATTATAACAAAAATAATAATAATTCAAAAATGATATTGGGGAGGATATTCTTAATTAAGTTTAATATTTAAATATTTTAAATATTAGTCTAGTTAGCTAAATCATTGTTAAGTTAAATAAATTTATTAGTTATTTATTATTTAAAATGTTAATAATAAATAAAGGAGATAAATTAGCAATTATTATTTAATTCCCATTAAATAATAATTAAAGTGTAATGACCATGAATTTCATTAGTCATTGTAAATATAATTAATAAATATTTAGCAATGAATTTAAATTTTTCTCATTAATTAATTGTGCCTTAGATAATTAAATAAATGTACTTATGTGCTTGTATGTTTATTTAAAGGATTAAAGCAAAGTGTATAATTAATTTAAGCAAATCTAATTGGATTATATTTTAAATCCAAATAAGTTGATAAACTAGGTTAAAGATATTAACCTAGTAGCCCATGTAATTAATTTAATTAAATATAACCTAGACTATTTAAAATAAGCCCAATGTGTTATTTAAATTGAGCCCAAACAATTTAATTGAATGAGCCCAATAGAAGTTATTCCCAAGCCCAATGTGAAGTCCAATAAGGGTCAAACTTTGGTCAATATATATATATATGCACATTTTTGCATTAAAAATAAAGGAAAAATGGCTTGGAAAAGCCATTTTGCTGATTTTTGTGAGGGACTCACTTGATGTTGCTTGATTTGCTAGATGGCTTATCTTTTACACTAGATCAAAGTTGGCCAACAACCCTAGTCATTCCATGAGTCAATCACCAAGTCATTCAATCAAATAGTAAGCATACTTAGCATTTAATTTGACCAACATAGATGAATTAGAGAGTTAATGGTGTGTTAGTGGTTGGCTATAAAAGAAACACTCCACACTTGTTCTAGGTTGGTTAGTTCATTTCTAGAGAATTTCCTAGAGAGCAAAATGTGAGTTTTTGAGAGAAAACACATAAGTGTTGAGAGAAAAAGCTAGAGCTTGAGCTTGGTGGATGTCCAACAATCTCATCACATATTTCGGAAGGAGGAGAAGGAGAGCACACAAAACCTCAAGGTTTAAAAGTTCTCAAATCCTTTCTTATTTCGTTTTTATAGCCTATATGCGTTTTAATCGGTTAAAATCTATTTTTAACCGATCAAAACTCATTTTGATGGTCTAGATGTATGTAACTATGTAATATATGTATATTCATAGATCTATGTGTTTATAACATGATTTCGTAGGTTAGAAATACATAGAAGTTAAAGAAATATGTGTAACACAATTTTACCGGTAAACCCTAACCATGCATGCTATGTTTGATGTTGTATTTTGAAATTTACAAATCGGAAATTGGATTTTTATGGCTAAAAAACTAGGTCTATGAGTTTTAAAGATAAAACCTTTTTGAACCTTTCAAAAATATTGAATAACAAAGAAGTTATAGCTTTAACCACAAAAGATGTCATTTTTAAACCCTAAGTGGTTCGATCCGTAAATTTCGTGTAAAACGTTTTAAAAATGTGATTGAACCATGGAATATTGTAAAACAAGAAGTTACAAGGTTAACAAAACTGAGTTTGTGTCATTTGGACATATAGATCACATTTTATTCAAGTTTGAACCAATAAAACCAAGGATTTGTGAAGTTAGTTTTCACCTTATCCTTGTGAGCAGTTTTTAGTCTAGTTAAGTTTGGAATTTGGATTTATGTTCTAAAGAGAAATTGTAGAGGGGGAAATTCTGATGAGAATGGACTCAAGAATCACCTCAAAATGTTTTAGAATGAAGAAGTTATGGCTGTCGGAGCGTCGGAGGGTCGGGCAGTCCTCAAATTTGGGTTTCGGAAATTATGTACCACCGCCGCAGCGGTGAAACATTCTGCCAGTGACCTATTTTAGTGGTCCGGGTCGGGTCGGGTCGGTCCGGGTCGGGTCGGGTCGGTCCGGGTTGAGTTTTAAATGAAAATTTAAGTTGAAATACATGTAAAATGAGTGTATTTCAATACTAAACCATATATGTAAAGTTTATTAGTGACTTAATGGTATCTAAATGTATAAAATAAAGACTTAAGTTAACACAATTAAAAGGTTAACTAGTGGTATTGTTTGAACAATATTAAAATATTATTAAATGATGAATAATATTAAGTATATGATTAAAAAGATATTAAATGATGAATAACATTGTAATTGTGTAAAATATTATCAAATGAGTAATAATATTAGATGATGATTAAAATATTATTAAAATAATTAATAATATTAATAAGGGAATAAAATATTATTAAATGATTAATAATATTAAATAATGAATAAAATATTATTAAATGATTAATAATATTAGATATTTAATAAAATATTATTAAATGATTAATAATATTAGGTAATGAATAAAATATTAATAAATGATTAATAATATTAGTTACTTAATAAAATATTATTAAATGATTAATAATATTAGATACTTAATAAAATATTATTAAATGATTAAAAATATTAGATATTTATTTGAACTATATTAAATAATTAATATAAGTTCCTTGTGTTTAAAATATTATCAAGTAGTGATAATATTTCCTAAGTGTTTAGTTACCCATAATTAATCAATTATGTGGTTCGTAAGGTTTATAAAGGTCATTATACTTACAAGTATATGATACTAATTTAAGATCAAACTGATTTAATTGTTAGGTCCGTTCAAGGATTGTTAAATTAAGTTGGTTAGCAGTAAACGACGCACGAGGCAAGTTTTCTACCCCTTAACTTGTACTTATTGTTGCAATTATTATTCAACCTTAATTACATTGAGCAATTCATTTATTGTTGAGCAAGTAACTACACTCGTAGATATTTGACAGACCCTTGAGTGAATTAATTATCGAAAATTACTTCACATCGTTATTGATTATTGTATTCGCACATAGTGCTTTTGCAACTGTTTAAGATGTCTAAGCTAATTGTTTCGGCTAGACAAATGTATGTTAATTCATTGAATTGAATATTATAAAAGTTTATCCAAACCATTGGCTGGTGCAGATTCTTACAGTAAGACTGAGAAAGAACAACCCTAGTTAAAGGGGATTTTTATTTGTCGGAAAACCGACAGCGCGCAAGAAATCTAAATGTGATGCATATACATAGGACATGAGATGACTGATCCCCTCAAGTGTCCCGTTATTTTAACAAGGAGTCAGACATTGTATGTCTGTTCTACCTTAGTAGCAGTTCATGGTCATTAAAGACCACTCAGCAGTAAAGAGTCAATTCCTTCTTTTATTGAACATTGATTATTGTTATCTTTCACAATTGCTATTGTTGAAACCTTGAAGTTATTTTCTTTCATCATGATATATCGTATGATTGTTGTTTATAAACTTGCTGAGCCATTTAGTTGCTCATTCTTGCTATATCATGACTATATTTCAGCCATTCCCGAAAGCTCTAAATCGGACAATGGCAAGGAGAAAGCGAATGTTTAGTTTTAGTAATTGCATGCTAGTTTATATTACGGTTATGTAATTACTGTTGTAAATCTTTTGTATTTCCCTTAAGATATGTAATGTTAAGATTAAGGTAATAGATCTTGGGAAATGTAGCCTTTTGTTAAGGAACCTTTTGTATTATTCCGCGAAGTTTGAATACAATTTATGTATTTCATTGTTGTTAAGTATTGTACAGTGAGAACCAAACCCGAGGTTAAAGAACCCGGATTTGGGGTCGTCACATAAAGAAGATAAAAAAAAAATTTATAAATTAACTATTTATTATTTAAATATTATTAAATAATAAATAAGGATAATTAAGTAATTAATTATTATTTAATTAGCATTAAATAATGATTAAGGGAAATTAAGTTATTTAATTTAAATAATAAATAAGGATAAATAAATTAAATTTTATTTAACCTTAAATAATAATTAAAAATAATTAAATAATTAATTATTATTTAATTGGCATTAAATAATAATTAAAGAGGATTAAAATTAGTAAACTATTATTTAATTTCCTTAAATTAAATAATAAGTGAGGTTAATTAATTAATTAATTATTAGTTGATTAATATTAAATTAAAGAAGGTTAAAATTAAATCAATAATTATTTATTATTTAATTGTGATTAAATAATAAGTAAGTACAATTAGTTATTATTTATTTTAAATAATAACTAGAGTTAATTAATTAATTTCTATTTAACCAAGATTAAATAGTAATTAAATAGAGATTGAATTAATAAAATAAATTTAATTTCATTATACTTTTATTAAACAATTATAATAAGTTGTTTAAGGGTTTAATAAGTGTCCAACGCTTAAGAAAAATATTTTCTAACTTATTAAATTATTAACCTAATTTGATTGAGGGTCTATAAGGTTAATAATATTATTTCGACTAATGTAAATTTATGTGTTAGTACTTATATGATAAATAAGTACCTTAGTGAGCGTATAGTTGTGCAAATACGCCGTACTAATTATTAGACCAACTTTATTAATGTTAGGTCTTTTCAAAGCAGGTAGTTAAAGTTAGACATTTATTGTAGCTGAGCAGACAGGCAAGTTCCTTATCTCTAAACTCATTTCATTGAGCAAATTATTTATCTAAGCTTGAACTGTTATTTCCAAGCATGCTTTGAGTGGTTTAATTACTTTACAATTATTCCACATCGATATTATTGTTATTCGCACTTGTTGCACTTGAGATTGTACAGTCATTTACTTGTACTTAATTACTGTTCTACTGTTTAAAGAACTGTTCAAAGTAGGTCTAAGCCATTGTTCGGCTAGACATTTATGTTAAAGATTTTAAAAGCTATCCAAATCATTGAAGATGCGGATTCTTAGACTATTATGAACACCCCTTTATTATAGGGGAGTACCCTGTATCTAATATCAGGTACAAAAATACGGAAATTAAATGTTATGCATACACATATTGTACTGAGGCTGATCCTCTCGGGTACATATTTCTGGTAGTAACCATTGGGTCAACCTGCTATTGACTCCAGTGGATATTTATAGTTCATAGTCTATTTGACTATCCTAATTTTAAAAGAAAATTATTATTCCTGCTTATGTTATTCACATTATTGAATTGTTCAGCTATTCTCTTTCATTCATGATATATTGTTCCTTGTTGTTACTTAAACTTGTTGAGCAAACTAGTTGCTCACTCTTGCTATATCATGAAACCTTATTGCAGTGCAACTCGAGACTTCGGGAAAGAACAAGGGTAAAGGAAAGATGAAGTAATAGACTTCGAGATGCAGCCCTGTAGTTAATTAAATTAACTGTTATGTAATATAAACCCTAAGTACTTTATTAAGGGTATTTGTGTACTTTTGTATAAGGTTATCGTATCTTGGGACTAGTAACACCTTTTGAATGAACAACATATGTTTATTATTCCGCATTTAGTTATTGTATGTTGTTTAGAGGTGAATGTTTGTATTGGATCGTGATGACCGGATCCGGGTATTTGGAACCCGAATTTGGGGGCGTCACACTTCTGATTTCTTGAGCCTGATGCATGATACTAGAAGTCTTTGCTCTGACACTCAGCACGCATAAGTCAGTATTCTGACATTTCTGTCTTCTTCTATAGCAGATGCCATAGAAGTGTTGACGTGGATGTTTCTGAAGTAATTAACAACTCATTTTGAGATTACTGACTTAAGTGCTTCGATGTCTTCAATCCTTGTTGGCACTTAAGTACTCGACGATCAATCCAGTTGTAGCTTCTTTCTTTTGATCGTTGATTCATCTGCTGGTTCTGCTATGTAGCTCTACGATCTTGTTTGTCGTAGGCTTCTGATCGTTGAGTCATCTACTATGTAGCTCTACGATCTTGTCTGTTGTAGGCTTCTGATCGTTGAGTCATCTGCTGGTTCTGCTATGTAGCTCTACGAACTTGTCTGGCGTAGGCTTCTGTGTAGATCAGAGAGTGATTGACTTTACTAACTCTACGATTTTATCCGAGCCTTGCGGTCCTGACGATATGCTTCTCATGCTTCGTGATCTTCATTGTGCTTTATATATATAGAGCATAAGTCTATGATCTGGTTTAAGCTTTAACAGATGATTTCTTATCATAGAGGATTGCTCTATGAACTTCAGGCTTGCTCGAACTGCTTGGTTCTATATGTCATGGAGGACTGCTCTATGAACCTTCAGGTGCCAGATCTTTATTGTAAAGGACTGCTCTACGAACTTTTAGTTGCATTATCTGCTGTATAATCAAAGGTTGTTTATAACAGGTAGCATTTGAATATCTTCAGCTTGATTGCTTTGAACGTTGTACATCTGAACTTGCTTTATCATTCTACGACTTAGCTTTGCAAAATTTTGATCTGACTTGTGGTGTAAGTCGTAGTGCAATCGTAGAGTTATGATTTGAACTGCTCTAGGATCTCAGTTCAGACTAGATGTTATAGATGTACGAGATCTTCATTCAGTTTGTTTAACAGCTCAATGACAGCCTTCTGAATAATCCTTATGAGGATTGATGTCATGATTCTGAATACCCATGTAGAGGTTGCTCTTTGACTCTGCTTGGTTCGTAGACAAGATTAGGAGAATCGTAAAGTGACTCTTTATATGGACTCTACGATCCCGAGAGTTAGCCCTACGATGCTAAGACAACTCTACGATCTGTCGAGAGGACTCTTCAATTTTTCGAGCCTTATTCTGCGTTTACCTAGCAGACTCTACGATCTTCCTAGAAGACTCTACGATCTTCCTTTGAGTGATTTCATAAGACTTCTATCTGAATGACTCTTCACTTCTCAATCAGTCTTTGCTGATGGAGTTGGTTCTTGGATCTTCTGTTTGCTTGCCGGTCATTCAGGGTCTTCATGCTGATGATCTTTAAGTAGACACTCTATGATTCTGTTTTGGAAATGTGAGCGTATGACTGGCTATGCTGATGGCTTGCAGACTCTACGATCGTGAGTGTAGTCTACGATTCTTGCTTTAACTCTCTTGCTAGACTATTGTTCTTTTCGGTTGATCAGGCCTATCTATTACAATTTAAGATCAACCTAACAAGTTTGATCTTTCTATATATATAGTCCTTGTACATAGTGATCTTTTGAAGGACAGTACAATGCTATTAACTCATATGAGATCAACTTAACAAATTTGACATCGTCAATCTAAGTCCTTAGAACATAATGTCTATTAACTATTAAGGACTTTACATCTTTCATTAATGCAGACATATTCGCATATTGATTCATTTATCTTTTAAAACACATCATCAAATCTTATAATAGAGAAATAACATTCACATGCATATTCCAAATAGCAAGAATGAACAACTAAATGGCTCAACAAGTTTATAAACAACAACACAAGATATATCATGATGAAGGGAAATAACTTTAAGGTTTTCAACAATAACAATTGTGAAAGATATCAAGAATCAAAGTTCAATATAAGAATGGATTGACTCTTTACTACTGAGTGGTCTTTAATGACCATGAACTACTACTAAGGTAGAACAGACATACAATGTCTGTCACCTTGTTAAAAACAACGGGACACTCGAGAGGATCAATCCTCTTATGTCTTATGTATATGCATAACATTTAGATTTCTTGCGCAAATTCGATTTTCCGACAAATAAAAATCTCCTTTAACTAGGGTTATTCATTCTCAGTTTTACTATAAGAATCCGCACCAACAATTGGTTTGGATAAGCTTTTAAAATATTCAATTTGATGAATGTAAACATGCATTGTCTAGCCGAAACAATTAGCTTAGACATTCTTAAACAGTTCTTAAATTAATGAACTATAACATTTGTAAAAGTACTAAGTGCGAATACAATAACAAATAATGATGTGGAATAATTTTAGATAATTAATCCACTTTAAGCTCTGTCAAATAACTATGAGTATAAGTACTTGCTCAATAATAATTGAATTGCTCAATGTAATTGCAGTTAAAGAAAACTTGCAACAATAAATACAAGTTATGATTAAGAAAAAACTTGCCTCGTGCGTCGTCTACAGCTAACCAATTTAATTTAATAATCCTTGTACGGAGCTAACAATTAAATCAGTTTGATCTTAAATTAGTATCATATACTCATAAGTATGATGACCTTTATAACTCTTACGAACCACATAATTGAATAATTACGGGTATTTAAACACTTAAGAAATATTATCATTACTTGATAATCTTTCATACATAAAGAACCTATATTAATTATTTAATATAATTCATATACCTATCTAATATGATTAACAATTTAATAATATTTTATTACTCTTGTAATATTATTAATCATTTAATAATATTTTATTAGTCACTTAATATTATTAATCCTTTAATAATATTTTATTAATCTTTTAATACTATTAATCATTTAATAATATCTTACTATCTTATTAATATTACTAATCATTTAATAATATTTTATTAATATTCTAATATTATTAATCACTTAATAATATTTTATTTATTATATAATATTATTAATAATTTAATAATATTTTATTCATTATCTAATATTATTAATCACTTAATAATATTTTATTTATTAGATAATATTATTAATCATTTAATAATATTTTATTAATCTTATAATATTATTAATCATTTAACAATATTTTATTCGTCTTCTAATATTATTAATCACTTAATAATATTTTATTTATTATATAATATTATTAATCATTTAATAATATTTTATTCATTATCTAATATTATTAATCATTTAATAATATTTTATTTATTTTCTAAAATTATTAATTATTTAATAATATTTTATTAATCTTATAATATTATTACTCATATAATAATATTTTATTCATCTTCTAATATTATTAATATTTTAATAATATTTTATTTATTATATTACCCTTTATTTATTACTTAATAAATAATTAGTTACTATCTCTTTTCATTTTAATTATTATTTAATATTAATTTAAATAGTAATTAATCACCTTCATGACTCTTATTTATTATTTAATATCCACATAATAAATAATTATATATTTTCTTTTTATTGGGTCCCATATTAATTATATTAATTTTAAAACATTTTTACCCATTTTTGTTTTAAATAATTTGAACCGGCCCGTTTAAAACGAACCGACTCGACCCGAAATTAAAAAGATCCGTCTGTGAACAATGATGAGGGCCCCGACCCTCTAAATAACAAAGGAACGAGGGCCCCGGCCCTTGAGTGGCAGAATCTGCAAAATTGCCATTTTCAGATTTTCCAACTTTTGCTCATTTGATTAAAACTTGAATAAAATGAAATCTATAAATCCAAATAACCTCCAATTGGTATTGATGGATTCGTATTTTCTTAAACTACCATATTCCATCATTGGATCAAATTTTTGAAAGAGTTTTGATTATGAAAAATAGCCACAATGTGGGCTGTTTGTACATTAGGTCATTAAAATGACATGTTTTGCGGTAAAAGCCATAACTTCATTGTTTTTCTATATTTTTGAAAGTTTCAAGTTTGGTTTTCTCTAAAACTCATATAACTAACTTTCTAGCCATAAAAATTCAATTTCCAACTTGTAAATTTCAAACTACAACCTTAAACATTACATGTTTCGTTAGGTTTTACCGGAAAAGTTCGATATGAACATTTCCTACATTTTTATGCAATCCACACATACCAAAACATGATATAACCACATCAAACTATGAATATACATATATTACATAGTTAAAGACTTCTAGATCATCAAAACAAGTTTTGATCGGTTAAAAATAGATTTTAACCGTTCAAAAGCTATTTAGACTACAAAAATAAAATTTAAGAAGGCTAGAGCACTTTTAAACATTTGAGACTTGTGTGCTCTTCTTCTCCTCCTACCAAAGTATGTTGTGAAGCTAGTGGACATTCACCAAGCTCAATCTTTAGCCCTTTTCTTCTCAACTTTCAAGTGTATTTTCTATCTCTCTCTCAAATGCTCTCTATTTTTCTTTCTAGGAATGTTTCAAATGAACTATCAAACATCACCAAGGTTATGGAGTGTCTTATTTATAGTTAAATGTTAATCATCCATTAGCTCTCTTAATTCACCAATGTTGGTGAATTTAGAACTTAATCTAGCTTACTATTGCATGAATGGACATTGTGATTGACTAGGGTTGTTGGCCAACCTTGTCATAGTGTGAATTAGAAGCAACATAAAAATCAAGCAACCCCTAAGTGGAGCCCCCTAAATTGCTGGAAAATGGGATTTAATCACCCATTTTTGTTTTAATTTTAATGTTTTAATCATACATATATATATCTATATATATACACTTATAAATATATTGTTTGACCAATTTTGACTTCCTATTGGGTTCCACATTGGACTCTAGGATTAAATATATTGGGCTTATCCATTTAATTTGGTTGGCCTCAATTTAATTGACACATTGGGCTAGCATTTAAATAACTATACTACCTTTAATTAAAATAAGAATTGGGCTTATTTAATTAATTACATGGACTAAGGTTTAATTTAATTACTTAGGCTACTGGGTAAATTTAATTGACCTAGTTTAACAACTCATTTGGATTTAAAATATAATCCAATTAGATTTGCTTTAGTTAATTATAGCCTCGTGCTTCATTGCTTTAAATAAATATACACATACACAAGTATATCTATTTAATTATGTAATGCATAATTAATTAGTACAAAAATTTTAATTCATTGCTAATTATATAATAATTATAATTACAATGTTTAATGAAATTCGTAGTCATTATATTCTCCCCCCTTATAAGAATTCCGTCCCCGAAATTACAATTTTAACTACTAAAAAAGATACAGATAATTAGTGCTCATCTTTTTTTCAAGCTCCCACGTAGCTTCCTCAGCGTTGTGGTTCCTCCAAAGGACATTGACAGAATGTATAACCTTATTTCGTAATTTCTGCTCTTTCCTATCTAATATTTGGACAGGAACTTCTTCATATGATAAGTCTTTTTCAACTTGTATTGGCTCATAGGATATGACATGCTTGTAGTCTGGTTTGTATGGTTGCAACACTGACACATGAAACACATTGTGAATATGTTCCAGTTCAGGAGGTAGAGGTACCTTGTACGCCACTTCATCCACTTTCTTCAATATCTCGAACGGTCTTATGAACCTCGGACTCAGTTTTCCCTTCTTTCCAAATCTGATCTTCCCTTTCCAGGGAGATACTTTTATGAACACAAAACTTCCCACTACGAAATCTCGCTTTTGTCGATGCAGATCTGCGTATTTCTTCTGACGGTCTTGAGCTACTACTAGCTGAGCTCTTATTACTTTGATAATTTGTACAGTTTGTTGAACCAATTCCGGCCCCAACAGTCAACGTTCTCCTACCTTATCCCAACATAGAGGCGTTCTACATTTTCTCCCATACAAGGCTTCGTAAGGCGGCATGCCTATGCTTGCATGATAACTGTTGTTGTAAGCAAACTCAACTAATGGTAGATGGTCTTCCCAACTGCCCTTGAAATCCATCACACAGGCTCTGAGTATGTCTTCCAATGTTTGAATTGTTCTCTCACTTTGCCCATCAGTCTGCGGATGATACGTGGTACTCATTCTAAGTTGTGTCCCCAATCTTTCCAGAAGACTCCTCCAAAATTTTAACGTGAGGCACGGATCTCTGTCTGACACAATCGATACCGGCACTCCATGTCTTGAAACTATTTCCTTGATGTATAGTTTAGCCAACTGATCCAAACTGAACTTAATCTTGATTGGCAAAGTCGATCCACAATCATCCATATTGCGTCATATCCCTTCTGCGTTGCTGGAAGTCCTACCACAAAATCCATTGTGATATGCTCCCATTTTCACTCAGGAATTTCTAATGGCTGTAATAATCCACTCGGTCTCTAATGTTATGCCTTTACCCTTTGACAAGTTAGGCATTGGCTGCCACATTCTGCAACCTCCCTTTTCATATTCGGCCACCAAAAATACTGATGTAGATCTTGATACATCTTCGTGCTACCTGGATGTATCGAGTATCTCGTATTGTGAGCCTCTTGCACAGTCTCCTCTCATAATTCAGGCACTTGCGGTACCCAAACATGATTTTCAAACCTTAGCAATCCCATGCTATCAATTTTAAACTTGACCTCTTCCCCATCGGTCATCCCCTTTCTGATTCTGTCACATTTCACATCTTTGTCTTGAGCCTCTTTTACCCTATCTAACAAGGTTGGGCTCGCTTTCACTTCTATTGATTCCTTTGGATTTCTCACCTCCAACTCCATTCGAGCCATCTCCTGAACCAATTGTTCTTGTTCTGTTAATATGAATAACTTCTCCATGCTCTTTCTACTTAGAGCATCTGCTACTACATTGGCTTTGTCGAGATGGTATAGAATTTCATAATCATAGTCTTTGATTAACTTTAACCATCTCCGTTGCCTCATGTTCAACTCCTTTTGTGTAAAGATATACTTTAGACTTTTATGGTGTGTGAATATCTCACATTTCTCTCCATATAAATAATGTCTCCATATCTTAAGGGCAAACACTACCGCTGCCAGCTCCAAGTCGTGGGTAGGGTATCCCTTCTCATAATCCTTCAATTGTCTTTTGTTCTTCCGTGTCCACTTGATGTGGTGCAAATCTCGCTAGTTTATTGAACTTGGCGGCATATTCTGCTACCGTCATGTTATCCTGTTTGAGTTCTACAAATTTCACTTCCATCCTTGTTTGAGTACTATTTGGAAAATAATTTTCAAAGAATAACTCCTTAAAATGAGTCCACGTAACAATTCCTTCTCCTGCTCAATTTTTATTAGCCTTCCACCAATAATTAGCCTCTCCCTTTATCATGAAGGTGACAACTATTGTCTTCTGTTCCTCCGCAACACGTGTAACTTCAAACACTTTCTCCATCTCTTCTATCCACGTTTGAGCTTCAATCGGATCTATGGTTCCTCGAAACTCCGGCAGTCCTACTATTTTAAAGTCCTTAAAGCTCGCCAATTGATTTACCAGCGAACTTCCTACTGCTGGAGTTCGGTTTTGAATTGCTTCTGCTAACATATTAACAAAAGTTTGCATCGGGTCTACCTGACCTCTTTCATTATTAACTGATCCTTCAGCTCTCGGGTTTCGGGGTTGTCTACGCAGTGGCATTGCCTGTTTTTAAAATAAAACTTACGTTATTATCTGACTTTTTGCCTATTACAACCATTCTTATATCATTTACTATTTAATGTTCACATTAATCACTTCAAAGTATATAAATATTATGCATTTATATTTATACGCAAACAGTAGTGCCTTAGCACATTACATTCTAAAACATTCATACATAAATGATCATATTTCATACTGACCACAAAAGTCGGGATTTATCCTAATCACCTATCCCATATACATCCAGAGTTGGGATTTACAAATACATGATATCTCTGAATCCTCTTATTCAATTTTTCTTCCTTTTATATAACATATTTTACATTTCTTACCAAGGATCTTAATAACTCGAATGCCATCTTCTTCTTATGTTTCTTACACGTACTTGATTGCTAAGCCGTGTATCACTACTCTCTTTTAATTGTTCTTCATCTAGTAAAATTTGCTACCATGCTAACCCTTGTCGTTTATTCCTCCACATTTCCTTCATTAAGCTTATTCATATCCATCAACCTCTCTTCGTACTCTCGATACATTCTCATGCTATTTATCAGCTTCTTCATTTCTTCTTCTCTCTGAAATTTCCATATCTTTAAAGCCTATACTCAATCCCTTCTCTGATAATCGCACTTAAACGATTCTCTTAGAATTTGATAACTATACTGCTACATATACGATCATCCACCTTATGCTATTTCAGATCATAGCCTAATCATCGATGCCAATCATTACTATATATTACAACCTACTAGTAATATTTAGAAAATAATATCGGGTCGTACTCCATTTCTATTAATATCCTCAAATCCATGAGAACTCTTTAATCTCTATCTATAACCTACTCCTAACTTTCACCTCCTATTGTTCGTCGAACTTACTACACAATATGAGTTCAGGAACTTACCACATCCATATGGTTTGAGGAACTTATCCTAGTCAGACCAATATCGTCCATTCGCTGAGGGGTTCCACCATACGAATATGAGTCACGAACTTACCAGACATGTGAGTTTTAAGAACGCGTACCTACTTAACATCATATACCTATTCGATATACACATGAGAAAAGAATCACCTTCTCAATATACATATAGCGAATAACGCGACACAAGATTTCAACGATTATCATTATAGGAAGCTAAGTGGTTGTTAAACCAAACACAATCTCCTGCCCATACAAGAAATTGTTTAACTCGGCCACTATATTACTATAGAAAGTTAAGCGGTTCTAAAACCAAGCATAAATTCCCCGCCCATACAAGGAATCGTACAACTCATCCACTAATATGAGTCCTCGAATGAAATCAACAAACCTCTAATTTCCTTCTTAGATTAATGTGAATTCTCTTAATCCATATCTTAGCACATAACTCCTTACGAGTTCATCTTTTTAGATCATTTTACGATCTTATCATTATTCTTTCTACTACTTAACAATCTTATTGTAAGATGTCTTTTATCACTTCTTGATATCTTCTTTCAGATATTGCTTATACATAAATTAATTTCTTCCTTGCCTCTGGATTTCTCCAATTTCATTGATTCATTCCTCAAAAGTGTTTACTATTAGATTCATCAATCACCTATAAGGAATCATGGTCTAATTTTTTAACTTTCTTCCCTATTGTCTAGGGTATTCTTTATTTAGAACTTTCTCTTGACATTTTCGTTTGGCATAATACGGTAGTATTATTACCTCTATATTGATTTTAGGCATATACTATTAATGCCAACACATAATCAATATTAAAACATATAAAATTTAAACCGATAATCAATATTTTAGGCATATACCGATACGCCCTTTAAAGCATTCTTTTGCTTACTTTCCATATGCACAATTTATTAGCCCCATATCCTCAAATCGTTTGATAAACTAATTGCTATACCCCGATCTTCTCATTCACCCTATATTCCTTCAAACTTCCATTATATCATCTCATTGCACAATTAAATAAATATTTTTATGCATCACATTAGCACCTAGTACCATACTTGTCCTTAGCACCATGCTAAATACTCAACATAACCCATGCTTAACTCCAAAGTTGGGATTTTCAAAATTTTATAACTTCTTTCAACATCCTTATAGATATGATTCAACTTACAGATTAGAAAATCATCCGATTTTTAATCTTCTAAAAATATCTTCCGTAAACACAATTCTTCAAACATATTCTCCAAAGTCAAACTCCTAAAGATATATACTTCCAAAGTTGGACTCCTTAACATGCACTATTATCATGCTTATCTCCTTCTACGATTATTCTATTATTCTTCAATCTCTTTATCATTATTTGCTTTTATGATTGACTCCAAAAATCTTTTCATTCTTCTATGATTCATTTAACTATTCAACAACTTATTTATTTAACCCATCATTTCATCTCTATTTACTCTGATCATCTTTACTACCACCGATCCACATAAATCAATCTTCTTAAGATATCCTCAATGTCCTCGAATCATTCCTTTATATCTTAACATCATTTTCTTCTATTATACCTTAGCCACATTTACAACTGATTACTTCTTCTTATCTATACTCCATAGATTTAATATATCTCAATCCTTTTTCCCTTTTCTTCTTTCTTCTCTTCTAAATCATTTCTTAACTTTTCCTTCAAACTCACTTTCAGATCATCTTCTGAATTATCATATTCTCTGAATTGTCTTCCAAATCCTTATACTCTCATGATCTTAATCTAAAATCTTTTCTTACATACACGTAACTTTTTCTACTTAATGAATTTCCATCATCCATCTCTTAAACTCTTTATGAGTTTTCTTATCTTCTCTACGGTCATAATCCTAAGGTTTATAACCTACAGCTCTGATACCAACCTGTAACGACCCCAAATACGGATTCTTTAACCTCGGGTTTGGTTCTCACTATACTATACTTACTGACAATTAAATACATACATTGCATTTAAACTTCGCGGAATAATACAGAAGGTTCCTTATAAAAAGGCTACACTTTTCAAGGTCTATTAACCTTAATCGTAACATTACATATCTTAAGGGAAATACAAAAGATTTACAAAGGAATTACATAACAGTAATTGAAATCTAGCATGCATCTACTAATCTACGCATTTGCTTTCCCCTTGCCTTTGTTTGGTTTAGAACATTCAGGCTTAGCTGAAATATAATCACAATATAGCAAGAATGAGCAACTAAATGGCTCAGCAAGTTTATAAACAACAACATAAGATATATCATGATGAAGGGAAATAACTTCAAGGTTTTCAACAATAACAATTGTGAAAGATATCAAGAATCAAAGTTCAATATAAGAATGGATTGACTCTTTACTGCTGAGTGGTCTTTAATGACCGTGAATTGCTACTAAGGTAGAACAGACATACAATGTCTGACACCTTGTTAAAAACAATGGGACACTCGAGGGGATCAGTCTTCTTATGTCCTATGTATATGCATAACATTTAGATTTCTTGCATAAATTCGATTTCCCGACAAATAAAAATCCCTTTTAACTAGGGTTGTTCATTCTCAGTCTTACTATAAGAATCTGCACCAACAATTGGTTTGGATAAGCTTTTAAAATATTTAATTTGATGAATTTAAACATGCATTGTCTAGCCGAAACAATTAGCTTAGACATTCTTAAACAGTTCTTAAATTAATGAACTATAACATTTGTAAAAGCACTAAGTGCGAATACAATAACAAATAATGATGTGGAATAATTTTAGATAATTAATCCACTTTAAGCTCTGTCAAATAACTACGAGTGTAGATACTTGCTCAATAATAATTGAATTGCTCAATGTAATTACAGTTGAAGAAACTTGCAACAATAAATACAAGTTAGGGTTAAGAAGAAACTTGCCTCGTGCGTCATCTACTGTAATATCCCGGATATTTAAATGAATTAGAAATAAAATATTTAATATTTAATAAAGGTTGGAGTTTGATAATCTAGTAGTGATAGATAAATAGAGGTCCAAATTAAATTTAACGGACTAACTTAGATATGGTGATATCAAAATTTTTGATAAGTTAGCAAGTAAAGTGATAATTCAATAAACTTGACTAACAACAAGTCTAATTAAATTAAGAGAATTAATTAGTGAAGTTATGTAATTATGCGACGTGGTTGCGTGTAAATTAAATATGTATTTATATGAATATATATATGCGTGCATATTTAGTAACATAATTTAATGGTTAATTAAATTGTGATAAATAGATAGATTAATATTAAATTAATCCGATTTGAATTAAAAGGTTTATTGTGGAATTAATTTAGTTAATATATTGATTATATTCATTAATCAATATTTATGCAAATTATTATTTGTGAGGAATAATTATGTAAATTATATAATTATAAATTATATAAAGTAGTGGAATTAATTAAGGGAGATTAGTAATGGTATATATGTACAACATTTAATTTCATATATATGTACATATATATAAAGGGATTAAATTAATTGTGTAATTTTATGTAGTAATTGAATATATTAAATAAATATATTCTATAATTAAATAAATCATTGTAAATGATTTATGGGAGTGAGAAATTTAATTATACAATTATTTGTGTAATATTAATTAAATAATTAAATAAATTATTTAAATATGAAATTGAGTAAATATATTATTATTTCAATGTATTTTCGAGTAAATGGAATTATTTCCATAATTGATGAGAAATGAATTATTTAATGTAAATGTATTAAATAATTTAATTTATGGCCTAAATAATATATATTAAATTATATATTGTATTTATTTTAATTTCATAATTTATTGTGAAATTATTTTTGAGGTAAAGTAATGTGCATAAATAATATATATAGATTATATATATTATTATTAGCGAACACACTCTAAAGTTTTAAATATCAAAATAATTGACAAGTTGTCATTAATTAAATATTCAATTTAATTGAATATAATGAGTGAATTAAATTTTATAAATTAATTAATATGATAATTAATTAATGTAAATAATGTAAAATATTATTAATAATATTATTAGTCCATTTAGTAATTTAATACTTATGGGTTAGAATATTTAATTTTTTATTCAATCTAATTATTTATTTAATCATGGATTGAATAATTAATGTGTAAATTATTAAATTAGCCCAACATGGGTCAATTAGTAGCTCAAGTGGAGAATAATAAAATTTGACAATTTAGTAGCCCAAACAATTTAATAGGCGCCCAATTGGTATTTTAAATTAAAGCTCAATGATTGGCCCACTTGAAAAATACTTTATAAAAACTATTAATTCTTAAAAGCAAGTGACATTAATTTTGGGACAAAGTCCCCAAGTCAGCCGAAGCATGCAAGGAAGAGAGAGAAAAGAATTGATTTGGTTTTTATTTTAATTTATTTTTCATTTATTTAATAAATGGTTGCTTGTATTATTTTTTTTTGTACATGGACCATGCCTCTTTTCACCAACTTTAGTCCTTAAGCCATTTCTTGTGCAAGTATCCAATATAGGTGCATGATGGTCTAGATTAATAGATACATATGTGTATCTAATATTTTGTAGGAGTATACTTGCATTTGTAAGACTTGTACATTTCATTATTTTTCTAAATCCAAAAGAGAGTTGAGAGGAAGCTATAGTGAGAGGAAAAAAAAAATATTTGGGAGATCAAGGAAGAAGAAGAAATCCTAAGTTAGTTCATGCCATCCTCCTTCACAACCTATTTTGGAAGAAAAAGGAAGATAACCATTAAATCAAGGTAATCGTTATTCTAAATCTAAGTTTTATTTTTAAATTAAATAAATCATCATGTTAGTATAAACATGTTAAATATAGTTATTAATGTGTAGTTGTAATATTTATGCCATGCTTGAGTTTAATATGTTTGGTTTGTATTTTGGTATATTTTATATGCTAAAATATGTATTTAATAGTGTGTAAATAAGTTTTGGAATTTATGTCCAAAAAAATATTTTTATAAAACTTAGGTTTGATGTTCTAATATTATAGAACATTAAATCATGAGAAAAACAAAGTTTGAATCACTCAAAATGGAGTTATACACAAAAAGTTATGATTTGTGGTAGTTTATGTGATGTAAAAATTTTTATAAATTCTTTTTAATATTAAATCATGAAAAATTATATTTTCATGTTATAAATTGATATTAAGTGTTTGGTAATTTTTTTGGATTTTTATTGAGGAGTTAAAGCTTACTTGAAGGTATAATTTTTATTAAAGTGGTGTATTAAAGTTACTGTTCACAATCTGTCGGAAGAAAAAAAAAAAAAAAATGGCTGGCCGCGCAATGCGCGCCAGCAGGTTTCCTCGCCAGATAATACGACGCCGTTTTGCGTACAAAAGAAACAGTCCCCGCGCGTTATGCGCGGAATCCGACAGACAGTTCTCCAAAACGGCACCGTTTTGGGGCATGGTATTAGTGCGCGCAATGCGCGGAACCAGTTTTCGGCGGAAATTACCATAATGCCCTCCGTCCGATTTTCTGATTAATTACGAAATTGCCATCGGTCCGATTTTTCAGTTTATTTACGGAAATGTCATTCTGGATAATTTAAATTAATTTAAATGTTTAAAAATTAATTTAAAATTATAACAAAAATATTAATAATACAAAAATGATATTTAGGTATTGAATATTATATTTTCCAAATATAATAAGTATTTAGAATTAATATTTAAATGTTGTAAATATTAATCTAGTTAGTTTAATATTATATTTTTCAAATATAATAAGTATTTAGGATTAATATTTAAATGTTGTAAATATTAATCTAGTTAATATTATATCTTCTGAATTTATGATTAAATTAATTATTATTTAATTAATATTAAATAATAAACAAGGATGATAAATTAATTAATTATTATTTAATTACTATTAAATAATAATTAAAGACAACTAAGATGGATTATTTAATTATTTATTATTTGATTAACTTTAAATAATTAATAAATTCAGTTAGTTATTATTTATTATTAAATAATAACTAATGATATTTGAGTATTTACTATATAATTTTATTATTTATTATTTAATTAACTTTAAATAATAAATGAATCTAGTTAATTAGTTATTATTTATTATTAAATAATAACTAAAGATATTTGATTATTTATAATATAATATAATTATTTATTATTTGATTAAAATTAAATAATAAATAAATCTAGTAAGTTATTATTAAATAATAACTAAAGGTAGTTAATTACTTACTATTTAATTAATGTTAAATAGTAATTAAATGAAATAAAGAATATGTCTTTTAACTCTTTTGTTTAAACAATTATAATAAATTGTTTAATAGTTTAATAAGTGTTTAACACTTGAGAAAATTATTTTCTAACTTATTAAATTATTAACCTAATTTGATTGAGGGTCTATAAGGTTAATAATATCGTTTTGGCTGATGTAAATTATGTGTTAGTACTTATGTGTGGTAGATAAGTTCCTTAGTAAGCGTATAGTTGTGCAAATACGCCGTATTAATTATTGGACCAACTTTATTGATGTTAGGTCTTTCAAAGTCAGTTAGTTAAAGCTAGACATATATTGTAGCTGAGCAGACAGGCAAGTTTCCTAAACCCTACTCAATTTATATTCGAGCATGATACATTATTTTATTGTTCAAGTTCCTAACTCAAACTCAAGTTGTTACGTCAAGCATGCTATGGTTTAATTCTGTATAATTATTCCACCTCTTTAAATTGTTGTTTCACATATAGCGCTTGTTGCATGTGTTCATCAGGTATGAAAGGTTGATCACCTTCATTACCATAAGGTTCAGTTAAATTTGTTCATGGTCATTATTGACACTCAAAATTAATTAATTCAGTCATTCAATTATTGAGATTATGACTCGTACTCTTTCACAATTATTATATTGTTGAAAATTCAAAAGCTTATTCTTTCTTTCAATCATGATATATCGTTATCGTATTTAAACTTGCTGAGCAAAGTCGTTGCTCACTCTTGCTATATCATGATAACAAATTTCAGAATAATACGAATGTCCAAGGAGAGATGGAGACAGAAGCAACTGACAAGATTATAGTGTTATGCATTATAACTAAATTGTTATATGATGTAAGTAATTTTGTAAACCTTTTTATGAATATAAAGGTATATATGTAAGTTAAGGTTAGAAACCTTGGAAAATGTTATAGAATAAACAATTTATGTTTATATATTCCGCATTAGTTATAGAACGTGTATGAAGATGATGTATCGTGACGTACCAAGTCTAGGGTTAAAGGAACCCGGATTTGGGGTCGTCACATCTACAGCTAACCAGTTTAATTTAATAATCCGTGTACGGATCTAACAATTAAATCAGTTTGATCTTAAATTAGTATCATATACTCATAAGTATGATGACCTTTATAACTCTTACGAACCACATAATTGAATAATTACGGGTATTTAAACACTAAGGAAATATTATCACTACTTGATAATCTTTCATGCACAAAGAACCTATATTAATTATTTAATATAGTTCATATACCTATCTAATATTATTAACAATTTAATAATATTTTATTAGTCTTGTAATATTATTAATCATTTAATAATATTTTATTAGTCACTTAATATTATTAATCCTTTAATAATATTTTATTAATCTTCTAATATTATTAATCACTTAAAAATATTTTATTTATTATATAATACTATTAATTATTTAATAATATTTTATTCATTATCTAATATTATTAATCATTTAATAATTTTGTATTCATCTTCTAATATTATTAATCACTTAATAATATTTTATTTATCTTATAATATTATTAATCATTTAAATATATTTTATTCGTCTTCTAATATTATTAATCACTTAATAATATTTTATTTATTATATAATATTATTAATCATTTAATAATATTTTATTCATTCTCTAATTTTATTAATCATTTAATAATATTTTATTTATTTTCTAATATTATTAATTTTTTATAATATTTTATTAATGTTATAATATTATTAATCATTTAATAATATTTTATTCATCTTCTAATATTATTAATCTTTTAATAATATTTTATTTATTATATTACCCTTTATTTATTACTTAATAAATAATTAGTTACTATCTCTTTTCATTTTAATTATTATTTAATATTAATTTAAATAGTAATTAATCACCTTCATGAATTATTTATTATTTAATATTCACATAATATATTTTCTTTTTATTGGGTCCCATATTAATTATATTAATTTTAAAATATTTTTACCCATTTTGGTTTTAAATAATTTGAACCGGCCCGTTTAAAACGAACCGACTCGACCCGAAATTAAAAAGATCCGTTTGTGAACAATAACGAGGGCCCCGACCCTCCAAATAACAAAGGAACGAGGGCCCCGGCCCTTGAGTGGCAGAATCTGCAAAATTACCATTTTCAGATTTTTCAACTTTTGCTCATTTGATTAAAACTTGAATAAAATGAAATCTATAAATCCAAATAACCTCCAATTGGTATCGATGGATTCATATTTTCTTCAACTACCATATTCCATCATTGGATCAAATTTTTGAAAGAGTTTTGGTTATGAAAAATAGTCGAAATGTGGGCTGTTTGTACATTAGGTCATTAAAATGACAAGTTTTGCGGTAAAAGTCATAACTTCATTATTTTTCTATATTTTTGAAAGTTTCAAGTTGGGTTTTCTTTAAAACTCATATATCTAACTTTCTAGCCATAAAAATCCAATTTCCAACTTGTACATTTCAAACTACAACCTTAAACATTACATGTTTCGTTAGGTTTTACCGATAAAGTTCGATATGAACATTTCCTACATTTTTATGCAATCCGCACATATCAAAACATGATATAACCACATCAAACTATGAATATACATATATTACATAGTTAAAGACTTCTAGATCATCAAAACAAGTTTTGATCGATTAAAAATAGATTTTAATCGTTCAAAAGCTATATAGACTACAAAAATAAAATTTAAGAAGGTTAGAGCACTTTTAAACCTTTGAGACTTGTGTGCTCTTCTTCTCCTCCTACCAAAGTATGTTGTGAAGCTAGTGGACATTCACCAAGCTCAATCTCTAGCCCTTTTCTTCTCAACTTTCAAGTGTATTTTCTATCTCTCTCACAAATGCTCTTTATTTTTCTTTCTAGGAATGTTTCAAATGAACTATCGAACATCACCAAGGTTATGGAATGTCTTATTTATAGTCAAATGCTAATCATCCATTAGCTCTCTTAATTCACCAATGTTAGTGAATTTAGAGCTTAATCTAGCTTACTATTGCATGAATGGACATTGTGATTGACTAGGTGATTGACTAGGGTTATTGGCCAACCTTGTCATAGTGTAAATTAGAAGCTACATAAAAATCAAGCAACCCCCAAGTGGAGCCCCCTAAATTGCTGAAAATGGGATTTAATCACCCAATTTTGCTTTAATTTTAATGTTTTAATCATATATATATATATATATATATATATATATATATATATATATATATATATATATATATTGTTTGACCAATTTTGACTTCCTATTGGGTTCCACATTGGACTCTAGGATTAAACATATTGGGCTTATCCATTTAATTTGGTTGGCCTCAATTTAATTGACACATTGGGCTAGCATTTAAATAACTATACTACCTTTAATTAAAATAAGAATTGGGCTTGTTTAATTAATTACATGGACTAATGTTTAATTTAATTACTTGGGCTACTAGGTAAATTTAATTGACCTAGTTTAACAACTCATTTGGATTTCAAATATAATCCAAATAGATTTGCTTTAGTTAATTATAACCTTGTGCTTCATTGTTTTAAATAAATATACACCTACACAAGTATATCTATTTAATTATGTAATGCACAATTAATTAGTACAAAAATTTTAATTCATTGCTAATTATATAATAATTATAATTACAATGTTTAATGAAATTCGTAGTCATTACAGTTATTCATTAAATTTAAATTGATTCATTCAGTTGTTATTCTTATTTAGTCATGACATTTTTTCATTTATTTTAAACTTTCTGAGCAAAGTCATTGCTCACACTAGCTACATATCATGAAATAAATTGTAGTCAAACTAGAAACTTTCGGGAAGGATAAAAGCAAGGGTAAAGCTAAGACATAGCTGATTTCATGCGTAGTTTATTTATGTCTAACTTATGTAACACAAACCCCTTGATATTTTGTAATTCGCAATGTTATTATTTTAAGGTTTAGACCTTAGGATTAGTGAACCATGTATTAATGAACAACCTATGTTTATTTTATTTCGGATTCGTTCTTATATGTTGTTTAGAGGTAATTAGATGTTTATTATCGAGAGCACTAAGTTCGAGGTAATGGAACTCGAATTTGAGAGCGTCACAGCGCTAGTTTTAAAGGCACCATACATAATGGCTCCAGTCGAATTGAAAAAGTTGATGGTTCAACTGCAAGAATTATTAGACAAGAAGTATATTCAACCGAGTGTGTCTCCGCGGGGAACACCAGTGTTATTTATAAAGAAGAAGGATGGATCGCTAAGGCTTTGTATTGACTATAGAGAGTTGAATAAAGTGACGATAAAAAATAAGTATCCGTTGCCCAGGATCGACGATTTATTTTATCAATTACGGGGATCAAAGTATTTCTCGAAGATAGATTTGAGGACCAGTTATCACCAGTTGAAGGTGAGACCTGAGGATATGCCTAAAACAGCATTTAGGACTCGATATAGTCATTATGAGTTTCTAGTGATGTCGTTTGGTTTGACAAATGTGCCTGTCGCATTTATGGATTTGATAAATAGAGTGTTCAAGCAAGCAGTTCTTGGACAAGTTTGTAATAGTGTTCATCGATGATATTTTGATTTATTCTAAAACTCGGGAGGATTATGCAAAATAATTGAGAATAGTATTAGAAACGCTAAAGAAAGAAAATTTATATGCAAAATTTTTGAAGTGTAAGTTTTGGATGAAAATGGTACAGTTTTTGGGGCACGTGATTGATCAAGATAGAATATCAGTAGATCCAGTAAAGTGAAAGCAGTAATTAATTAGGAACAGTGGAAGACACCAACGGAGGTGCGAAGTTTTCTTAGATTAGTTGAGTATTATAGAAGATGCATTAAGGATTTTTCGAAGTTGTCAGGACCTCCGATGAATTTGACATGGAAAACTATAAAGTTTGTTTAGACGGAAAAATGCGATGAGAGTTTTGCAGAACTTAAGAAAATGCTAAGTGGGGCACCTGTGTTATCACTACCTAATGATACGGAAGGTTTTGTGGTGTATAGCGACGTATCACATAGGGGATTTGGTTGTGTTTTGATACAGCACAACAAGGTCATAGCGTACGCATCAAGGCAGCAAAAGGACTATAAAAAGGGTTGTCCTACCCATGACTTAAAATTAGCAACAATAGTTTTTGCCTTGAAAATATGAAGACATTAATTATATGGAGAGAAATGTGAGATATATACTGATCACAAAAGTCTGAAGTATATCTTTACTCAGAAAGATTTGAATATGAGGCAGAGGAGGTGGTTATAATTAATCAAGAACTATGATTGTGAGATTCTGTATCACCCAAGGAAGGCTAATGTGGTGGCCGATGCTTTAAGTAGAAAGGGTAAAAAAAGATTAGAAATGTTGACTGCTCATGAAGATCTAATCAGAGAAATAGAACGAATGAAAATAGAAGTAACATATCCAATGGAGTCGAAAGAGAAATTGTTTATAATAGAGGCTCATATAACGTTATTGGATAGAGTAAAAGAAGCTCAAGTGCAAGATGAAGAATGTGGCAGAATAAAAGAATGTATGTTCGATGGACAAGACACTAAGTTCAAACTAGATGATAGCGGATTGCTAAAATTCGAAGGAAGAATGTGGGTATCGTTGGTATCCGAATTGAAAGATAAAATTTTGTGAGAGGCACACAGTTCGAGATATTCGATTCATCCGGGTAGTACGAAGATGTATCAAGATATTCTTCAACACTTTTGGTGGCCTAATATTAAAAAAAAACGTTGCAGAGTGTGTTAGTAGATGCCTAACTTATCAAAGGGTTAATACAGAATATCAGAGACCAAGTGGTTTACTATAGCCATTAGAAATTCCAGAATAAAAATGGGAACACATTACAATGGATTTTGTGGTAGGACTTCTAACTACTCATAAATGATATGACTTGATATGAGTGATAGTGGATCAAATAACGAAGTCAGTATACTTCTTGTCAATCAAGATCAGATTTTGTGACATCCCAGATTTTTGACAAGATTTCTAAATAAGAATCTTGATTAAACAAATAAAGGTTAGAAGTTTAAAACCTAATTTTTAAAGAACATAAAGTGTAAAGGAAGGAATTAAGTTGTTATATAATCTATGTGTTAAGAATGACCAATGTGATTAAATTTGTATAAAGAAACTTTTGACGTAGCAAGGGCTCTATAGAGGTTATGATGATCAATCACTAATTTAAGGTAAATTAATGGCTTGATATATGAGGAGATTATAATAAATATAATTTACTATGGTTAAATGAAAATAGAATGGTATAAGATGCAAACGACAGAAATGAGTAACTACGATTAAGTAGTCAGAAAATAAATTCTTGTAAGGCACTGTATTGTGTCAAAATGTGGTAAGTTAAATGTATGTGTATATATATTGTTTTGATCTAATAAAGAAAAGGAAAGATAATGGTATATAAATTGATAAATGGGAAGACAGTGTAAGTTAAGTTAAGATTATGAAAGTTAATGACTAGCTGGATAAGTTGGTCTTGAGAGGCTAGGGTAAGATAATGAAAAGGTAATATATGACAGAAGGTGCAGAAATGATAGAATGGTGTAACCTAATCTTTATATTAGGGATTAACGGAATAATAAGATTTATAAGATTTAATATATGAAATTATTAAGGAAACAATGATAATTGATTGAAATGAATTGGGTATTTATACGACGTATAAATATAGAAGATAATACCCCCGATAAGGAGTAGAATGAGTTAAGAAGATATGTATCATGCAAATTAGCAAATATGGATAATGTGCATGAATGTAATGACTTAAAAGTTGTAAAATGGTAATATGAGCATAAAAAGGATAAAAGAGAATCAATTTTGGCAATCTAAGAATGGTTCGCTTTTCGAGAAAGTGATTTCATGAAAATACGAGCGTTTATTGTAACGACCCCGAAATTCGACCAACTTTATTACCTTAAATTTTGCATTTATTATACATTATCTTTATAACGTCCAAATTTAGGTTCGTTAATAAATCTTTAATCACTTAATTAATTCATTTATTGACATTATCGCCATCCATTACCAAATTTTCGGTATAAATTTTTTTTTTCTCAATTCAATCATTGTATTAAATATTTTATCATTTAAAAACTTTATTTCTTGATCCTAGTCCCTGAATCGCAACCTTCACTTTTTCTTTCTGTACTAATATCATAAAACTTAACATTCAAAATAATGTTGATTATAATTACACAATTATTCTTTGTTCCATAATTCATATACTACATTTTTACCATAACAATTGTCTTAAACAATCACGATTCATAATTAAACACTATTCATCCTATCCGAATCGAACACATATATACATACAAAATATTCATGTAAATTTTGTAATTTATCACATTGAATATAACAGTTTCTGTTAGTTCCCGTGGACACAATAATGATCTAGAAAGGGGGGGGGGGGTTGAATGGATCATTAAAACTTTTTTCATTTATAACGAAAGCATATTAATTCTAAATGATGGGATCAATTCAAGCACAACGGATTAATTTTAAAAACCCCTTAAAGATATATGAGTCATTTCAATTCAGTGTGTTAATCTACAGTATGGGTGATAACAGATTTAGCAGTTATTGTGCAAAAATGGAAAAGACATAAAGTAAATGACACAAGAGATTTAAGTGGTTCGGTGCCTGAACAACTCCTACTCCACTCTTCTACTTTGACAAGTAGGAAATCCATTAAGGTTTAGTCCTCCGGACTAGGACACTCTTGCCCTCATCAAATCCAACAGACTTGGTTCCTTCAGTCACATTAAGACTAGGACACTCTTGCCCTCATCAAAGCCAGCAGCTTTGGGACTGTAGACTAAGCCAAGCAGACTTAGAATCTCTTGTACCCTTCCGTACTCAACAAGTCCAGAAGACTTGATTTCCTTAGTTCTCCATGCCGAGATACTACGACCCTCATTAAGTCCAGCAGACTTGAGTTGTTTGTTTGTTGAGTTGTGCTGCTAAGTAGAACATTTGTTCTTTTTCATCTTTAGGTACTTAGCAGCTGCTTGTGATCAACCTTTGAATGCTGCTGATATTTGTCGTTGATGTTCTTCTTCTTTCTTTATTCAGCAACTACCCATGATCACCCGAAATATACTACTGAGTTCTTTCAATAAGCTTTTTGCTCAGCAGTTGTTTTGAACACTTAGCTTGTCTTTCACATAGAATCCCATTATGTATTCCTCTTTTCTCAAAGTGTTCATGGCTTCTTTGATCCTTCGATTCTTAGCTCATATGCCAGCCCTTTGGCATTTTCCGTTTTTCTTGGTGAAAAGCTTCTCAACTGATTCGGTCGTGTGTATATATTGTTCTTGCTTATTCACACCTTATTCTTTTTCCCGATTTGCTCTTTTTGTAGATCTTTGAATTATCTTTCCGTTGCAGATCTCCCTATTACAAATCTTCCTGTAGCAAATCCTTCTGTAGCAAATCCTTCCATTGAAGCATGTTTAGTTTCAGACTTCTTTATGAATACTTTATTCATTTAGTCAGAGTGTTAATGCTCTGTAGACTCTGACTTGTTGACTTGTCTTCTTTAACCTTGGAGAGAGATGTAAGTCTTGGGTTCTTCCCAGTCTTCATAGAGTGGACAGGTCTTTTAAAGAATATGATCGTTGAGACACAGTCTTCTGATTTCTTGAGCCTGATGCATGATACTAGAAGTCTTTGCTCTGACACTCAGCACGCATAAGTCAGTATTCTGACATTTCTGACTTCTTCTATAGCAGATGCCTTGGAAGTGTTGACGTGGATGTTTCTGAAGTAATTAACAACTCATTTTGAGACTACTGACTTAAGTGCTTAGACGTCTTCAATCCTTGTTGGCACTTAAGTACTCGACAATTAATCCAGTTGTAGCTTCTTGTTTCCGATCGTTGAGTCATCTGCTGGTTCTGCTATGTAGCTCTACGATCTTGTCTTTTGTAGGCTTCTTTGTAGATCAGATAGTGATTGACTTTACTAACTCTACGATTTTATCCGAGCCTTGCGGTCCTGACGATATGTTTCTCATGCTTCGTGATCTTTATTGTGCTTTATGTATATAGAGCATAAGTCTATGATCTGGTTTAAGCTTTAACAGATGATTTCTTATCATAGAGGATTGCTCTATGAACTTCAGGCTTGCTCGAACTGCTTGGTTCTATATGTCATGGAGGACTGCTCTATGAACCTTCAGGTGCCATATCTTTATTGTAGAGGGCTGCTCTACGAACTTTAGTTGCATTCTCTGCTGTATAATCAAAGGTTGTTTATGACAGGTAGCATTTGAATTTCTTCAGCTCGATTGCTTTGAACGTTGTACTTCTGAACTTGCTTTATCATTCTACGACTTAACTTTGCAATTTTTCGATCTGACTTGTTGTGTAAGTCGTAGTGCAATCGTAGAGTTATGATTTGAACTGCTCTACGATCTCAGTTAAGGCAAGATGCTATAGATGTATGAGATCTTCGTTCAATTTGTTTGACAGCTCAAGGACAGCCTTCTGAATAATCATTATGAGGATTGTTGTCATGATTCTAAATATATATGTAGAGATTGCTCTTTGACTCTGCTTGGTTTGTAGACAAGATTAAGAGAATCGTAGAGTGACTGACTATATGGACTCTACGATCCCGAGAGTTAGCCCTACGATGCTGAGACAACTCTACGATCTGCCGAGAGGACTCTTCAATTTTCCGAGCCTTATTCTGTGTTTACCTGGCAGACTCTACGATCTTCCTAGAAGACTCTACGATCTTCCTTTGAGTGATTTCATAAGACTTCTATCTGAATGACTCTTCACTTCTCAATCAGTCTTTGTTGATGGAGTTGGTGCTTGGATCTTCTGTTTGCTTGCCGCTCATTCAGGGTCTTCATACTGATGATGTGAGGATCCGAATTTTCGGAATTATTTAATAATATTAAATGAGAATTTAATTGATAAAATTATCAAGATAGTGTAAATTATTTATGATATTTTATGTGATGAGATTTAATTAGTAAATTAAATCTATACAGAGATCATGACGAATTGTGTTAATTTAAAATAATTGAAAAGTAAATAAATTGTTTAAAAACAATTTAAGAAAAATAAAAGAAATTTCAAGCAAAGGTACAATTAAGTGTACAATTTAATTGTAATGAAAGTACAGAAATTATGATTTAAACGAGATGATATGATAATGTGAGAAGTAAGATTTACATATGTATATTTATATATGTGAATGTTTAATTGATAATCTTAATTTCATTAATTATGAAAATAAATGGATTAATAATTAAATTAATCCAAATTTAAATAAAAAGTGAATGAGGGAGTTGGTAAAATTGTATGTGTGGACTTTAGAGTTTATCAAGAATTTTGGAAGAAGTTTGGAAATTAATTGAGAAGGAAGGGTAATTATATAAATTATATAATAATAATTATATAATTTATATAAGGAAATTAAAATAAGGTATGAAGAAAATAATAATTATATAAATTATATAAGAATAATTATGTAATTTATATAAGATGGTTAAATGGAATAAGGTTGGAGGAAATTAAGAATTATTTAAGAAAAGAAAATGTAAATATATAAATTATATAATATTAAGTTATATATAATTTATAAAGAAATTATTGTAAATATTAAAGAAATTGAATAATAAATAAGAAAAATGAATGTTTTAAGTTATTAAAAATTATATTTATGTATTATGGAATTATTATGACTTTTACGAAAGATAATATTTTGAAAACGTGAACATGTTAGTGTAACATGATGTCCAAGTAACGAAGTGAAAAATTATGAAAAATAATTTTTATAGGCTATACGAATTATTTTATGATTTTTGGAGATATTAATTACCTCAAATAATTACATGCATGTCGTTATGCGTATACAAAATTTGTCAAGAAAAGTACCCAAAAGAGGTGTTAATATTATTTATAAATCATAATATGAATTTTAGTGAATTAAAATAAATATTTTATATTTATTATATAAACTATTTATTACATGATATAATTACGTAATGTATAAAAATAATTAAAATTTTTGCATGAATGATTTTGTGGAACGTTCGAGAGAATTGGCTTAAGTCGGTGGACTTGTGAGAGGGATTAAAAATTTATTCATATAATTGTTATATATATATAAGGGACAAGAAGAAAAGAAAAGAAAAGAAGTAAGAAGAAAAGAAAGAAACATAGCACAACTCACTCTCTTTCTTTCTTGTTCACCGAGAGCCACCACCGCCACCCCTCATGACCACCGTGACCTCCATAGCCACCACTAGAGATGTGGAACAAGCATCATGGAAGCTTTCTTTGGCTTGAGGAAGGTATAAGAAATTAATTATTTGGTTTATTTATTATTTATGAAGATAAATTAATTGTGTGAAAAATTAGTAAATAATTAGAATATTTATTCTAAATAATTTTTAGTGATATATTTATGAGTTGTATGATTTATGGAATAATTATGTTGTGAAAGTTTGGATTAAAAATGGTGAATGTTGGGAAATTGGTGGCTACTGTTTCCGAAAAAAATGAAGAAGAATCCGCAGGGCTGCCGCGCAATGCGCGGCAGCATTTTTTTTCCCGAACGCCAGAACAAAACGGCGTCGTTTTGGGCGAGAGTTTTGATCGGTCGCGCAATGCGCGGCTTGATCTCTAAACGACGCCGTTTGTTGGAACAGGCCAGGGTCTGCCGCGCCATGCGCGGCCGCGGTTCAGGGGCGAAATTACGAACGTGACCTCGAACCTTTAGGATAATATCGAGCGTGTCCTTTTGGCCTCGGAAAATTACAGATATACCCCTAAGCTTTTCTGTTAATGCCGGTTGTGCCCCTAGCGTTGCTGAATTTACAGAAATGCCCCTGGACTTCCCGGGAAATTCCGGTTATGTCCCTAAGGGCGCAGAAATTACCAAAATACCCCTAGAAATGATTTTTAATTGAAATAAATGTTTAAAAATTATTTAAAAATCATAGAAAATTATAGAAAAATACTAAAAATATAGAAATGATGTTTGGGCATTAAATTTAATATTTTTGTAAAAATATTAAATATTGGGGATTAATATTTAAATGTTTAAATATTAATCTAATAAGGTTATAATTTAGAAAATGTTTAAATAAAATTTTCGGGCAACCAAATATGTTAAATTTTATCCGATGAGCCGGGTTGTCCGTAGTGAAGGCATTAAATATTAAGTTATGTTAACATTTTAAAGGATGAGGTTAATATAATTAACCATATAAATTAATAATTGGCCAAGAGATGATATTAATTAAGTAAATTAATATCATAAGGAGATAAATAATTATTATTTGATTATTTTATGATCATAGGTTGATCGAGTTAAAGGTTTGAGCTAACAATTTAAATAACTGGACGTCAGGCAAGTTCTTCAGTCCCTTTTATGTTAAATATTGAACTATTATGATATGCAATTCTTGTTTTAAATGCATACAAATTATGTGCTATGTGATACGTGTTTAATATGACCACAATGTGTTCTTTGTGCAACGATATGAGATATATTGCTATATTTGAAGCACAAGCACATGATATATGACACACACTAAGCATATTAAGATATGTGCTATGTGAAATCTAAACTGTTGAACTTGATGAGTCGTTGTGCTCATTACTTGCTTAAAATAAACTTTTGCAGGTAAATAAATGAGTAAATATCATATTGTGCTAAAGATGAATTATCTAGAAGGTTGGATACGTAACTGTTATAATTTCGATGTCATGATTCAATGTGAGTGAATTGGTAAAATTTATGTGAATGTGTTGCATCTATTTACAAATTGGTCCGGATAGGACGAATAAAGTTACATGGCGAACTATGATTGTTTAAGATGATTTTTACGATAAAGATTTGTTAAATGGTCTAATTGTGAATCACGATTGAACGAATAAATGTGAAGATATAATCATTATTAAATTTTAAATGTTGAACATTATGATATTTGTAAAGAAGGAAAAAGTTAAGGTTGCGATCCAGGGACTAGGATCCAAGATGTAAGAATTTTAAATATACAAATATTTTAATACAATGATTGAGAAAAAGAAAATTTTATATGAGAATTTTGGTAATTGATAATTTTAAAATCAATTAATGGATCAATTAAGGTGATTAAAGATTTATTAACGAACCGAAATTTGGACGTAAGGAATATAATGTTAAACAAATATGAAAGTTAAGATAATAAATTGGGTCGAATTTCGGGGTCGTTACAGATGATCTTTAAGTAGACACTCTATCATTCTGCTTTAGAAATGTGAGCGTATGACTGGCTATGCTGATGGCTTGCAGACTCACGATCGTGAGTGTAGTCTACGATTCTTGATTTAACTCTCTTGCCAAACTGTTGTTCTTTTCGGTCGATCAGGCCTATCTATTACAATTTAAGATCAACCTAATAAGTTTGATCTTTCTATACATAGTCCTTGTACATAGTGATCTTTTGAAGAACTGTACAATGTTATTAACTCATATGAGATCAACTTAACAAATTTGACCTTGTCAAGCTAAGTCCTTAGAACATAATGTCTATTAACTATTAAGGACTTTACATCTTTCATCAATGCAGACATATTTGCATATTGATTCATTTATCTTTTAAAACACATCATCAAATCTTATAATAGAGAAATAACATTCACATGCGTATTCCAAATAGTTTCATATACAACCTTCTATGGTAATCCCTCTAACATAATCCGTTATTCCAGAACTTTGTTTCTTTACCTGCAAAAGTTTATTTTAAGCAAGTAATGAGCACAACGGCTCAACAAGTTCAACAGTTAACACCTTTAATGCTTCACGTAGCACAAATCTTAACATGCTCGGCGTGTGGCACAAATCTTTACATTCTCCTTTCTTAAATAATTCTTAAATTCCTCCATAATTATCAATTAATTGTATAACCAAAATTATACATTCATTCACTCTCTCATTATTTTTAATCCTCTTATATAAATTATATAATAATTCTTATATAATTTATATAATTATTCCCCCATTAATATTTTTTTTTTAATTTCCTTATATAAATTATACACTTTATTAGTATATAATTTATAAAATTACTTCCTCTTCTTAAAATGTGAGGACCCGAATTTTCAGAATTTTTTTAATAATATTAAATAAAAATTTAATTAACAGAATTATCAGGGTTGTTTAAATTATTTGTGATATTATGTGATTTAAGGTATGGGATGAGATTTAATTAGTAAATTAAATCTGTGCAGAGATTATGATAAATGGTATTGAATTAAAGTAATTGAAAAGTAAATAAATTGTTTAAAAACAATTTATTAAGAATAAGAGAAATTTCAGATAAATGTACATTAATTTGTACAATTAAATTGTTATGAAAATGCAAAAATTTAGATTTAAAGGAGATTATATGGTAATGTGAGAAGTAAGATTTAAATATGTATATTTATATATGTGAATGTTTAATTGATAATTATAAATTTTATTAATTATGAGAATTAATGGATTAATAATTAAATTAATCCAAAGTTAAATAAAAGTGAATGAGGAAGTTAGTAAAATTAGAAATATTGATTATTTAATTAATCAATAATTATGGTGAAGGTTTAGAAATTATTTAAGAGGATGAAGGAATTTTATAAATTATATACTAATAAAGTATGTAATTTATATAAGAAAATTTAAGTAAAAGAGTAATGAAAAAATATTATATAAATTATATAAGAATTATTATATAATTTATATAAAAGGATTAAATTAATGAAATGATTAATAAATGTATAATTTTGGTTATATTATTACTTGATGATTATGGAGGAATTTAAGAAATTATTTAAGAAAGGAGAATGTAAATATATAAATTATATAATATTAAATTATATAATTTATATATAAAGAAGTTAATGTGAAATGTAAAGAGATGAAATTAAATGAAGAAAAATGAATGTTTTAATTCATTAAAAATTATGTTTATGCATAATTAAATTATTATGACTTTTATGAAGGATAATATTTTTGAAACGTGAACATGTTAGTGTAACATGTTGTCCAAGTAATGAAGTAAAAATTTTCGAAAAATAATTTTTATAAGTTATATGAATTATTTTATGAATTTTGGAGGTATAAATTACCTCATATAATTACATGCATGTCATTATTCGTGTACAAAATTTGTCAAGTAAAGTATCCAAAAGGGTCTAAATTTTATTCATAAATCATATTATGAATTTTGGTAAATTAAAATAAATATTTTGTATTTATTATATAAAATATTTATTACACAAAATAATTACGTAATGCTTTAAAATTTTAAATTTGCATGGGAATTTTCGGAAACTTCTAAGTTTGCTGCGTGAAAGAAATTGGCTAAGGCGGTGGAAATTTATTTATTCCAAAATGGTTCACTTTTGTTGGTTATAAAAGGCAAGAAAAAGAATAAGAAAGAAAAGGAAATAAAGAGAACAAAGCAAACAAAATTTTTTTTCTCTCCTTCCACCGAGCACCACCACTTTGCTGCCCGAACCACTATAGCCACCACCAAGAAGCAAAAATATTGGGGCCATCAAGAGTGAATAAGCTTCCAAGTATGGCTCAAAAAAGGTATAAATGTTTTTATTTGATTTATTTATGGATTATTAGTGATAAAATATTTTTGTAGAAAATAGAAAATAATTAGAATAATTATTCTAAATAATTTTTGGATCTATATATATGAATTTTATGATTTATGGAGTAATTTTGTTGGGAAATTTGTGTAAAAAAATGGAGAATGATGTTGGGGTGGCTATTTTCCGCAAAGAAGAAGAAGAAAATTTTCTAGGCGGTACCGCGCATGGCGCGGTGCATTTTTTTTAGAAGAAATGTTGAAACGACGCCGTTTTGTGGGGGCGTGTGGAAGAAAGGGCTGCGCAATGCGAGGACCTCAGTAAAGCACAGCCAAACGACGTCGTTTGGCTGGCGCAGGGGAAGAAAGCCGCGCGCAATGCGCGGCGGTCGACGACGCGGAAATTACCGTTTTGCCCCAGACCTTTTTCAGAAAGGACCAGCATGTCCTTTGGCCACGTGAAATTTACGAAAATGCCCCAGACCTTTTTGTTAACAACGAATGAGTCCCTAAGGGCGTGAAAATTACTAAAATGCCCCCAGAAAGTGATTTTTATTAAATAAATGTTTAAAAATTGTTTAAAAATTATAGAAAATTTTAGAAAAATACTAAAAATACAGAAATGATGTTTGGGCATTAAATTTAATATTTTTGTAAACTATTAAATATTGGGGATTAATATTTAAATATTTTAAATATTAATCTAATGAGTTTAAAGGATTAGAAAATGAATAAATGTAAATTCGGACAACCGAATGTGCTAAAATTTATCCGATGAGCTGGGTTGTCCGTATTGAAGGTATTGGATATTAAATTAAACGAATATTTTAAGGAACGAGGTTAATATAGTTGGCCATATAAATTAATAATTGGTCCAGAGATAATATTGATTAATTAAATTAATATCATAAGAGGATAAATAATTATTATTTGATAATTTTATGATCATAGGTTGATCGAGTAAAGGGTATGAACTACCAATTTAATAGTTGGATTTTCAGGCAAGTTCTTCAGTTCTTAAATGTTAAATGTTGACTGTTATGATATGATAATACTTGTTCAAATGCATATAAATTATGTGTTATGTGATATATGGATAATATGACAACTATGTGTACTTTGTGCAATAATGTGAGATATATTGTTATAATAGAAGCACAAGCACATGATGTATGACACACACCGAACATGTTAAGGTATGTGCTACGTAAAACGTAAACTATTGAACTTGCTGAGCCGTTGTACTCATTAATTGCGTAATATAAACTTTTGCAGATTAAGAAATGAATTTCAAGAATATCAGATTATATAGAGACGGGTTTTCCTAAAAGGTTGTGAAAGTTATTATGAAATGTTTATAATCAATAATTTGTTAAGGTTACATTAATATTTTGTATGTATATATATGTTGGATCCGGATAGGACGAATAATGTTAAATTATGAACTGTGATTGTTCAAGATGATGGTAAGGATAGAGATTATTATATGTTTAATTATGAATTATCAAGCAAAGAAAATTTTATGGATATGAACAATATTAAATTTTGAATGTTAAGTTTTATGATATTGGTACAGAAAGAAAAAAGTGAAGGTTGCGATCCAGTGACTAGGATCAAGATGATAAGTTTTAAATATTCACATATTTTGATACAATGATTGAGAAGAAAAAATTTATACCGATAAATTTGGTAATTGATGACGGTAATGTCAAATAATGGGTTAAATAAGGAGATTAAAGATTTATTAACGAAACCGAAATTTGGACGTAAGAGACCTAATGATTAACAAATAAGAAATTTGAAGTAATAAAGCTGGTCGAATTTCGGGGTCTTACATAAATAATCTTTAAACCTTCACCATATTTATTGATTAATTAAATAATCAATATTTCTAATTTCCCTAACTTCCACATTCACTTTTTTTTATATTTAATTTTGGATTAATTTAATTATTAATCCCTTAATTTCCATAATTAATGAAATTTATAATTTTCAATTAAACATGCACATTTATATATATACAAATGTATATATATATATATATACATCTAATTCATATTTCTCACATTTCCACATAACATCATTTAAATCATATTTTTTTTGTACTTTCACAATAATTTAATTGTATAATTTATTGTATTTTTACATAAAATTTCTCTTATTCTTCTTAAATTGTTTCCTAACAATTTATTTACTTTTTCATTTATTTTTAAATCCACACAATTCATCATCATCTTGGTACATATTTAATTTATCAATTAAATTCCTTCACACACTTTAAATTACTTACATCATAAATAGTTTAAACAATTTTGATAATTTTATCAATTAAATTCTCATTTAATATTATTAAAGAAATCCTGGAAATTCGGATCCTCACATTCTTCCCCCCTTAACAGGATTCTGTCCTCGGAATCATAATTACCGTAATAATTATACGTATTTTATTTATAGCACCTTGCTATACCTTTATCTTGATAAATCACAACTAAATCCATAATAATCATATATTACCTCTTTAATATCCATAACTTACATGGATTACCTCATAATAATCATAACTGTCCAAGTATTCAACTCTTAACTCAATTCACAATTTCTTTGTAGTATTACATTTCATATTTCTCTAAAAAATTTATTAATAACACTTTAATTCATTTCTGGATATACACATCAAAATAGTTTCTCATTCTCCGAAAACTTTCCTTTCTTTAATTGCATATCTCCTTACTTAATTCACTTATTTCATACTTTCTATTACAAATCATTTATACACTGCACATTCATCATTCTTTTCTTAATTCATATAAATTTTCTTCACTTTCATAAATCATTCCTTAATACCTCCATTATTTAACACTAGGTTCTAAACTTTAACCTTTACTTAATTCATCATAATCTTTATTTGAAATTATTCTAAAATCCTGGGGTGCCACATTCACCCCTCCTTCAAAAATTTCGTCCTCGAAATTTCTATGTACTAATATCTAAGTCATCTATTTACTTTGCATTTATTCTACATATCTTTCTTTTCTTTCTTTCTCGTGGTCATTGAACATTGCAATTTTCTAATTCATCACATTTCATAAATTTCTTTACTTCATAATTATTACTTTCATTATCACACACATTTAAATACTACCCCATCCTACCATCCAATCTTTATAAGAGTAGAGGAATTCAAAATTTTTATTTTGAAAAACTTTCATGTTATGCTGAATGAACACATGTCCCAGTTAACAGTACTTCACTCCCAGAGTACCTCATACTGCAACCCACAAAAGTAATGAATTTTTCATAATAGTCTGAACATGATCCCGGTTTAGCAGTATTTCACTCCCAGAGTACCTCATACTGCAAACCCTGACAGTGGATCAGTCTGTCATTAAAGTGATGGATGTTTTACCGTATTGTGTCTTTCTATGCCAGGTGACCATTTGATCAACCTGCAATATTCTTAATCTTTTTGTTCATCTCAGCTTTAAAATTCAAAATAATTTGATTATGTATAACTTTCAAAGAATATGAATTCAATACATTTTAAAATTTTGTCTAGCTGAATCAATAGCTCAGACTTATATTCCTTCAACGCTTGTCTAGCCAGATCAATTGACATAAACTTTCTTTTAACAATTTATAATCCGCAGAAATTTTAAAACATTCATTATGTCAAAACTTTTTAAAACGTCTAGCCGAGTCAAATGGCATTGACTTATAGCTTTGACATACCTTCATAAATTAAAATCATTTATGACTTCATGTTACCGCATCATTTTGACAGTACGTTGAGAATCCCGTCGTTAATAATTCCTACACTATACTTTATGGTGTTAAATCATCTTATGATGAAATAGTACCGCACCATCTCAACAACACGTTGAGCATTCTGTCATTCATCACATTTACACCGGGCTAAAAGGTGCATGGATAATTCTTTTGAAATACATTTTGATGTTAAAATATTTTTGTCTAGCCAAAACAAGTAACATAGACACTTTTTAAATTGCTGATTTTTTTTTTTTGTATTTTGCAAAGTACATTCGTACCAAATTAACTTGAGGCCAAAAATTTCGAAGTCTAGCAAAGCTAGAAGAGTGGAAATATCCTAAATTTCCTAACATTCACCTTCTACTTTTTCACTTAATTACAAAATTTATTGCTAGGACTATTATTATTTATCATATTAAAATTTCTAACTACTTCAACTTTTCTATTCCCCCGTATAGTTCATCAAACTTGCCACACATTATGAGTCCAGGAACTTACCACAAGAATATGAGTTTTAAAGCTTGTCCTAGCAATATGTAGTCTAAGAACAAATCAAAGACTATTCATATACTGAGGGGCTCAAAACATACCATACGATTATGAGTCATGGACTTACCATATGCATGAGTTTTAAGAATTCGTGCATAAACTTAATAATATTTACCTAACAAAAACTGCTGACGCGACTCTAAATTTTCAATGATTATCACGTAGTAACTAAGTAAACACAAATCCCCTGCCCATACAAAGGATTGTGCAACTCAGTCACCACGTGAGTCCTCAATTGAAATTTCGTACCGAAGCTTTCTACCCCCTTATCATAACCTTTCTGTCATTCATGTCTCATCATTCTCTGAATTCTTTTTGTACTATTTCATAGTACCATATACCTTTTGGACCATTAACAGGTCTCTCTGTTATTTCACATTCTCACTTAATCCCATCATGATCTTGCTTTATAATCTATTCCTTAATCGATTCCCTTATCTCGTGATCGTATCATAGTACGATCCTCTTACCGTTCCTGATCATGTTATTATGATCTCTTCTTATACTTTTTGGATTATCTTGTAATCTTTACTGCTTAAATCAAGTGTCCCCTGATTATCTTTGAGATTCATCTTTGAATCATTTCAATTATTCCTTCAGATTATTCTTAATTGAAATTATAATTTTCTCAATTCATTACCTTTATTCAAATATTTCTTAACATCTTTATCTCTTCCTTATAATCTTATCTCTTTCATATTTCCTTCATTTTAGCCAATATCTGAGAATATCTTTCTCAACTTTTATTCCTCCATTTTAATCCTCTTATGTTCATCAAACTTATCACATATTTGGGCTCAGGAACTTACCATAATCATATGGCTTGAAGAGCTTATCCTAGTCAGGTCATACAACCATGAGTCACGAGCTTACTATACGCTTGGGTTTTCAGAACACGCAACTAACTTTATTCTTTAATATCCTTACTCTTCCTTACTAAGGTTATAGTCTAAGGTATCATTTACCTAAGGTTTATAATCCTCTAGCTCTGATACCAACTGTAACGACCCCGAAATTTGACCAACTTTGTTACCTTAAATTTTGTATTTATTATACATTATCTTTATAACGTCCAAATTTAGGTTCGTTAATAAATCTTTAATCACTTAATTAATTCATTTATTGACATTATCGTTATCCATTACCAAATTTTTGGTATAAATTTTTCTTTTTCTCAATTCAATCATTGTATTAAATATTTTATCATTTAAAAACTTCATTTCTTGATCCTAGTCCCTAGATCGCAACCTTCACTTTTTTTTTCTGTACCAATATCATAAAACTTAACATTCAAAATAATGTTGATTATAATTACCCAATTATTCTTTGTTCCATAATTCATATACTACATTTTTACCGTAACAATCGTCTTGAACTGTAACGATCCCAAAATTCGACCCACTTCACTACCTTAATTCTCGTGTTTATTAAAAATTATTTTCTTTACGTCCAAATTTCGATCCGTTAATAAATCTTTAATCACCTTAATTGATCCATTAGCTGATTTCAAAATCATCAATTACCAAATTTTCGGCATAATTTTTTTCTTCTTTTTCTTCTCAATTCAATCATTGTATTAAAACATTTGGACATTTAAAAATCCTTCACCTGGATCCTAGTCCCTGGATCGTAACCTTTACTTTTTTTCTTTCTGTAGCTAATATCATAATGCTCATCATTCACAATTTAATATTATTCATATCCATACAATTTTCTTGTTTCATAATTCATAATTAAACATATAATAATCTCTATCTTGACCATCATCTTGAACAATCACAGTTCATAATTTAAAGTTATTTGTCCTATACGAATCCAACATATATGTACATACAAACATTAATGTAACCTTGACAAATTTTCCACATTAAATCATAATATAAACATTTCATAATAACTTCACAACCTTTTAGGAAATTTCGTCTCTATATAATCTGATATTCTTTAAATTCATTTCTTAACCTGCAAAAGTTTATATTATGCAAGTAATGAGCACAATGGTTCAGCAAGTTCAATAGTTATACTTCACGTAGCACATACCTTATCATGCTTAGTGTGTATCATACATCATGTGTTTGTGCTTCTATTATAGCAAAATATCTCAAATATGTTCATATCATTTCACATAGTACATATAATTATCACATTAATCACGTATCACATAACACATAATTTGTATATACTTAAAACAAGAATTACATATCATAACATTCAACATTTAACATTTAATGACTGAAGAACTTGCCTGTCGTCCAATTATTTAAATTGATAGCTCAAACACTTAACTCGATCAACCTATGATCATAAAATAATCAAATAATAATTATTTATTTCTTTATGATATTAATTTACTTAATTAATATCATCTCTGGGCCAATTATTAATTTATATGGTTAATTATATTAACCTTGTCCTTTAAAATATTAACATAACTTAATACTTAATACCTTCACTACGGACAACCTGGCTCATTGGATAAAATTTAACATATTCGATTGTCCGAATTTTTATTTATTCATTTTCTAACCTTTAAACCCATTTGATTAATATTTAAAACATTTAAATATTAATTCCAATATTAAATATTTTTACAAAAATATTAAATTTAATGTCCAAACATCATTTCTATATTTTTAGTATTTTTTTATAATTTTCTATGATTTTTAAACAATTTTTAAACATTTATTTAATTAAAAACAAGTTCTGGGGGCATTTTAGTCATTTCTGCGCCATTAGGGACATAACCGGAATTTTTCGAAAAGTCCAGGGGCACAATCGTCTTTTTCGCCAAAAATTCAGCCGCGTATAGCGCGACAGCCCCTTCTCCGGCTTCTACCAAACGACGTCGTTTGGAGCAACAGCCACGCATTGTGCGGATGACCGAATTCGCGCCCCAAAACGACGCTGTTTCGATCCCGCCTTCGACAAAAATTGGTCGCGCACAATGCGCGACCCTCCCTTTTTTCTTTCTTCTCCAGCCAGCAACAGTAGACACCTTTTGCCAAAATTTATCAAAATTTTTCTCAAAATTTCACAACAAACTACTCCCAAAAATTATATAATTTACACCTCTTCATCCAAAAATTATTTAGAGTAATAATTCTATTTATTTTCTATTTTTCCATAAAATTAATTTATCATCTAAAATACCAAAATAATTAAATAAAACCACTTTGATACCTTCTAAGGCTTCAACTTCTTCCTCTTGATGGCTCCAATACTTCTTCCATGGTGGTTGCCGGTGGTGGAAGTGGCAGCGCGTTCGAATGGTAAGCAAAATGGAAGAGGAAAGTTGTTTTGTTTTTATTTCTTCCTTTCTTTTTGTTCTTTTGCCTCTCTTTTATACACCCAAGTTGCTTACAATTTTTTTGAATAAAAATTTTCATTCCACCGACTTTGCTTTGTCCCGAAAGTTCTAAGTAAAAAAAGATCATGCATGCAATTTAATTTTCTAATACATTACATAATTATAATGTGTAATAAATATTTTATATAATGTATATAAAATATTTATTTTAATTCACTAAAAATCATAATATGATTTATTATTAATATTAATACCTCTTTTAGGTACTTTACATGACAAATTTTGTACACGCATAATGACATGCATGTACTTATTTGAGGTAATTTATACCTCAAAATTTATAAAATAATTCATATAACATCTAAAAATTATTTTTCATAATTTTTCACTTCGTTACTTGGACAACATGTTACACTAACATGTTCCCATTTCTAAAATATTATCCTTCATAAAAGTCATAATAATTTCATTATACATCACCATAATTTTTAATAAATTAAAACATTCCTTTTTCTCATTTATTTTTCATTTCTTTACAAATTACATTAACTTCTTTATATAAATCATATAATTTAATATTATATAATTTATATATTTACATTCTTCTTTCTTAAATATTTTTTTAAATTCCTCCAACCTTATTCCATTTAATCACCTTATATAAATTATATACTTATTCTTATATAATTTATATAATTATTATTTTCTTCATACCTTATTTTAATTTCCTTATATAAATTATATAATTTCTTATTATATAATTTATATAATTACTTTTCCTTCTTAATAAATTTCTAAACTTCTTCCAAAATTCTTGATAAAATCTAAAATCAACACATACAATTTTACTAACTCCCTCAATACCTTTTTATTTAAAATTGGATTAATTTAATTATTAATCCCTTAATTGTCATAATTAATAACATTTATAATTATCAATTAAACATGCACATTTATATATATACATACAAATGTATATATATACATATCAAATTTCTATATTTCACATTGCCACATAACATTATTTAAATAATAATTCATGCACCTTCACAATAATTTTATTGTACAATTTATTATACCATTACATGGAATTTCTTTTATTCCTTCTAAATTGTTTTTAAACAATTTATTTACTTTTTCAATTATTCTAAAATCAACACAATTCATCATCATCTCTGCACAGATTTAATTTATCAATTAAATCCCTTCACATACCTTAAATCACATAAAATAATAATTAATTTAACAACCTTGATAATTTTATCAATTAAATTCTCATTTGATATTTTTAAAGAAATCCTGAAAATTCGGATCCTCACATGAACAACCATGATTCATAATTTAACACTATTCGTCCTATCCGAATCCAACATATATATACATACAAAATATTCATGTAAATTTTGTAATTTATCACATTGAATATAACAGTTTCATATACAACCTTCTATGGTAATCTCTCTAACACAATGTGAGAATCCGAATTTTCAGGATTTCTTTAATAACATTAAATAAGAATTTAACTGATAAAATTATCAAAATTGTTTAAATTATTTATGATATAAGTAATTTAAAGTGTGTGAAGGAATTTAATTGGTAAATTAAATATGTACCAAGATGGTGATGAATTGTGTGGATTTAAAATAAATGAAAAAGTAAATAAATTGTTTGGAAATAATTTATGAAGAATAAGAGAAATTCCATGTAAAGGTACAATAAATTGTACAATTAAATTGTTATGAAAATGTAGAAATTATAATTTGATTGAGGTTATGTGGTAATGTGAAATATATGAAATTAGATATGTATATATATAAATATGTATGTTTAAGTGATAATTATAAATGCTATTAATTATGGAAATTAAGGGATTAATAATTAAATTAATCCAATTTTAAATGAAAAGCGAATGGGAAAGTTAATAAAATTGTAATTATTGATTTTAGATCTAATTAAGAATTATGGTGAAAATTTAAAAATTGATTGAGAAAAAATGTAATTATATAAATTATATAATAATAAATTATATAATTTATATAAGAAAATTAAAGTGATGTATAAAGGACATTATAATTATATAAATTATATAAAGATAATTATATAATTTATAAAAGAGTATTAAAATAATGAGAGAGTTAATGAATGTATAATTATTGATTATATAATTAATTAATAATTATGGAGGAGTTTAAAAAATTATTTAAAAGGAAAATGTAATTATATAATTTATATATAAAGGAATTCATGTGAAATGTAAAGAAATGAAATTAAATGAGAAAAAAGGAATGTTTTAATTCATAAAAAAATTATGTTTATGTATAATGGAATAATTATGACTTTTATGAATGATAATATTTTAGAAACGGGAACACGTTAGTGTAATATGTTGTCCAAGTAACGAAGTGAAAAATTATGAAAAATAATTTTTATATGTTATATGAATTATTTTATGATTTTTGGAGGTAAAAATTTCCTCAAATAATTACATGCATGACATTATGCGTGTACAAAATTGAACTAGTAAAGTATCCAAAAGAGGTATTAAAATTATTTATAAATCATGTTATGATTTTTAGTGAATTAAAATAAATATTTTATATGTATTATATAAAATATTTATTACATGATATAATTACGTAATGTGTTTAAAATATTTTTATAATTTATTTTACAAAATTCGGAAGTTTCAAGAAGTTATAAAGGCGGTGGAAATTTTGTGCCAACGTGGGTGTTCAAAGTTTATTCATGCATTATATATATATATATGTGTGTGTATGTGTGTGTGTGTGTGTGTGTGTGTGTGGAAGGATAAAAAAAAGAAAAAGAAGGAGAAAAGAAGGAAAAAGAAAACAAACTTTCTCTCCATATTATCTCACTCGAACACCACCATAACCACCACCATGTCACCGGAAAACACCATGGCTACCAAGGAGGGAGAGATATTTGATGTCTTCCATGTGAAAAAAATAAGCCAAGGAAGGTATATATTAATTAATTTAGTTTATTTTGTGTATTATGGATAATTAATTAATTTTGTGGAAAACAAATTATAAATAATTAGAATAATTATTTTAGATAATTTTTGGATGTTTATATGTGTATTATATCATGTTAGAATTGTTATGTTGTGGAAATAAATGGCAAAAAATGGAGGAAATTTATTGGTTGGAGTATTTGTAATGTCCTAGAATTTTCACGTCATTATTAATTAAATTAATAATTTAATTTCTAACGAGTTAGTTTTACGAGATTATTTAAATCTTTTTATGTGATTAATTAATTACGTGATTAAATAATTATGTGATTAATTACTATAATTAATTAAAGGGGGTCACTAATATGTTATTTAAATTAGTGAACAAACCCTAAAGTTTTAATATCAAAATAATTGATAAGTTTCCTATTAATTAAATATTCAATTAAATTGAATATAATGAGTTAATTAAATATAATAAATTAATTAATATGATTATTAATTAATGTAAATAATGTGAAATATTAATAATAATATTTATTAGTCCATTTAGTAATTTAATACTAATGGGTTAGGGTATTTAATTATTTATTCAATCTAATTATTTATTTAACCATGGATTGAATAATTAATGTGTAAATTATTAATTTAGCCCAACATGGGTCAATTAGTAGCCCAAGTAAAGAATAATAAAAGTTTGACAAATTAGTAGCCCAAACAATTTAATAAGATCCCAATTGGTATTTTAAATAAAGCCCAAAGCTTGAGCCATTTGGAATTTAATTATGTAAACTATTATTAAATCAAAAAGTGACTTGTGACAATAATTTTGGGACAAAAGAAATTGCATCAACCAAGCATACTAGAGGCGAGAGAGAGAGAGTGTGAATTGATTTTTTATTTTATTTTATTATTTCTCATTTATTAAGTAGATTGCTTGTTTTGATTTATTTCTTTTTCAAGTACATGAAGCCATGCCTCTTTTCACCTAATATGTTAGCTTGTGTAAGTATCCTTGTTATCTCATGATGGCAATTTTAATAGATATAGATTTTATATCTATCCAAATTGTAAGTATACTTACAATTTAGGAGTTTATGTTGGTCATTTCTTCTTCTACTACTTTTCAAGCTAGAGAGCATTTGAGAGTGTAGAAAAAATATTTTTGAGAGCAAAATTATCAAGAGAAGAAGTTCTTGGTTCATGTCATCTTCTTTCACCGCTTATTTTGGAAGAAAAAGGAAGATAACCATTAAATCAAGGTAATGGTTATTCTAAATCTAATTTTGTTTTAAATTAAATAAACTAACATGTGTGTATGAATATGTTAATATAGTTAATAATGTGTAGTGGTAATATTTATGCCATGCTAGAGTTTAATATGCTTGGTTTGTATTTTGGTATATTTTGTATGCTAAAATATGTGTTTAGTAGTGTATAAACAAGTCTTGGAATTTATAACCAAAAATATTTTTATAAACCTTAGGTTTAATGTTCTAATATTAAATTGATATAAGGTGATTGATAATTTTTTTGAATTTTTATTGAAGAGTTAAAGCTTACTTGATGATATATTTTTATTTAAAATGTGTATTGCCGGAACACTGTTCGTGTTCTGCAAAGGGAAAAAAATTAAAGGGTTTCCGCGCAATGCGCGCAAGCTGTTAGGCTGAAGGACGCGGAGCCAAAAAACGTTGTTTGGCGTCGGTAGAAAGTTACTCCGCGCGTTACGCGCGGAAGCCGTTTCCGGCTTCTCAAAACGGCACCGTTTTAGGCCGTTCTTTATGTCTGCACGCGCAATGCGCGGTAATCGGATTTTGGCGGAAATTACAATTCTGCCCCTCCATGTTTTTCTTGGCGAAATTACTATTTTGCCCTCGGATCAGTTTTCAACTTATTTACAGAAATGTCATTCGGGTTAATTTTAATTAATTTAAATATTTGAAAACTAAATTAAAATTATAACAAAAATAATAAAAATACAAAAATGGTATTGGGGATGATATTTTTCATTAAGTTTAATATTTAAATATTTTAAATATTAATCTAGTTAGCTAAATCTTGGTTAAGTGAAATAAATTTATTATTTATTATTTAAAATGCTAATAATAAATAAAGGTGATAAATTAGCAAATTATTATTTAATTCCTATTAAATAATAATTAAACAGAGATAAAAATTTATAAATTAATTATTTATTATTTAAATATTATTAAATAATAAATAAGGATAATTAAGTAATTAATTATTATTTAATTAGCATTAAATAACAATTAATGGAAATTAAGTTATTAGAATAATAATTTACTATTTAATTGGCATTAAATTATAATTAAAGAGGATTAAAATTAGTAAACTATTATTTAATTTTCTTAAATTAAATAATAAGTGAGGTTAATTAATTAATTAATTATTAGTTGATTAATATTAAATTAAAGAAGGTTAAAATTAAATCAATAATTATTTATTATTTAATTATTATTAAATAATAAGTAAGTACAATTAGTTATTATTTATTTTAAATAATAATTAGAGTTAATTAATTAATTTCTATTTAACCAAGATTAAATAGTAATTAAATAGAGATTGAGTTAATAAAATAAATTAAATTTAATTATGCTTTAATTAAACAATTGTAATAAGTTGTTTAAGGGTTTAATAAGTGTCCAACACTTAAGAAAAATATTTCTAACTTATTAATTTATTAACCTAATATGATTAAGGGTCTATAAGGTTAATAATATTGTTTTGACTAATGTAATTTATGTGTTTGTACTTATGTGATAGATAAATTCCTTAGTGAGCGTATAGTTGTACAAATACGCCGTACTAATTATTAGACCAACTTTATTAATGTTATGTCTTTCCAAAGCCAGTTAGTTAAAGCTAGACATTAATTGTAGCTGAGTAAACAGGCAAGTTCCTTATCTCTAAACTCATTTCATTGAGCAAATTATTTAGTTAAGCTTGAACTGTAATTCCAAGCATGCTTTGAGTGGTTTAATTACTTTACAATTATCTCACATCGCTATTGTTGTTATTCACACTTGTTGCACTTGAGATTTTACAGTCATTGACTTATACTTAATTATTGTTTTACTGTTTAAAGAACTGTTCAAAGTAGGTCAAAGTCATTGTTCGGCTAAACATTTATGTTAAAGATTTTAAAAGCTATCCAAATCATTGAAGATGCGGATTCTTATACTATTATGAACACCCCTTTATTATAGGAGAGTACCATGTATCTAATATCAGGTACAAAAAAATACGGAAATTAAATGTTATACATACGCATATTGTATTGAGGCTAATCCCCTCGGGTACATATTCTGGTAGTAAGCATTGGGTCGACCTGCTATTGACTCCAGTGGATATTTATAGTTCATAGTCTATTTGACTATCCTAATTTTAAAAGCAAATTATTATTCCTGTTTATGTTATTCACATTATTGAATTGTTCAGCTATTCCCTTTCATTCATGATATATTGTTCCTTGTTGTTATTTAAACTTGTTGAGAAAACTAGTTGCTCACTCTTGCTATATCATGAAACCTTATTGCAGTGCAACCTGAGACTTCGGGAAATAACAAGGGTAAATGAAAGATGAAGTGATAGACTTCGAGATGCAGCCTTGTAGTTAATTAAATTAATTGTTATGCAATATAAACCCTAAGTACTTTATTAAGGGTATTTGTGTACTTTTATGTAAGGTTATCGTATCTTGGGACTAGTAACACCTTTTGAATGAACAACATATGTTTATTATTCTGCATTTAGTTATTGTATGTTGTTTAGAGGTGAATGTTTGTATTAGATAGTGATGACCGGATCCGGGTATTTGAGGGCGTCATAGTATTGTTGTCAGAAGCAGTAATAGGAAAGAAAAAAAAAATTGGTGCGCGGCAGCCATATTTTTTTCCGAGCGAGGGTTAAAACGACGCCGTTTGGGGCGCAATTTTCGGTTGGCCGCGCAATGCGTGGAGATCCCTGCCTTGGGCGCCAAACGACGCCGTTTAACGAAAACCGAAAGAGGGAAGGCTGTGCCATGCGCGGCCGCGGTTAAGGGCGAAATTATGATTTTGCCCCCTATCTTTCCGGAAAGTACCAAACATGTCCTAACGTTGCTGAAATTACGGTAATGCCCCTGGACATTTTGAAAAATTCCGGTTATGTCCCTAAGGGTGAGGAAATTACCAAAATGCCCCTAGAAAGTGATTTTTAATGAAATAAATGTTTGAAAATTGTTTAAAAATTATAGAAAATTATAGAAAATACTAAAAATATAGAAATGATGTTTGGGCATTAAATTTAATATTTTTGTAAAAATATTAAATATTGGAGATTAATATTTAAATATTTTAAATATTAATATATTAAGTTTAAAAGTTAGAAAATGGTTAAATAAAGTTTTCGGACAACCAAAAATGTTAAAATTTGTCCGATGAGTCGGGTTGCCCGACGTGAAGGAGTTGATATTAAGTTATGTTAATATTTTAAAGGACGATGTTAATATAATTAACCGTATTATGTAATAATTGGCCCAGAGATGATATTAATTTAGTAAATTAATATCATAAGAGGACAAATAATTATTATTTGATTATTTTATGATCATAGGTTGATCGAGTTAAGGGTTTGAGCTATCAATTTATTAATTGGACGTCAAGTAAGTTCTTCAGTCCTTTAATGTTAAATGTTGTCTGTTATGATATGCTAATATTTGTTTAAATGCATATAAATTATGTGTTATGTGATATGTGGATAATATGACAATTATGTGTATTTTGTGCAATGATGTGAGATATATTGCTATAGTAGAAACACAAACATATGATGTATGACACACACCGAGCATGTTAAGTGTGCTATATGAAGTATAAACTGTTGAACTTGCTGAGCCGTTGTGCTCATTACTTGCTTAAAATAAACTTTTGCAGGTAAATAAATAAATTTCAGGAATATCAGGATATATGAGGGTTATGATATGACACCAATTAATGGTATCGTCTAATTGTTCAATGTTTTGGTAGAATAAAATATTGCAAATGCAATTGACAAAGTTATAATAGTATTGTGTATGCTATGGATATCATAAATACTGATTGGGTGAATAGAGTTTATTTGTGTGTTATTAATAATCATGTATTCTGATTATTACAGAATATATCCAGATTGGTTAAGTAAAGTTAAATGATGTATGATAATGATTCAAGATTGTTGTAGTGGCAAAGAGGAAGATATATTTCATTATGGATTATGAAACCGCGAATAATTATATGGATATAAATAATATTAAATTTTAAATGTTGAGTTTTACGATATTTGTAACAGACATGAAAAAATAAGTAAAGGTTGCGATCTAGGGACTAGGATCCAGATGTAAAGATTTTAAATATCCAAATATTTTGATACAATGATTGAATTGAGAAAAAAAAAAATTTATACCGAAATATTAGTAATTGATGATTTTAAAATCAATTAATGGATGAAATAAGATGATTAAAGATTTATTAACGGAGCGAAATTTTGGATGCAAAAGAAGATAACGAATAATAAATATGGAATTTAAGGTAATAAAGTTGGTCGAATTTTGGTGTCGTTACACATAATCCGTTATTCCAGAACTTTGTTTCTTTACCTGCAAAAGTTTATTTTAAGCAAGTAATGAGCACAACAGCTCAGCAAGTTCAACAGTTAACACCTTTCATGCTTCACGTAGCACATACCTTAACATGCTCGGTGTGACACCCAGGATTTTTGAAATAATCTCAAATAAAGATTATGATGAATTAAGTAAAGGTTAACGATTAGAACCTAGTGTTGAATGATTGTGGTATTAAGGAAGGATCTAGGTAATGTGAAGAAGATTTATATGAATTAAGAAGAGAAGGATGAAGGTGCAAAGTATGAAATAAGTGGATTGATTAAGGTTACGTGTGATTAAATAAAAGAATTTTTTTTTTCCAGAGAATGAGAAGTTATCTTGATAAGCGTATCAAGAGACGAGCTAAAGAGTTATCAAATAATTTTTTTAGAGAATTATGAAATGTAATGCTACAAAGAAATTGTGAATTTAGTTAAGAATTTAAATATTCTAACAGTTATGATCATTATGGGGATATTCATGTGAATTACGAAAATTAAAGAGGTAAAATATAATAATTATAAGATTAAATTGTTATTCAACAAGGTAAAAGTATAGCAAGATGCTATAATACAATACGTAAGATTATTACGGCAATTATGATTCCGAGGACGGAATCCTGTTAAGGGGGGAAGAATGTGAGGATCCGAATTTTCAGAATTTCTTTAATAATATCAAATGAGAATTTAATTGATTAAATTATCAAGATTGTTCAAATTAATTAGTATTTTATGTGATTAAGGTATATGATGAGATTTAATTAGTAAAGTAAATCTGTACAGAGATTATGATAAATGGTATTGAAATTAAGTAATTGAAAAGTAAATAAATTGTTTAAAGACATTTATTAAGAATAAGAAAATTTCAGGTAAATGTACAATAAATTGTACAATTAAATTGTTATGAAAATGCAGAAATTATGATTTAATGGAAGGTATGTGGTAGTGTGAAATATATGAAATTAGATATGTATATATATACATTTTTATATATATAAATGTATATGTTTAAGTGATAATTATAAATGTTATTAATTATGGAAATAAAGGGATTAATAATTAAATTAATCCAAATTTAAATAAAAAGTGAATGAGGGAGTTGGTAAAAATTGTAATTATTAATTTTAGATTTTATCAGGAATTGTGGAGGAAGTTTAGAAATTAATTAAGAAGAAATGTAATTATATAAATTATATAATAATAAATTATATAATTTATATAAGGAAATTAAACTGTGTATGAAGGAAATAATAATTATATAAATTATATAAGAATAATTATATAATTTATATAAGAGAATTAAATTAATTAAGGATGAAAGAAAATTTTATAAATTGTATATTGTGTAATATAGAAATTATTTAAAAAGGAATAATGTAATTATATAAATTATATAATATTAAATTATATAATTTATATAAGGAAAGTTAATGTGAAAATTAAAGAAATAGAAAAGAAATGAGAAAAATGAATGTTTTAATTTAATAAAAATTATGGTTATGTATAATAGAATTATTACGACTTTTATGAAGAATAATATTTCAGAAATGTGAACATGTTAATGTAACATGATGTCCAAATAACGAAGTGAAAAATTATGAAAATAATTTTTATATGTTAGATTAATTATTTTATGAAATTTGGAGGTATAAATTACTTCAGATAACTACATGCATGTCATTATGCGTGTACAAAATTTGTCAAATAAAATACCGAAAAAGGTATTAATATTACTCATAAATCATGTTATGATATTTAGTGAATTAAAATAAATATTTTATATATATTATATAAAATATTTATTACACGATATAATTACGTAATGCTTTAAAATTTTAAATTTGCATGAGAATTTCCCGAAACTTCTAAGTGCTGCGTGAAAGAGATGGGTCAAGGCGGTGGAAATTTTTTTATTTCTAAATGATTCACTTTTGTTAGTTATAAAAGAGGGGGGGGGGGGGGGGGGGGAAGAAAAGAAAAGCAACCAAACAAGTTTATTTTCCTTCTCCATTTTTCCCCCTCCACCATCATCACCGCCACCCTTAACCACCCATAGCCACCACAAGAGAAGAGATATTTGGTGTCATCCATGTGAGGAACAAGCCTCCAAGAAAGTTTCTCAAAGCTTGGAAGGTATATATTAATTTATTTAATTTTTTTGTGTATTATTGGTAATAAATTAATTTTGTAGAAAAATTGTAAATAATCAAAATAATTGTTCTACATAATTTTTGGATGAATATGTATGAATTTTATGATATTTGGAGTAATTATATTGGAAAATTATGTGCAAAAATGGATAAAGATTAGAAAGTTAATGCACTGTGTCGCGGCTAGAAGAAGAAAAAAAAGAAAAGGGAACGACCGCGCATTACGCGCGGTCAGTTTTGTGTCGCCTAGATAAAACGACGCCTGTCGACGCCGGGATTTTCGTCGTCTCGTTTTTTAATATTTAAATGTCCCTTTCCAATTTTAGCCTTTTGAATTAAATGTGATTTTGAAAAGGGTCGGCTTAATGTCGACGGTTTTGAAAGATCGATTTTTATGAGCCATTTGACCAGAGTCGCCAGTTGGTATTTTTTGAAATGGATGTACCAACTCATCCGAATTTTGTTTTCGTAATCGTAATGGCTCATATGTGACTCCGATTCGATTGGTCCGTAAACCGAGATTCATAGAGTTCGGGGGCTTGCTTAAGCGAGGGGAAGGTGTTAGGCACCCCCCGACCTCCGTGAAATACGGTTACCGCAATCTCGATGTTTTCCTATCCTTTAAAAATCCTAAAAATGTGTGAGTTGCGCGCGCGTGTGTGTGTGTGTGTGTGCCTAAATGGAGGTTCGTGGTGTCCTTTTGTATAAAATTGCTTTGATTTTATATGAAAACCGTGTTTTGTCAGGAAAGTGTTTAGACGTCTTTTGATCCAAATGACGAGGCTTCGCTTTTTATAAGAAAGATTGATTTTAATTTCGAAAACGTTGAGGGTTTTTTATTAGATGTCATTTTAGAAAACAAACAATTTTAAACTTTTGTCAAATAGGAATCGAGACTATACATTGCCTTCTAACAGTTAATATAAATAAAATGAAGGCAACTTCTAGAAACTCTTTAACCCTATGCACAAAGTTTAATGAAACGTTTATTTATTTATTCCGAAAACATCTTTTATGATATTTCAAAACCAAATATAGCCTTTTCGTCAAACAAGGACCAAAGTTTCGCCCAAAACTCTTTACTTTTTAAACCTCGTGTGTCTAATATCTTAATTTGATCACTTTTACAAAATCTTCATTATTTGTCTTATTTTGAAAACCATTGTTGTGTCGTAAATTAAAACAAACATCCCAAAACGTGTCGGGGCTATCCACGGGCATGTGAGCCATCCAGACAACCCCAAACACCCACAATCACATACTTTATTATTACGGGGCCTTAACCCGATCCCGATTCGGTATCGCTTTAAGGCCCAATATTACATTTACACAACCACAAATCCCAACTGATGATTACATATACCAAAAAATGTCCATCATCGGGATTTGACCACGAGGATCTCCTCCTTAGGCTCACATTCACCCAAATCGTTGCACAACCAACACTAAACCAAATCTAACGAGATTTAACATTATTATCACATTACATAACCCAAATATCACCAAATCAACACTACGCATTACTTATAACCATAACGAACGAAAAATCACCATACGGACATCATCGGGGCGTTAGGAGGAATTATGTTCCAATGGAACCCTCGCTAACGACACCTAATCCACGGATCATCACTATTACAACAACAACTATATCAAATAACCAATCACAATGCTACACTAACAATACAAGCCATATAAACTCAAACAAAAAATCCTTTTCACCTTGCAAAATGCCGATTCAAGCTTCTTATATCACAAAATAGATTACACCACAAGATCATTAACCAATGCACACAACAAATGGGATATGTTGCTTGAATCTAACAACACAAATTCGACCTCTCTCTCTCTCCTGCGCGATCTCTCTCTCTCCTCTTTTCTTTTTCTTCTTTTTCCTTCTTTTTCTTCTGCTCTCTGGTGGAAGAAATGGCGATCTATACTGGTTCAGCAGGCAGCCGCAGATGCATCTGCGGCTGCCTGCTGTAGCCGTCTCCTCGGCTGCCGTGTGCCGCCCTCGAGCCGCGCGAAAGTCTTTTTTGTCTGCGGCCGCGATTGCATCCGCGGCTGTCCGGCTCATTTTTCTCGAATTTCGTGCCACGCGGTACTAATTCGCCAATTTCTGCTGTATTATTTTGGAATGCTGTTCCTTGATACATGAATCAATTCTGGGAATGGCTTCCCGGCATCGAGACCCCACCCTAATGCTGTAATTGCCGTGGTCCTTGGCCTTTTTTGGCGATCGCATCGGGCTCTGTCTGGATTGCCCGTAGGTCTCGCCTCAGATGACTCAATTCTCGTTTTGCGTTTGACAGCCTTGATCGTAAGCCGTGGTGGGAACTGCGTTTTGGCGCCCGCCTCTCCTTTTCGTATGTTGGGTCAATTGACGATTTTGCCCTCCTGTCAGGGTTAGTATACAAGTGCAAAATTTGGGTGTCTACAGCTGCCCCTCTTTATCATGTCTATGGAATGAAATATGAAATGGACATGATAAAGAAGTAGGCACCTGATGCACAGGAGAGACAGTATGTGTTTTATCGATGCAATGCATATGTTGAGATAATGCAAATGCCGCACTTGACATGATCGTGTAGGGGTCGATTCGAATTTCACGAATGGATGTTGCTTGGGTTTCGTATCCGACGGTCGTTCTTGGATTGGTCAGGTATCGTCTCTGATGTGTCACTTTTCAATTGGTCAGGTATTGGATCTGACGGGTCATTTTTCAATTGGTCAGGTATCGTATCTGACGGTTCGTTTTTCAATTGGTCAGGTATCGTATCGGACGTGTCGTTTTTCAATTGGTCAGGTGTCGTATCTGACGGGTCGTTTTTCAATTGGTCAGGTGTCGTATCTGACGGGTCGTTTTTTTTTTCAATTGGTCAGGTATCGTATCTGACGGGTCGTTTTTTTAATTGGGTCAGGTATTTCTAAAATCTTATATCTTAACATGGGACTCGTTGCAGGTTGACTCGGGTAGCAAAAGGGAGGCAAAAATGGTCACCGGGACCAGCCGCAGATGCATCTGCGGCTGGGATCGGTCCCTACTTCCGATCGCGACCCCCACTTTCTTTTCACTTTTTCGCTGTCCCCTTCTCTCGTTTTCGGTTTTCCTCGTCCCCTACCCGGCTTTTTCGTCTTTTGGACATCTTTTGGCCAAATCTGCTCCGATTAAAACACTCTACGCACTTTGGGTAACGTTTTAACTCCTTTTTCTTTTATTTCTGCTTTCATTTGACTATGTATTTACTTGTTTAAATATTTTAATCTTAGTAATGCATGCCTATATGAGATAATGGGGTTAGCCGTAGCATACATAAACAAATGGGTCTTGCAGTCATGCTTTATTTACCTTGAAAATTCATGATTTCAGTCATTTCATGCTCATGGTGCATTATTTTCACTTGCATTTGGGATTTGTTGGTTGCCTGTTTTGATTAAACATGCCGGATCGTGCATGGGATGTCCATTTATTCATGCATTTTCATTTCATAAACATGTCATGCTGCCCTATGATTTTAGCAATATGCAATAAGATTTTTGAAAGATAACGAGCTAAGGATGTACCTCCTTTTCGTAATGCCGTTTCAGCCATGGATCCTGACGCTCCCAGTGGCTCCGCAGTGCCCCGGGTGGCGGGTGTCCGACGTCGCAGAGCGGCCACCCCAGCTCCAGCTCCCGTTCTGACCCGTCATTCCCGTAGATTGGCGGAGTCTATCCTTCGCCCCGTTCAGCCGGATGTTGACGAGGATGCCCCAGCTGAGGCAGAGGCGGGCCCTTCGGGCACAGCGGCTCCTCCCCCCATGCGTCGGACCTTACCAGGGGCCCGTGCCAGGATACCTGATCTGCTCGGTCCGGTTCTCAGTAGTCATCCCTCAGCCTACCTGGCGGCTAACGAGGTATATCCGTCGTTTAAGTTCATTCAAATCTGTATGGTTACCATGCCTGACTTTTGATGGTTGTCACAGGTTCCTGAGTTTACCCAGCCTCGGGGCAACTGGTTTAGCATCTACACTCTCTATCATGCATTGCATTCCGACTATAGGGGGATGGTTGATTCCTGGGGTTTCAGACATTTCTTCACCATTGCCCCTCGCCGGTGTCCGTGGGGTTATATGAGGGCTCTAGCGGAGCGCTGGTTCCACCATACACAGTCGCTTCATCTTCTTGACTGTGAGCTAGTGTTGACCCCTCTCGACTGACGTTATATCACCGGGGTGGAGTTTTTTGGACCTCGGGTCCCTCTGGAGACTGACATTACCACCGCCGCTGTTCGATCCCTATTGGGATACTCTCCCCATGATAAGGTCTTTAAGGCCCGCAGCATTCGATCGGGAGCCCTGGCTGTAGATGCCATTGGAGGGGTCCTCTCCGAGCCATTCCCGGAGGACCGGTCTGCTCGTGATTTTCTGCTCTGCCGTCTGTTTCTGACCATTATGAGGGGCTGTTTTCTGGGGAACAACTCCTCGACTATCCATTTCAGCATCGTCGGAGCCACCAGGGATGTTGACCGGATCGGGGATTACGATTGGGGCTCTTTCACCTCCGCATACTTCCTACAGGGTCTTCGTCTCCGCTCAGAGGGACAGACCGATGCTTGGCTCGGCTTCTACCCCTTCCTGCTAGTAGGTCCCTTTTATCATATAGTTCTCGTTTCGTTCCATTTCTTTGTTCCTTCCTGCTACTTATGGCTTTTCTGTTTTGTTTGACAGTTCTGGGCTTATGAGAGACTACCCTGCTTGCGGCCCGTTACTACCCTCGGCCCGGAGACTTATCCCAGGGGTCGTAGATGGCATCATAGTACTCTCGAGGAGACCCCAGTGTCCGATAGCTTCGCTCATTGTCGGCTGCAGTTAGAGCTGATCTCGTCCGCGGATGTGACCTGGGTTCCTTACACGGCGGATCATTTGGCGGCTGGCCTGGCCGGGGGTTATGCCGCGGATCTGGAGCATGCCTTGTCCACTCGCCGTATTCCTTTTCTGACCTACGGTGGATGGGAGCTGTATCTAGGGGAGCGCGCCATCAGATGTGTGACGGGTGAGGCTCGTATCCCTCTTGCCCCTCCCTCAGAGAGAGCTTGGTTTGCGGATGCCCACCTTCCAGAGGCCCTGATGGCCGGGGAGGACGGATATATGCTTTCCGTCGATCCTCATACGAGCGAGAGCTTCAGTGCCTGGTGGAAACCCCGCACTATCGGTCCTCAGACCCGAGCTACCTTCTTCCTCGGAGACCTGGTTCATGGGTCGGTGATGATGGCAGATTGGATGGAGTGTGTCCGTGTCCCCACCCATTCGGACCAGATTGCTTCCCTCACTCGGAGGGTGGATCAGTTATCTCTCTTCGTTCGGAGCTTGGGCCGAGATCCAGAGGAGGCTTATGCTGCAGACCCGCAGGGATTTGATTTTGGCGCGGGCCCCGGCACATCGGATGCCCCAGTTCCGCCTTATTCCTGCCCAGACCTTAATTTTGAGGATGAGGTTGCCCTTCCCCAGGACTTGCCTGCAGATCAGTTTGACGATGACACCTTCATTGATGGCATAGATTTCACTGATTAGACTTTGATAGGCTAGGATCTCTGTATTTAAACCTGCTCGTTTTACTATCATTTCTCATTTCATGTATCATGTACAGACTTATTTCATTTTATGCACAATCATTTACTTTTGATGCTCCGTTCATTCCATCATAGCCTGTATGATGCATGATTTATTATATATATGGATAAATAAAATTTGACCCCTGTATAGTCTTTTGATACTGCTTTTTACAGATGTCCTCTATAGATGTGGTTCGCGTGGGCCCTCACGCTCCCTCAGGGGTCATTGGCCTGCTCCTTTCGTGGCTGGATAGTTTGCTACCCTCCGACCGAATCATTGCAGATGGTCTTCTGGGACACTCCTTTTCTCTTTTATCATTCCAGGTACCGCCGGGCTTTGTTGACGACATTCTTAGTTGTTGGGTCCCTGACAGACATGTTTTCAGGTTTGGGATGGAGTATCTGACCCCCACACTTGAGGAGTATGCTCGCTTCACCGGCTTATCCGTGGATGGTCCCTGTGCACGGGTTACCTCTGGCCATATGCGCCGCCAGTTCCTGACTTTCACAGGCTTGCGGAGGACAGCCCTGCTATCTGTGACCTCCTCGAGCCACCTTGTTCCTCTATCCTTCCTGGTTGACAGATTTGGCTCGGTGGATAGCTTCTCTCGATTCCCCAGTGATTTTTCAGTATCTGAGGAGCGCTGGGGCGCTTTGAGAGTGGATGTTTTGATGGCTTGTGTCATATCAGCCCTGTACATGCCCGCAGGGGACGCCCTCCTGGATATGCGGGTTATCGTAGCGGTTCAGGCCCTTCAGGAGGATCATACTATCCTTCCCATGATACTTGCCGAGACTTACCTATCAGCCTCGTACTGCCATTCCTTCTCTGGTCGCATATTCAAGGGAAGCTCTACTTTACTGTACGTATGGTTCATGAGCCACCTCAGACCCATCGGGCAGTTTCGTCGACACGGGTTCTGTTTCAGCCACAGCCTGGCCATGCAGTTCTCTTTCCGTCCCCGGCGATGCACGGATACAGCCTCATGGAGGGGGTTCTTGTCGGCCATTGAGGAACCTTTCCATCTTCTGATCTATTCGGGTTATTGCTCCTTCCAGAGTTTCCTGACTCATGTGCCACCTTTTGATTTCCTCCCTCTCCTTGGCTTGAGGGGGGTGACGACTTATCATCCCTTAGCGGTCATGGGGCAGTTTGACCAGATGCAGGATCTCCATCTTTTTACGGGAGCTGCTGACTACCGATTTCTCATATCGCCTCAGACGGAGAAGGAGTTGCTGAGGGTATACGATCTTTGGTCACATAGGGTCGCGGCCGAGTTTGGGGATAGTCACCCCGATCAGACACCCGATTATCTGTTATGGTTGCAAGGAGATTCTGAGATGGCCGACTTTGATCCGACTGGGGTATTGGGTGGTTCTCGAGGACTTTTCCCTGGTGAGACCAGTTCAGATGCGGTCATTCCTATGGAGCTTTCAGGATTAGCGCCCAGGTCTGGGGTTGAGGAGGTTTCTGCTTCGGTACATGTCCCTTCCCTTGATTTGGCGGATCGGACCCAGAGATTAATGATTGAGGGTACCCGGCTCCGGTCTGCCTTGAGTGCCACCGAGATTGAGAGGGATACTGCGTACGCGGAGCGGGATGCTGCCGTATTAGCTTGTGTTGCCGCCCTCTCTGCCAGAGATAGTGTTATCGAGCAGGTCAGATTTGTCATGGAGGGCCATTCTGCGACTGTTACCAGCGCTGCTGCTCTTCTGACTCGGATCGACATGATGGGACAGCAGATTGCGGGTGAGCCGGAGGTTCATGATGCCTCGACTATTCTGTCTATCCTGCTCCAGCTGGTCTCCGACCTGTAGATGATTTTATTTCCTGCACGGACTATGTCAGATTCATCACTTTTATTTAGAAGACAAACTTGTAATCAAAATGTTTTGTATATATAGATAAATATTTATGGTTTTAGTCATTTCCCTTTTTGATGCATCGTCGCCCTTCATTGGATCCTCATTTTATTCAGCCGATTATGATTTCGATATATCGCCTTATTTCTCTCCTCAAGTCTTGATTGGAACTCCACAGATATTGCCGCGTGCCCCCTTTGATTTCATCGAAGCGAGTCTCGGACTTTGGGCTAATTATGTGGCTAGGTTTGGGGAAGACTCGGAATGTATTTGTCAAAGTAGGGTTTCGGGGTTTTTCTGGAAATGGGTTTGGTACAGGGACAAGGTTTATTATTTTGTATAGAACGGACCGCGCCATGATGGCTGCCTACGTACTCCCACAAGGTCAGGAGATCAGGTCCTACGTAGTTCGAGTTACAAGGGAGATAGAAGAATTTTTTATTTTTTATTTTTTATTTTTTTAAGCATAGAACCGTTTCACAGAGTCAGAATTCAGGGGCTGCGGAAATACCTCACCATCCATTTCTTGTAGGATGAGGGCCCCTCCAGATAGGACTTTCTTGATCACAAAGGGTCCTTCCCAATTTGGAGCGAATTTCCCCTTGGCTTCGTCTTGACAGGGCATGACCCTCTTTAGCACTAAATCATTTTCCTTGAACTTTCGGGACCGTATCTTTTTGTCGTACGATCGAGAAATGCATTGCTGATACAACTGACCGTGTAATATAGCCGCCACTCTTCTCTCATCTATCAAGGCTAACTGGTCGTATCGACTTTGTATCCAATCCTCCTCGTCAATCCGAGCATCGAGCAAAATTCGGAGGGATGCCATCTCCATCTCTACTGGCAAAACGGCCTCCATCCCATATACCAAGGCGTAAGGGGTTGCCCCTGTAGACGTACGAACTGATGTCCGATATGCAAACAGTGTGAGGGGTAGCAAGTCCGGCCATCCCCGATGATTGGCAGACATTCTCGCCATGATTCTCTTTATATTCTTATTCGCCGCCTCCACGGCCCCATTCATTTTGGGCCTGTAAATGACAGAATTGAGATGCTTGATTTTGAATTGGGCGCACAATTCTTTCATAAGGGCATTGTTCAGATTCTTGGCATTGTCGGACACCAAGATTTCAGGCTGTCCGTACCGGCAAATGACATTGTTCCTGATGAAACTGACTATAACTTCCTGCGTTACTTTGGGGAAAGAAGCTGCCTCCACCCATTTAGTGAAATAGTCAATCATGACAAAAATGAACCGGTGACCGTTGCTCGCTTTGGGCTCCACGGGCCCGATAACATCCATACCCCACATGGAGAACGGCCAAGGGGAAGTCATACAATGCAGTTCATTAGGAGGCGCATGCATCACATTACCGTGTACTTGGCATTGGAAACATCGCTTGACATGATCGTCACAATCAGCCTTAAGTGATAGCCAGTAGTGCCCCGTTCTCAGAATTTTCTTGGCCAACATTGGTCCACTCATATGCGGCCCACATACTCCACCGTGCACTTCGCCCATGATTTTCTGTGCTTGAGTCTCGTCTACACATCGCAATAGTCCCAAGCCTACATCCCTCTTATACAGGGAATCTCCGCTTAAATAGAATTTCATCGCCATCTTCTGGATTCTCTGCCTTTCCGTTCGGTTCGCCTAGTCGGGGAGCGATCTATCCCTCAAATATTTCAGGATGTCATGATACCAGGGCTGATTTGGCTGAACCACCTCTCCTGATAACTCCAATATATATTCCTCGTAAGCGGGAGCATTTTGCACTGTTATTTCAATCTGTGGAGTGACTTTGTTTTTGAGTACGTGGACTAACGAAGCCAGGGTGGCCAATGCATCGGCAAAGTCATTCCGCCCCCTGGGAATATGTCGGAAAGCTATGTCTTCAAATTCTTGCATTAATCGGATCACACACCGGTGGTAGGGGAGTAACCGAAGCTCCTTAGTGCCATATACCCCTGTTGCCTATCTAATTACCAACTCTGAATCCCCGAATACGGCTAATCTTTTCACTCCCATATTGCGGGCGAATCTCAGTCCCAATATGCATCCTTCGTATTCAGCCGTATTGTTTGAGTTACTGAACTTTAATTTGGTGAGAACAGGGTATTGCTCGCCCGTAATGGAGACTAGGACCGCTCCAGCCCCAGCCCCTTCAGCATTCATGGCACCGTCGAAATACATTTTCCAAAATTGCCCTTCGTCATCACACCTCGCCTGCTGGACCCACAGTATGTCTTCACCCGGTAGGAAAGTCTCTAAAGGCTCCATCCCCCCTGTCGGCATCTCTGATAATTGATCTGCAATTCCCTGCCCCTTCATGGCTTTCTGGGTAACATACAGGATGTCAAATTGCTGGAGGATTAACTGCCACCTTGACAATCGACAATTCAACATTGGTCTCTCAAATATATACTTCAAGGGGTCGATCCGCGAGATCAAATAGGTAGTGTGTCCATGGAGGTAATGTTGTAACCTCATAGCAGCCCAGGCCAAGGCGCAACATGTTCTCTCGATCGGCGTGTAATTCTGTTCACAGCTGCTGAATCTCTTGCTGAGGTAATAAATGGCATGCTCCTTACCGGATTCACTCTTCTGCCCCAGCATACAACCCATCGCCATATCATTCACAGATATATACAGGAAAAGGGGAATCCCGTCCTTTGGCGGTACCAGCACTGGCGCTTCTGTTAATTGCTTCTTAATAGTCTGAAAGGCCTTTTGGCATTGACTGTTCCACTTTCGGGAGGCATCTTTCCTTAACAGTTTGAAGATTGGTTCGCAGGTGGTGGTCAGATGGGATATGAACCGACTGATGAAGTTTATCCTCCCCAAAAATCCCCTTATCTCTTTCTCTGTACGGGGAGCTGGCATATCCACAATAGCCCTGATCTTAGCCAGATCCAGTTCGATGCCTCGATTGCTCACCAAGAATCCAAGGAGCCTACCTGACTGAACCCTGAAGGCACATTTGGCTGGATTGAACTTCAAATTATACTTCCTGAGCCGCTCAAATAGCTTCTTAAGGTGAGTCACATGGTCAGATTCCGCCCTCGATTTCACAATGATGTCATCCACGTAAACCTCTATTTCCTTGTGCATCATGTCGTGGAACAGGGCCATCATGGCTCTCTGATAAGTGGCTCCTGCATTTGTGAGGCCGAAAGCAAGTCGTCTATAACAAAATGTGCCCCATGGGGTGATGAAGGCAGTCTTTTCTCGATCCTCTTCCACCACCATTATCTGGTGATACCCCGCGAAACAATCGACAAATGAATACATTTCATACTGAGTTGTGTTATCCACCAAGATGTGTATGAAAGGCACTGGGAAGTTATCCTTAAGATTGGCCTTGTTCAGATCCCTATAATCCACGCACACTCTCACCTTTCCTCCAGACTTTGCCACGGGGACTATATTGGAAAGCCATTCTGGGTAAGTAGACACCATGATGATCCCAGCCTTGAATTGCTTGACTATCTCTTCCTTCACTTTTAAGCTCCACTCCGGTTTCAATTTTCTCAGCTTCTGCTTAACTGGCCTGAAACCCTCCTTGATAGGCAATCGATGTACCACAATATCCGTGGACAAACCGACCATGTCTTCGTGTGACCAAGCAAACACATCCTCATATTGGCTCAATAGTTCAGTTATCTCTGTTTTTTGGTCGAGAGTCAGGTCTGCCCCAATCTTCAGCTCTTTGGGGTTTTCAGGGGTTCCTATGTTGATGGTGATGGTTTGGTCTAAGTTGGGTTTGGGTTTATCCTCGACCCACTCTTTGATCTCGTCGGGAGCGTCGTCATCATTTGCTTCGTCCTGCTCAATTCCCGTCAAATCGAAATCCAGTTCTATATCAAAATCATAATTGTCTTTCAAATTTGGAAAATCGTTTGTTAGGCTAGAATGACTCAAATCGGTACACCTGACATGAAACAAAAATATCTGTCATATATATAAACATTAGGTACATGACTTTCTTTTCAATAATCATGACAAAAGTATGAAATAGACGTGCAGATACATAAAAACAAAAACACCGTCTTAAAAACCCCCTTGATCCCCCTACTAGACCAGGTTCCCGGATACTCCGGCATTTACCCTTTTCTAGATACAACTGGCTGCACGGTCCAATTCCTGGGGATCACTTCGGTTTTATAGCTAGTGATGGCGGGGGTCTCTGTATCTGGCACCTCTTTAATGATTGCAGCAACTTGGCCTCGGCTTCCCTTTTCACTCTCCTCAGGTACTTCTAACCCGGCCCAATTGATAAATGGCATGATCTGCTTGTCTTCACACATCTCTTCCTTTCCCTTTCCACTGGGGTCTGACTGTCCTGGGAGATGGCACTTTTTCTCGAACTGTTCCATAATTTCCTGTAAGAAATCCGACCGCTGGGCCACTCCCTTGACTGGGGAAACCTCCATCTTACCCTCTGCTTCAAATGTGGGCCTGACTGCCCTTGGGGAGTGTCCATCATTGGTTCTTGGGACCAGGACTCCGGTTATCCAAACAGGAATTTTCTTGTGTGAGTCCCTTGGCCTTATCCCTCCGTCATTCCCTAACCCTGTCTTGCCTGACTGTGCTGGTATCTGGATGGGCTCGGTGATTCCTTGACTGTTCTTACCCAGCCCTTGCCCCGGCTGGAAGTTCATCGCCATCATTTCCCGGGCAACGAAAGTGAGCTCGGGAGACATTTTAGGCTTTAGACTCGGAGCTCCCAACTGCTTATACTGAGGGGTGCTGATTTCAAACGCCTGATAGCTTATCGGTTCGGCCGACTCGTCCACATGGATCACCGGCATGCCTTTTACAGAGGGAACGGGGCAGTCAGATTCTGCGGCGACTGTTACCAAGTGCCCCTCAACGATAAACTTTATCTGCTGATGCAGGGTGGAGGGAACTGCCCCTGCCATATGAATCCAGGGCCTCCCTAGTAGCATGTTGTAACTGGCCGAGATATCTAGCACCTGGAAGGAGATGTCAAAAGTATAAGGCCCGATCTCTACTGGCAGCTCTATTTCTCCCACTGTGTCCTTCCTAGATCCGTCAAATGCCCTTACCACCACCTGGCTGTCCCACAGGCGCTTAGGGTTGATTTTCATCTTCTCCAGAGTACTGTATGGGCAAATATTCAGGGCTGACCCCCCATCAATCAAGACTCCGTTCATCACGTACCCGGAGGAGATAACCGCAATGTGTAACGGCCTCCGGTGCCCCCTCCCTTCTTCGGGGATGTCGTCGTCGGTAAATGATATTACATTGTTGTCCAATAGGTGGCCCACCAAGTGGCCAAATCTTTTCGTACTAATTGATTTGGGGACATGAGCCTCTTCCAGGACTTTGCTCAATATCTGATGATGATCATTTGATGCCAATGCAAGATCCAAGATTGATGTCAGGGGCGGTTGTACCTCCAGAGTTTTAACCACACTCGCCTTGTCGTAATTCATTTTCTCCCAAAATTCCAACGCTTTTTCCTCCGATATTTTCCCGTTCTCCTTTCTCGTGTTCTCAAGGACCCGCCTTGGTAGATATAATGGATTTCCCTTAGAGCTAACTGATGCACAACTGGCCTCCTCCTCGGTCTTCCCCCCATAATTCCACGGGACAGCCTTCAGATTGGTAATCGGCAATTGTGATCTGGCGGCTATGACAAGGGGTCTTGGGGCTGATAACCGGATAGGCTCTATTTTGGTATCTCGAATCACGCCAACCAACTTGATAGGCTCCTTTTGCGCATCCTCCTGGGCATTGGTCACCACCACCTCTTATTCTAGCTTCCTTATGTATCTCAATCTTAAGGGACCTTCCGCACCACTAGTTTCCACTGCATTCACGCCTCCCCCATTATGCTCGGGAAGAGGGTTGGCCTTCACATTCGGGGGTTCTGGTTGCTCCACCACGATCTCTCCGCTGTCAATCATGTTTTGGATTTTATGTTTTAGTGACCAGCATTCTTGGGTGTCATGCCCCGGGGAAGCCGAGTGGTAAGCGCATCTCTTGCTAGGGTCATATCTCTTGCTCTTCGGGTCTGACGGAGGCGCTAGCTCTGTAATCTTTTTCTGGCCTACCAACATGGCCAATATTTGTTCCAACGAATCCCCCAATGGGGTGAACTCCCTTTCTTGTGGCTTTTCGAATTTTCGGCGCCCCTCGTATCTCTGATTGTTGAAATTTGATGGACGCGGGGCCTCATTTCTTTGCATGCGGACCGGGGGGCTGGTCATTGTTTTCCCAGATAGTCCTTGCAGTACCAGGGACACATCCTCTTCCTTTCTCTTCTGGGGTCTCCGGGAAGAACTGCCATAGTTTTCACTCTGGATTTGCTCCGTAACAGCCTCGAGAACAGTGAAGTCTCGAATTTTCCACGATTTTAAACCCATCTCAGCCATCTCCCCATGCTTGATCATTTCCGCAAAAGGCTTTCCTATCCCCGCTATCACCCTTTCATAGTAAGGGGCCTCTTGTATATCGATGAAAGTCATAACCATTTCTGTCTCACTCATGGGTGGGTTCACTTGGGCTACCATCCTCCTCCACCGCTGAGCATAGTCTCTGAAAGATTCATTGGTCTACTTCCTGATTTTCGTCATCTGGTATCGGTCCGGGGCCATTTGGGACTGAAAGCTGTATTGGGTTAGGAAAGTGTGGGCCAGCTCCTCCCAGTTGTGGATCTTGGCATTATCCAATCTCGCATACCATGTCCTAGCCTCCCCTGTCAGGCTTTTTTGGAACAGTTGCATTCTCAATGATTCGTCCTCCGCATATCCCCCTAGCTCTCCGATGTATACTTTCAGATGCGTATAAGGATCCCCTGACCCGTTATATTTTTCAAATTCGGGGAGTTTGAACTTTTCGGGATATCTGGTTCCCGGAAATATGCACAAATCGGAGTAGTTTACACTGCCATATGACCCAATCCCCTTCATAGTTTTGATGGCTTCTTCCATCTGCTTTATCTTCTTACTAACACTGCTGGCAACCTCGTCCTCTGGGATGATAATGATTTTCTTTGCCGGTTCAACCTTGGGAGCTTCTGGGGTCAGTACGTTCCCTTGAGATGAGGGTCCCGGCTGGTCCTCGGGTTGTGGCCCTGACTTTAGTTTGAAATGCTCTTTGAGCAACATAGTCAGCTCCGTCATTTGATTTTTCACAGCGTTGAACTCTTCCCGAGATACAGGAGCCAGGTCAGGATTAGGGTTCTCAGCCATCTCGACTGTTGATTCTCTGGCTTTCTTAGATCGGAGACGGGTTTGGGGAGCAATCCTGCAAATAAAGTATGCCAAGGTTTAGTTCTGGGAAATGGTTTTGGCAGATGCATGCTAAAGCAATTATTTTTGTATTTTTGGGTTTTTGTAATCTTTTTCTGCAAAACAGGGTCAGTGTCCTTTTATTTTAACCAAGGTAATGACACTGTGCAATTTATGATGCTCTCCAAGCTGTCCCTGTAAAACAGAGGTTGGTACTTTTATTTGGACCAAAGTGGTTGGTACAAAATGATTGACTATAGTATGATATTACGTGCGTAAAACGTAAAAGGGTATGAAGAGACTTCCCGCGCGTTGGGTTTATCTGAGGCTGACCTACCCTAAGTTACTCTCGCGGGCTTTTTGGCATGAAGGTTCCCAGATCTTCGCAACATACTAGAAAGGAATAAATCCGATCTTTCAATTGGATTGGATCTGAGTGGATGCTTTTCCTGCAGCTGCCTGCTGTGGCCGTCTCCTCGGCAGCCATGTGCCGCCCTCGAGCCGCGCGAAAGTCTTTTTTGTCGGCGGCCGCGATTGCATCCGCGACTGTCCGGCTCATTTTTCTCGAATTTCGTGCCACGCGGTACTAATTCGCCAATTTCTGCTGTATTATTTTGGAATGTTGTTCCTTGATACATGAATCAATTCTGGGAATGGCTTCCCGGCATCGATGTAATGTCCTAGAATTTCCACGTCATTATTAATTAAATTATTAATTTAATTTCCGACGAGTTAGTTTTACGAGATTATTTAAATCTTTTTATGTGATTAATTAATTATGTGATTAAATGATTATGTAATTAATTACTAAAATTAATTAAAGGGGGTCACTAATATGTTATTTAAATTAGTGAACAAACCCTAAAGTTTTAATATGAAAATAATTGATAAGTTTCCTATTAATTAAATATTCAATTAAATTGAATATAATGAGTTAATTAAATATAATAAATTAATTAATATGATTATTAATTAATGTAAATAATGTGAAATATTAATAATAATATTTATTAGTCCATTTAGTAATTTAATACTAATGGGTTAGAATATTTAATTATTTATTTAATCTAATTATTTATTTAATCATGGATTGAATAATTAAGGTGTAAATTATTAAATTAGCCCAACATGGGTCAATTAGTAGCCCAAGTGTAGAATAATAAAATTTGAAAATTTAGTAGCCCAAACAATTTAATAGAAGCCCAATTGGTATTTTAAATTAAAGCTCAATGATTGGCCCACTTGGAAAATACTTTATAAAACTTATTAATTATTTAAATGTAACATTTGACTATCATTTTGGGACAATAAAGAGACCCATCAGCCGACCATGCTTGGCAAGGTGAGAGAAAAAAATGATTTTGTTTTTATTTTGTTTTATTTTTCATTTATTTAATTAATGGATTGCTTGTTTGATTTTTCAAGTACTTGGACCATCCCTCTTTTCACCTAATGTGTCATTTAACCCATTCCATGTGTAAGTTGTCATCTAGGGGCATGGGCAAAATTTATTAGATATATTATGTGTATCTAATAATTTTGCAAGTATACTTGAAATTGATAAAACTTATTTCATTATTTTCTCAAAGTCCAAAAGAGAGAGCTAGAGAGCATTTGAGAGTGTAGAAAAATATTTTGAGAGCAAAATTTTCAAGAGAAGGAGTTCTTGGTTTATGTCTTCAAGATTCACCACCTATTTTGGAAGAAAAAGGAAGATAGCCATTAAATCAAGGTAATGGTTATTTTAAATAAAGTTTTGTTTTTAAATTAAATAAATCATCATGTTAGTATAAACATGTTAATATAGTATTTAATGTGTAGTTGTAATATTTATGCCATGCTTGAGTTTAATATGCTTGGTTTGTATTTTGGTATCATTTGTATGCTAAAATATGTGTTTAATAGTGTATAATCAAGTCTTGAAATATATGACCAAAAATATTTTTATAAAACTTATATTTGATGTTCTAATATTATAGAACATTAAATCATGAGAAAAATAAAGTTTGAATCACTCAAAATGGAGTTATACACAAAAAGTTATGATTTATAGTAGTTTATGTGATGTAAAATTTTTTATAAAAAAATATGTTATTAAATCATGAAAAAATAATTTTTTCATGTTATAAATTAATATAAGGTGATTGGTAATTTTTTTGGATTTTTATTGAAGAGTTAAAGATTTATTGAAGGTATATTTTTATTTAAAATGTGTGTGCCGGAACACTGTTCACATTCTGTTTGGAATAAAAAAATAAATAAAATATAACACTGCCGCGCAATGCGCGAAGCACTGTTCACGCCAGACGCGGAGCCAAACGACGTCGTTTGGCATAAGAAAATAAACCACGCCGCGCACGCGGAAGGCAGCAGAATGAATTTCAAAATGGCACCGTTTTGGGCCGTTCAGTTTATTACGCGCGCCATGCGCGGAAGACATTTCGGGGAAATTACAAAAATGTCCCTCCGTGTTTTTCTCGACGAAATTACCACTTTGCCCTCGGATCAGTTTTCTGATTATTTACGAAACTGCCATCGGTCCGGTTTTTCAACTTAATTACGAAAATGTCATTCGGGTAAATTTTAATTAATTTAAATATTTGAAAATTAATTTAAAATTTTAACAAAAATAATTATAATACAAAAATAATATTGGGGATGACATTTTTCATTAAGTTTAATATTTAAATATTTTAAATATTAATCTAGTTAGCTAAATCATGGTTAAGTTAATAAATTTATTATTTATTTATTATTTTAAATGTTAATAATAAATAAAGATGATATTATTATTTAATTCCTATTAAATAATACTTAAAGAGAGATAAAATTTATAAATTAATTATTTATTATTTAAATATTATTAAATAATAAATAAGGATAATTAGGTAATTAATTATTATTTAATTAGCATTAAATAACGATTAATGAAAATTAAGTTATTAGAGTAATAATTTATTATTTAATTTAAATAATAAATAAGAATGATTTGATTATTATTTAACCTTAAATAATAATTAAAATTAATTAAATAATTAATTATTATTTAATTAACATTAAATAATAATTAAAGAGGATTAAGATTAGTAAACTATTATTTAATTTCCTTAAATTAAATAATAAGTAAGGTTAATTACTTAGTTAATTATGGGTTGATTAATATTAAATTAAAGAAGGTTAAAATTAAGTCAATAATTATTTATTATTTAATTATAATTAAATAATAAGTAAGTACAATTAGTTATTATTTATTTTAGATAAAAACTAGAGTTAATTAATTAATTTCTATTTAATCAAGATTAAATAGTAATTAAATAGAGATTGAGTTAATAAAATTGAATTTAATTATGATTTAATTAAACAAATGTAATAAATTGTTTAAGGGTTTAATAAGTGTCCAACACTTAAGAAAAATATTTTCTAACTTATTAAATTATTAACCTAAAATGATTAAGTGTCTATAAGGTTAATAATATTGTTTTGACTAATGTAAATTATGTGTTAGTACTTATATGATAAATAAGTACCTTAGAGAGCGTATAGTTATGCAAATACGCCGTACTAATTATTAGACCGACTTTATTAATGTTAGGTCATTCAAAGCCAGTTAGTTAAAGCTAGACATTAATTGTAGCTGAGCAGACAGGCAAGTTCCTTATCTCTAAACTCATTTCATTGAGCAAATTATTTATTTAAGCTTGAACTGTTATTTCCAAGCGTGCTTTGAGTTGTTTAATTACTTTACAATTATTCCACATCGATATTATTGTTATTCGCACTTGTTGCACTTGAGATTGTACAGTCATTGGCTTTTGTACTTAATTATTGTTCTATTGTTTAAAGAACTGTTCAAAGTAGGTCTAAGCCATTGTTCGGCTGGACATTTATGTTAAAGATTTTAAAAGATATCCAAATCATTGAAGATGCGGATTCTTAGACTATTATGAACACCCCTTTATTATAGGGGAGTTTGTATCTAATATTAGGTACAAAAATACGGAAATTAAATGTTATGCATACACATATTGTACTGAGGCTGATCCCCTCGGGTACATATTTCTGATAGTAACCATTGAGTCAACCTGCTATTGACTACAGTGGATATTTATAGTTCATAGTCTAGTTGACTATCCTAATTTTAAAAGCAACTTATTATTCCTGCTTATGTTATTCACATTATTGAATTGTTCAGCTATTCCCTTTCATTCATGATATATTGTTCCTTGTTGTTATTTAAACTTGTTGGGCAAACTAGTTGCTCACTCTTGCTATATCATGAAACCTTATTGCAGTGCAACCCGAGACTTCGGGAAAGAACAAGGGTAAAGGAAAGATGAAGTAATAGACTTCGAGATGCAGCCCCGTAGTTAAATTAAATTAACTGTTATGTAATATAAACCCTAAGTATTTTATTAAGGGTATTTGTGTATTATTTTTGTAAGGTTATCGTATCTTGGGACTAGTAACACCTTTTGAATGAACAACATATGTTTATTATTCCGCATTTAGTTATTGTATGTTGTTTAGAGGTGAATGTTTGTATTGGATCGTGATGACCGGATCCGAGTATTTGGAACCCGAATTTGGGGGCGTCACAATCGAGACCCCACCCTAATGCTGTAATTGCCGTGGTCCTTGGCCTTCTTTGGCGATCGCATCGGGCTTTGTCTGGATTGCCCGTAGGTCTCGCCTCAAATGACTCAATTCTCGTTTTGCGTTTGACAGCCTTGATCGTAAGCCGTGGTGGCAACTGCGTTTTGGCGCCCACCTCTCCTTTTCGTATGTTGGGTCAATTGACGATTTTGCCCTCCTGTCAGGGTTAGTATACAAGTGCAAAATTTGGGTGTCTACAGCTGCCCCTCTTTATCATGTCTATGGAATGAAATATGAAATGGACATGATAAAGAAGTAGGCACCTGATGCACAGGAGAGACAGTATGTGTTTTATCGATGCAATGCATATGTTGAGATAATGCAAATGCCGCACTTGACATGATCGTGTAGGGGTCGATTCGAATTTCATGAATGGATGTTGCTTGGGTTTCGTATCCGTACGGCCGTTTGGCGTCGGTAGAAACAGTCGCCGTGCGTTGCGCGGGCGACCGGCACAACTGGAAATTACCAGCGTGCCCTTGGTCTTTTGTGATAATACCCTCCGTGTCCCTGACCTTGCCAAAGTACGATTTTGCCCCTGAGTTTTTCGGAAAATACCGAACGTGTCCTTAGCTTTGCAAAATGATCGGAATGCCCCTGAACTTTTCGAAAAATGACCAGCGTGTCCCCAAGGGCGCAAAAATGACCAAAATGCCCCTAGAACTTGTTTTTAATTAAATAAATGTTTAAAAATTGTTTAAAAATCATAGAAAATTATAGAAAAATACTAAAAATATAGAAATGATGTTTAGGCATTAAATTTAATATTTTTGTAAAAATATTAAATATTGGAGATTAATATTTAAATGTTTAAATATTAATATAATAAGGTTACCATTTAGAAAATGATTAAATAAAATTTTTGGGACACCCAGATATGTTAAAATTTATCCGATGAGCCGGGTTATCCGTATTAGAGGTATTGGATATTAAGTTAAACGAATATTTTAAGAAACGAGGTTAATATAATTGGCCATATAAATTAATAATTGGTCCAGAGATGATATTAATTAATTAAATTAATATCATAAGAGGATAAATAATTATTATTTGATTATTTTATGATCATAGGTTGATCGAGTTAAGGGTTTGAGCTATCCATTTAAATAATTGGACGACAGACAAGTTCTTCAGTCCTTTAATGTTAAATGTTGTCTGTTATGATATGTTATTCCTTGTTTAAATGCATATAGATTATGTGCTATGCGATACGTGATTAATATGACCACAATGTGTACTTTGTGCAATGATATGAATATATATGAGAAATATTGTTATAGTAGAAGCACAAGCACATGATGTATGACACACACCAAGCATGATAAAGTATGTGCTACGTGAAATATATAAACTGGTGAACTTGCTGAGCCGTTGTGCTCATTACTTACTTAATAAACATTTTTGCAGGAAAGAAATGAAATTCAAGAATATTGGATTATGTTAGCGATGAATTGCCTCGAAGGTAGAAAACGTGATTGTTATATTGTTAATATTATAATTCAATGTGAGAATTTTGTTAATTTACTGTGATAAATTGTATGTATATAGAAGTTGAATCTAGAAATGATAGAAGTTCAATTTTGAACTGTGATGGATCAGGATAATTGTTACGATAGAAATTAGTATATGTTTGATTACGAATGACGCAACAAGGAATATTTGTATGAAAATAAATAACAGTAAATTTTAAATGATGAGCTTTATAATATGTATAAAAGAAAGAAAAAGTAAAGGTTGCGATTCAGGGACTAGGATCCAGATGTAAGGATTTTGATTATTCAACTATTTTAATACAACGTTTGAATTGAGAAAGAGAAAAAGAAAAATTTATACCGAAAATTTGGTAATTGTTGATTTTAAAATCAGATAATGGATCAATTAAGGTGATTAAGGATTTATTAACGAACCGAAATTTGGACGTAAGGAAAATAATGTTTAATAAATACGAAATTTAAGATAATAAAGTGGGTCAAATTTCGGGGTCGTTACACTCGGTGTGTGTCATATGTCATGTGCTTGTGCTTCTACTACAGCAATATATCTCACATCATTGCACAAAGTACACATAATTGTCATATTATTCACGTATCACATAACACATAATTTCTATGCATTTGAAACAAGAATTAACATATCATAACAGACAACATTTAACATTAAAGGACTGAAGAACTTGCCTGTAAATCCAACTATTTAATTGGTAGTTCATACCCCTTACTCGATCAACCTATGATCATAAAATAATCAAATAATTATTATTTATCCTCTTATGATATTAATGTAATTAATTAATATCATCTCTAGACCAATTATTAAATAATAAGGTTAATTAAATTAACCCCATTCCCTAATATATTCATTTACTTAATATCCAACACCTTTAATACCGACAATCCGGCTTATCGGATAAAATTTAGCATATCTGGTTGTCCGGATTTTCATTTAATCATTTTCTAACTTTTAAACTTCATAGATTAATATTTAAAATATTTAAATATTAATCCCCAATATTTAATATTTTACAAAAATATTAAATTTAATGTTCAAATATCATTTCTATATTTTTAGTATTTTTCTATATTTTTTTATGATTTTTAAATAATTTTAAGCATTTATTTCATTAAAAACTAATTCTGGGGGCATTTTAGTCATTTCCACACCCTTAGGGACATAACCGAATTTTTTCGGAAAGTCGAGGGGCATATCTGTATTTTGACACGGCCAAAGGACACGCTAGTCCTTTCTGGAAAAGGTCGGGGGCAAATAGTAATTTCGCGCGTTCTGTCGGTCGCGCATTGCGCGCAGCCAACTCTTGCCTATGCCAAACGACGTCGTTTCCTTCGCCGGTTTTTCGGCCTCCACGCATTGCGCGGCTCTGCCCTCTGCACGCCCCAAACGACATCGTTTTATACCTATATTTGCCAAAAATTCGGCCGCGCGCAATGCGCGGCCCTCCCTTTTTCTTTTTTTTTCTTCCTCCAGCCGTGAAACAGTACACTACCTTTCCAATTATTCACCATTTTTGCTCATTATTTTCCCAACAAAAGTACTCCATAAATCATGTAATTCATAGATATACCTCTATAAATTATTTGAAATAATTATTCTAATTATTTTCTATTTTTTCATAAACTTTATTTAACACAAAAATATACATAAAATCATATAATTTAATATTTTATACCTTTCCATAGCTTCAATTCCTTCCTTGATGACACCAACTTCCTCTCTTCTTGGTCGGCTATGGTGGTTCACGGGTGGCGGCATGGTGGTGTCGGGTGGGAAGAGGAAAAGAGGGAGAAATATTTTGTTATGTACTTCTTTTTCTTACATTCTTTTTGCTTTTCTTTTCCTTTATTCTTATATCTATTAAGCAACTTAACTTATTTGGAAACACCTCACAATTCCGCCGACTTGCCACAACCGACTTAACAATTTCGGATAAAACCAACATGCATAATTAAAATTTGTTACATTACGTAATTATTACGTGTAATAAATATTTTATATAACAAATATAAAATATTTATTTTAATTCACTAAAAATCATAATATGATTTATCAATAATATTTAGACCCCTTTTGGGTACCTTACTTGACAAATTTTGTACACGCATAATAACATGCATGTACTTATTTGAGGTAATTTATACCTCCAAAATTCATAAAATAATTCATCTAACATATAAAATTTATTTTTCACACTTTTTCACTTCATTTCTTGCACAACATATTACACTAACATATTCACGTTTCTATAATATTATCCTTCATAAAAGTCATAATAATTTAATTATGCATAAATATAATTTTTAATGAATTAAAACATTCATTTTTCCTCATTTAATTTCATTTCTTTACATTTACATTTCTTTCTTATATATATTATATAATTTATATAATTACATTTTCCTTTTTAAATAATTTCCTTTTTACATAAAATACAACTTATAAAATTTTCTTCCATCCTTATTCAATTTAATCCTCTTATATAAATTATATAATTTATTTAATTATAATTTCCTTATATAAATTATATAATTTATATAATTACATTTCTTCTTAATTAATTTCTAAACTTCCACAATAATTCTTGATTAAATCTAAAATCAATAATTCAAATTTCACTAATTTCCTCATTACCTTTTCATTTAACTTTGGTTTAATTTAATTATTAATCCCTTAATTTCCATAATTAATAACATTTATAATTATCAATTAAACATAACACACATATATATACAAATGTATATATATAAATATACATTTTTAATTCATGCATTTTACATTATCACATAACCTCATTTAAAATCATAATTTCTGTACTTCCACAATAATTTAATTGTACAATTTATTGTACATTTACCTGAAATTTCTTTTATTCTTCATAAATTGTATTTACACAATTTATTTACTTTTCAATTATTTTAAATTCACATAATTCATCACCATCTCTGTACAGATTTAATTTACTAATTAAATCCCTTCAAACACTTTAAATCCCTTAAAATTCGGATCCTCACAGAGACTTTGTGTTTGGTTGCATGTTTTGTTTTGTTTTTTTTTCTTTTTCTTTCTCTTTTTCTTACTTTCCTTTTCTTTTATAATCCAAAAACTTAATTATTTTGTAGAGTAATCAACAATTCCACCGACTTATCCCACGCCTCCACTGACTTAGCAAACTTGGATAACACAAAATTTCGTGCATTATTAATAATTTAATACATTATGTAATTATTTCATGTAATAAAATATTTTATAAAATGTATATAAAATATTTATTTTAATTCACTAAAAATCATAACATGATTTATAAGAATATTAACACCTCTTTTGGGTACCTTTATTGATAAATTTTGTACACGTATAATGATATGCATGTAATTATATGAGGTAATTTATACCTCCAAAATTCATAAAATAATTCATATAACATATTAAAAAAAAATTCACAATTTTTTACTTCGTTACTTGGACAACATGTTACATTAACATGTTCACATTTTAAAAATATTATTCCTCAGAAAAATCATAATAATTCCATTATACATAAATATAATTTTTAATAACTTAAAACATTCATTTTTCTTATTTATTATTCATTTCTTTACTATTTATTACTAACTTCTTTATATATAAATTATATAATTTAATATTATATAATTTATATATTTACATTCTCCTTTCTTAAATAATTCTTAAATTCCTCCATAATTATCAATTAATTGTATAACAAAAATTATACATTTATTCACTCTCATTATTTTTAATCCTCTTATATAAATTATATAATAATTCTTATATAATTTATATAATTATTCCTCCATTAATATTTTTCTTTAATTTCCTTATATAAATTATATACTTTATTAGTATATAATTTATAAAATTACTTCCTCTTCTTAAATAATCTTTAAACCTTCACCATATTTATTGATTAATTAAATAAAAAATATTTCTAATTTCTCTAACTTCCACATTCACTTTTTTTTTTTAATTTTGGATTAATTTAATTATTAATCCCTTAATTTCCATAATTAATAAAATTTATAATTTTCAATTAAACATGCACATTTATATACATACAAATGTGTGTATATATATATATATATATATATATATATATATATATACACACACACACACACACATCTAATTCATATTTCTCACATTTCCACATAACATCATTTAAATCATAATTTTTTTGTACTTTCACAATAATTTAATTGTATAATTTATTGTATTTTTACATAAAATTTCTCTTATTCTTCATAAATTGTTTCCAAACAATTTATTTACTTTTTCATTTATTTTTAAATCCACACAATTCATCACCATCTTGGTACATATTTAATTTACCAATTAAATTCCTTCACACACTTTAAATTACTTACATCATAAATAATTTAAACAATTTTGATCATTTTATCAATTAAATTCTCATTTAATATTATTAAAGAAATCCTGGAAATTCGGATCCTCACATTTATACTATTTGAAGTGGCGGAAATTTACTAAAGGAGAAAATGTGATGGATAGTAAAGAATTAGAAATGCAATTCTAGTTAAGAAAAAGTTATTTAGTCGATTTGGGATTAAATGACTAATTAAGCAGTTAAATAAAATTACGTGAAGGTATGACAATTGGAAATGAATGACCTAGTCGATTGATTGAAAGAAAAATTAATTTAAATGAGCATGAAATGAATTAATGAGAAGAAATTATAAAATTTCCTTAAATGGAAAATGAGAAAAATTCCAAAAAAAGAAACCTTCCTTGATTGGAAACTTTTCAAAAATGGCAAGTCTAGACTTTTGGACAAATGACCAAAATACTCTTGACAATTAAATTAATGACCTTTGTGTTCTAAGAGGTGAAATTACAAAAATGCCATAGGCTAATTATGTGAAAAGACCAAAATGCCATTGGTTGAGTTAGCCATGATTAAATTAACTCAATTTGAGTTAACTCGCATAAAATCTAAGCAAAGCAAGATTTCTTCTTCATTTCATTTTGCTGGAAAATAAAGCCCTAAGAGAGAGAAAGATAAAGAAGCCATGGAAGTAGAGAGAGAAAGCTTGACCAGGAAAGTTAGGAGGGTTAGATGATCATGAAGTAAGAAGTAAAGTTGGAGGCCTCACATCATGGCGAAGCTTTTCATGTGAATAAGTTGATCATCCATAAAGGTTTAAAAGTTTTTCAAATTTAAAACTTTGATTTATGTTAGTCTATGTATGTATTTACGGTTAAAGTCATGAGTTTTGGAAGAATATGTATTTTAAATTGGAAACCTCATGGTGAAACCTTAATATATAAAGTTGAACATGATGGCATAATGTGTATGTACATGTCATATAACATGTTAGGTAATTTATTGTATAGAAAGTATGATTTTGAAGGATAAATCAAGTTATGGTAATAATATGTTCAAATAATATATATTGAAAGTATGAATTTTGGGTAATTCTTATATGTGTAGTATAATACTATAAAGTTGGTAAATGAACTCTTTAATGAGTATATGAGAAATGAAGTCTAAAGACTTGAAAATGAGTTTTATGAAAAATTATGCTAAGTGAGTGAAAATCCAATTTAAGGGTATTTTTGGAAATTTTGAGTATTTAATGGTGAAATGAAGTCGATTGACTTAATTTTATGAAGTTACACGTGTCTACATTGATTTACTAATCAATGAATGAAAGTTAGAATGAAAATGTGTTTCGAACGATCGAAATTGATCGTTTCGATGTAAAATAAGTTTTGCAGACAAATCCCGCTTTGTGAATGCCTAAGTTATTTTAAAGGTCTAGACATGTGTTATATGATGTATGTAAGCTAAATCAAATGTTGAAATGAACGTTAGAAGTGAATGACCAAAAATCACTAGTTGATGGTTAAGTGTAAAGTGTAAAACACGTTTAAACACCCTTTTACGTGCTAATACTTTGATAATTTTAAAATGTCAAATGAGTCAAGTTGTATTTTTATAAAATACTATGTAGTAAGGTTTAGTTATAGTTCAAATTTGAGCTTAGTTGGATGTAAGATGAAGGAGTTAAAAATCAGCAAAGTGGTTGCAAAAATCCATTTTTCAGGATTCTGAGCAATGCGCCTAGGTGCGATGTTTTGCACTAAACACTGTGTCAAGGCGTATTTAACTGAGAGGATCTCACCCCCAGCGAGTTCAGTTGGGGCCGGGGCGCAGTGCTCTGAGCCCGAAAAAAAATTGATCTGAAAAGCTATATTTTGATGTGACATGATAGAGATATATTATGTAAACCCTAAATAGATAAAAATGGTCAATGTAGGGGGTGTTGAGGTGTTATGTAACAATGAATAGTATAATATAGCATATCCAAAAGTTAAGTAAAACCGTGATAATGTTTGTATAAAAGGTCAATAATGAGTTAGGATGTGTTATTAACCTGTGTAAGGTGTAATACATCAAGCGTGTATTCATTAAAGACTAGTGGTCTAGTAATTATGAATTAAGTTAAAGAATGTATGAGATGTGTTATGACCCTATTATGATTGACATGCTAAACGATGATAAATATAATTCGGATTAGCAAGCCGACGCGAGCAAGGATATGGAAGACATTCAAGAAGCATAATGGTTTATAAGGGTAACGTGTATTAGACAAATTTTTCAGAACTTGTTGAAATGGAATAATTTTTCTAGGTGAACTAATTGACAAACTATGTGATGTGATTATGTTTGAAATGTGCACTTCGTACAATTACGTGTTTTAACTGTTAAATGCAATATATGACATTTATATTTTAAAAATGCACAACATGATAGATATAATGCTTAAATATATGCATAATAAGAAATGTATGACAAATGTATATAAACTGCGAGCATGAAAGGTATTAACTGTTAAACTTGATGAGCCGTCGTGCTCATTCTTGCTTTAAACTGACATTTTTAGGTAAAGTATGAGAATGCCGGAGGTTCCGATTAAGCTAAAGGGTAAGGAATGGTAAATGTTTAGAAGAAGCAGTGAAGAAATATGTTATATTTACATGTTTAATATAACAAGCTAGTTAGATAAATATAAACCTATAAAGTTATAAGTTAATTAACGTCTTATGTGACGCCCCCAAATTCAGGCTCCTGGAACCTTGAATTTGGTGTTCACTGTTCATAATATCGCATACATTAATCACTACCCAGAATTACCATTAATATACATTACATAAGCTAATCTCTAACATAAAACAAAATACATCTCTCACACTCCCAGGGTCATTAACCTTTACATACATATAACATAACTAAGATAACATTTCCTATCTACAGTCACAACAAAGATTTAAGACTACCGGCTGGGGACAACACATCAATTTTTTCAGTCCGACATCTTTCCTTTGCCTTTGTCTTTCTTATCTAGATTCTCGGGTTTTACATCTTTGTCTGCGACATTTTAAGCAAGTAAAAGTGAGCAACTAAAGTGCTCAGCAAGTATAATGAACATAATAACAATGTATTATGAGGATCAGAATTTACATCAATAATGTAACATTAATTCAATTAAAACGAAAGAGAATAATTGCAGGAATTATCTTTTGAAACATGATACAAATGAACTCAACTAAGGGTCACAAGACCATTGAACATAGGTTAATCAATATTGATAACCCGTTTATGTCATAAAGACCATAAAACCTTAAACCCGTACTCGAGGTGATCAGCCTCTCATACCTATGACTGTGCACATCATATTACCGCATATCGCGGGGGATCGGAATTTAAAGCTTCCGATAAGTTATACCCCTGGAATAGGGTTGTTCATCTCAGTTTCTAGGAGTCCGCACCAAAATAATTTGGTTTGGCTCGGCATTAAACAATATAGAGTAATTTGAAATTCAATTGTATCAAAAGTCTAGCCGAACAAATGGTCTAGACTTATAATTATTAATTCACTGACAAACAATTATGTTTCATTATGAGTGGCATTTATGAATATGTATGCAACAAAAGAGATTTTTCATTGAATAATTTACAATGTCACTAAAGTCAATATTCGAGAAAATGGAATAATGATGAAACTTTAGGAAATAAAGCTCAATAAATATTTTAATAGGTAACACATAACTAATGATTCAAAGTTAGGGTTTAGGAACTTGCCTTGATATCCGTTTACTATGTTAACTGCTAAATTTTCCTTTCCTGAACACCCTATAATAATAACATAATCAAATAATAATAATTTAGTAACTCACGATATTAATATATATAATTAATATCACTTTCAACCTAATTATTCTACCCATCGGCTCTATATGGGTATTTATAATTAATTATAACCTAATTTGGTTATAATTCTAGTTATGTTCTTTTAAATTCCCATTATTAAACCTTTAATAATTAATTCAAATTATTCCTCAAAATTGGAAATTTGTTAGATTTAATTTATAAAACATTTTTATATATATTTTTTTGATTTTATATAATTTTTAAACATTTATTTTTATTAATTTTACTTCCAATGACATTTCCGTAAATAACCTGAAAACCGGAACCAGGGGCATAATGGTAATTTCGCGAAAAACCGGTCGGTCGCGCATGGCGCGCGCCCGGGCTTTCGTGGCACCAAACGACGTTGTTTGGTGTTGTCCCCGGAAATCAACAGCCGCGCATGGCGCGACCCAAAATTTTTCTGCCTGAAACGACGCCGTTTCGTTCTTGGGCCGGAAAAAAATTTTGGTCGCGCACCATGCGCAGGCGGCCAAAAACTTTTTCTCCTTCTTCCTGCGTCACAGTAGCCACCCGGAACAGATTTCTACCATTTTTGCTATTATTTTCCAACGTATAACTACACTAAATATTATATAATTCACCCATACACATCAGAAAAATATATAGAACAATTATATAATTATTTATAATTTTTTCATATAATTAATTTATCACCAAAAATTACACTAAATATTCAAATAATTTGTTTTATACATTCCTTTGAAGCTTTGTGGGCACTTGAATGGCTGAAAATTACTTTCTCTCTCCTACTAGTGGTGGCGTTGATGGTCGGTGGTGGCGGACGGTGGTAACAAAGGAAGAAGATGATAAAGAAAGGTAGCTTGGTTTGTTTGGCTTGATAAGTGATTGAGTATTGTATTATTATTATTATTATTACTATGCATACATATATATAACTTGTCCAGCTGGTTGGATTTTAAAATGTTTTCCCTTGATTCCACCGACTTAACTTAAGTCGGTGAGATAATTCTTTCCATGCATGCGTATTTTTAATACATTACGCAATTAATTTGGGTAATAAATATTTTATAAAATATTTATTTTAATTTACCAAAATTCATAAAATAATTTATAAATAATATTTATATATTTTTGGGTTACTTTATTTGATAAATTTTGTACATGCATAAGGACATGCATGTAACTATATGAAGTATTTTATACTTCCAAAATTAATAACATAAGTTGCATAACTTAATAAAATTAATTTTCCTATGTTTCAACTTTATTACATATACATTACGTAAACATCCATGTATTTTCTATTACTACATAATACATACATAAATTAATTATTATATATATTATGTATTATAACAATTTCTCTTACATGCATAATTCATAAAATGTTATATCTCATAAAAATAATTCTATTTTACATAAACATAATTTATTTTATTAAAAATAATAATCATTCATATTTATTTATTATTCTTTTCACTACTTTATATATATTTTATATAAACTATACAATATAAGTTTGTATAATTTATATAATTATTAACCTTTTCTTTAATAAATTTATTTTCTTGTATAAATTATATATCACCCTCATATAATTTATATAACCAAAATTCCTTCACACATATTTATATTTCCTTATATAAAATATATATATTTATCTCTATATATTTTATATATATAATTCATTTCTTAATAATCTCCAAATTTCCTCATAATTATAAATTAATCCATGATTAATAATTTTGACTTCATCAATTACCTCATTAACTTTAATTTAATTCAGGATAAATTTTTAATATTCATCCTCTTTTCATTAACATATACCATTAAATTAATAACCGTAATAAAAATATACATCCATAATTAATTTACATAATTCACCTTAATTGCTTAATTTAAATACTAAAATACACACATTTTATTTATTTAAACTTTTTACACGTCATAATATCCTGGATATTACATCTTAACTTTTAATTGTAAACTTTGTCGTTAATAATAGGATGTATACTTTGTAAATCTATTGAGATATGTATGTATGCAAGTTTTATTCAGAGAATGGTTGTAAAGAGATAAGATTAATGTATAATAAGTCGAGTCTTATGTGTAATAAACTCGTGTGTATGGAATAGATATAAGTAAGCAGAATTATGTATAAATAGCTATGTATGATGATGGTATTCACAGGTTAAGTTAAGTTAAATCATAAGATATATGATTTTTAATTGTAATAGATTATGTCATAATTTATGTATTTATGATTTGAGTTTTAAGGTGTTAAATATGAAGGTTATGATCTTGAGACATGTTATGAATGTAAGCTTTAATAAACAAGTTTATGAACTGTATTATGTTGGTATGATATGGTTTTAAGGTAAAATATTATATTTTAACGCACGAGATTGCCTGTAGCAAATGCAAAAATTTCGAGGACGTTACAGATTTAATTTGGATCAGTTAGCAAAGTGATATGTGAAAGAGATTGTATCTAGACATGGAGTCCCGGTATCGATTGTTTCAAATCGAGATCTGCGGTTTACATCAAAATTTTGGAAGAGTTTTCAAGAGCGTATGGAAACGTAGTTGAGATTGAGTACATTGTATCATCCTCAAACGGATGGGCAAAGTGAAAGGACAATTGAAATGTTAAAAGATATGCTGAGAGCATGCGTTATGAATTTTAAGGGTAGTAGGGATGACCATTTACCATTAGTTAAATTTGCATATAACAATAGTTTTCATGCAAGTATCGGTATGCCGCCTTATGAGGCATTGTATGGAAAAAAAGTGCAAAACACCTCTGTCCTGGGACGGGGTGGGAGAACGTAAGTTATTAGGATCAAAAATGGTTTAACAGACGACTGAAATTATCAGTGTGATACGATCAAGGCTCGTAGCAACACATGACAGACAGAAGAAGTATGTAGACTTGTATTGTCAAAAGACATATTTTGATGGAAGATAAGATTTGAAAATAAGGGAAAGTTAAGTCCAAGATTTATTAAACCTTTTAAGGTATTAAAAAGGATAGGAAAGGTAGCTTATGTCGTAGCTTTACCTCCAAAGTTGAAGCATATTCACAATGTGTTTCACGTATCGATATTGAGGCCTTATAAGCCAGATTATATGTAATGACCCCGAAATTCGACAAACCTTATTACCTTAACTTTCATATTTATTATTCATTATTTCTTTAACATCCAAATTTCGGTTCGTTAATAAATCTTTAATCACCTTATTTAACTCATTAATTAACTTTACAGTCATCAATTACCAATTTTTTCGGTATAAACTTTTTTTTTTCAATCATTGTATTAAAATATTTGATCATTTAAAAACTTTGCATCTCGATCTTAGTCCCTAGATCGCAACCTTTACTTCTTCTTTTCTTTCTAATAAGTGTTTCTGGAATAATCAGAATACATAACCATCAATAATATATAAATGAACCCTATTCACCTGATTAGTATTTATGGTATCCATAACATACACAATATTATTATAAACTTTGCCAATTTCACTCGCAATAGATCGTTCTACCAAAACATTGAATAATTAAACTATACCCTTAATTTGTGTTATAGCATAATCTTCATATGTCCAGATATTCTAGGATTCTCATTTTTACCTGCAAAATGTTAATATTGGGCAAGAATGAGCACAACGGCTCAGCAAGTTCAACAGTGTGCACATAGCACATAACATAAGATGCTTTGTGTGTGTCATACATCATGTATTGTGCTTCTACTAAAGCAATATATCTCACATGTCTCATATCTAATTCAGATTAGTAAGTACGTAAAGCCAAATTTAATCAATTCACATATATTCACATCCTTGCACAAAGTACACATTGCTGTCATATTATCCACAGATCACATAACACATAATTTTATATTCATCTGAACAAGAATTAACATATTATAACAGATAAACAATTAACTTCAGAGTACTGAAGAACTTGCCTTGACGTCCAATTATTAAATTGGTAGCTCAAAACTCTTTCTCGAACAACCTCTCCAAAGCTTGTAATCCTTCTTTGAAGCTTGTTATACCCTTAATGGCACTAAACTTTTTCTTCTCTTGGTGGTCATGGAGGTTTTATGGTGGAGGTGGTGGCTTTCAAATGGCAAGAAAAGAAAAGAGATATATGTTTGTGTTGTGTATTTTTTTTTCTTTTCTTATTTGATTCTTTTTCCTTTTTATAATCAACAAGAATTTAACCATTTTGAAAAATGACAACAATTCCACCGCCTCACTTTCTCCATCCGAATTAGCTCAAAAACATGCATAAATAATTAATTTAATACATTACGTAGTTATTACGTGTAATAAATATTTTATATAATGTATATAAAATATTTAATTTAATTCACTAAAAATCATAAATTGATTTATAAATAATATTTATACATTTTTCAGGTATTTTTCTTGACAAATTTTGTACATGCATAATGACATGCATGTACCTATATGAGGTATTTTATACCTCCAAAATTCATAAAATAATTCATATAACTTATAAATATTATTTTTTATACTTTTTCACTTCGTTACTTGGACAACATGTTACATTAACATGTTTACGTTTCTGGAATATTATCCTCCATAAAAATCATAAAAAATCAATTATACATAAACATAATTTTTAATAAATTAAAACATTTATTTTCTCATTTATTTTTCATTTCTTTACTACTTGGTACACTTGAAATATACACTATATAATAAAATATTGTACCATTTGTACAATTATATATTTTATTTCTTAATTAATATATTCTTCTTATATAAATTATATTATCATTTTTATATAATTTATATAATTATAATTTTCCTATAATATAGATTAACTTTCCTTATATAAATTATATTATTTATTATTATATAATTCATATAATTACTTTTATTCTTAATTAATTTCTAAACTTCCTCCATAATTATTGATTAAATCTAAAATCAATAATTACAACTTTACTAACTCCTTCATTAACTTTTCATTTAAATTTGGATTAATTTAATTATTATTCCCTTAATTTTCCATAATCAATAGAATTTATAATTACAATAATATATATACAAATGTATATATATACATATCTAATTCATATCTCACATTACCACATAACATTATTTAAATAATAATTTCTGCACCTCCATAATAATTTTATTGTACAAATTTATTGTACCATTATATGTAATTTCTTTTATTTTTTATAAATTATTTTTAAACAATTTATTTACTTTTCAATTACTTTAATTCCACACAATTTATCATGATCTCTGTACAGATTTAATTTACCAATTAAATCTCATCACACACTTTAATTTACATAAAATATCTCAATCATAAGTAATTTAAATAACCTTAATAATTTTTTTTAATTAAATTTTGATTTAATTTTATTAAAGAAATTCCGAAAATTCGGGTTCTCACATTATAAGGATGCGATAGAATATAAACCTATTCAGGTTGAAAATGATTTAACGTATGAAGAAACTCATGTTCAAATAATTGACATGAAAGAACAAGTTTTAAGGAACAAGGTAATACATTCTATTAAGGTAATATGGAGGAACCACAACGCTGATGAAGCAACGTGGGAACTTGAAGAGAAAATAAAAAAGAATTATCCTAATCTATTTATGTAACTTTGTATTAGTGATTCCGGGGACGGAATCCTTATAAGGAGGGAAGAATGTAATGATCCATAGTTTTGGTTAATCTTGTAAAAATTGTAAATAAATAATGAAGTTAGATTTTTGTAATGTGACAGATATTTTGGGACAAGCAAATTATGTATTAGTTGATTTTGAAATAAAATTATTTTTTTGAAAAAATATACGTAGACTCAATATCTATGATTTAAGCATTTTTTATTTTTTCAATGGTTCGCTTCCAGATGAAGCGCTTTTATGGAAAATGTGAGCATTTCTATTATTTGAAATGATGAAAATTTGAGTTGGTTAATTATGTAATAGGATTGATTTGTATGTAACTAGGATGGTTTTCTAGTTAAAAATGATGAGTTAGTTAGATTATAACTAATCAACTAATTAAGCAATTTAATTGTAATTAAGTGAAAGTAGCATAATTGGTGAAAAATCTTGCTAGTTGGATTAATTAGTAAAGATGAATACATGTGCACTTGAATGGACCAATAAGAATCAAGGATGATTTATTAAAAAGTAAATTGTCTAAAGAAATGGGAAAATATCCATAGTACCCTCAACAAGTTAGATTATGACCTTGGTGTCCTAATTGGTGAGTAATGTCCATTTTTTCCTTAAATTGTTATGGAAAATGACTTGCATGCCCTTAACCATGCTTGATTAAAACTAACTAATACTAGTTAGTTGTAGGAAATATACATACAAACTATGTATGTAATATTTTGGAAGATATTAACTAGGTTATTCACTTCTTCTTCATTTCATCTTATTTTGGCTAAGTGTGAGAGTTTGGAAGAAAGAAAGAAACAAAGAGTGCTTGAGAAAGTGATAGAAAAGTGTTCTAGAGATTGAAAGTAATAGATAAGCTTTCTAGCAAAGAGGAGAAGAGCTCTAAGAAGGTTTAAAAGTGTCATTGTCTTTAAACTTGCATATATACATGTATATATATGTGTATATAGGTGTTTTAATGATTAAAAATATTGGTTATATGAGTTTATGTGTTATGTTATTAGTTTATGATGAAACCCTAAGTGATAAGGTAGTATTATAAATGCGGTGTATAAATTTGCATGCTAGATTGGATGCTAGATACATATAATTATTGAAAACATTGTTTTGTATGGTTAAAAACCTTATGAGATGTTATATGTGCATGAAAACCAAATATAAATGGTAGCATATGGTATTAGAGTCTTATATGTGTAATATGAAGCTATAGTGTTAGTAAATAAACTTTTTTATGGAGTATATAGAAAGTGAAGTTATACTCAAAGTATAGTTTTTATGAAAATTTTAGGTTAAGTTTGTAAATCCTATCAAGGAGAGATTTTTGGCCATTTTAAGTATTTAATCGTAAAATGAAGTTGAATAACTAATTTTTATGTAAATACATGTGTCCGCATGAATTTGGTGGTCATTTGGTGTATATGGCAATAAAAGTGTGTTTTAAGCGATCAAAAACGTTCGTTGGAACCTGAAAAGTGAATTTTAGAAAAATAAGGTTATTTAAAAACTAATAATGTTTTTGGAGGCCTAGATAAGTCATATAGGTGTTGTATATGCTAAATCAAGTGTTAGAATAAAGTGTTGTAATGTATGGCCAAAAATAGCATGAGAATTGTTTGAATTTTTTTTCTAAAAAATTAGTTTCTAAGCACTGCGTCGGGGTGAAGGGGGGGGGTGTATTAAACACTGCGTCGGGGTGTAGCATGGCTGAGAAAATCTCATTGGGGGCGAGATATTTTGAACTGAAGACTACACCAGAGAGCAGTCAACTGAGAGGATCTCGCGAATAGCTAGATGTTCTGCGCCAAAGCGCAGTGTCTTAGTTTTTGAAGTTTTTTTTATTTTGATCCAAAATGAAGTGTTTTGATCTTATATGATAGAGTCATGTATGATAAACCTTAAATTGATAAAAAAAAAAAATAATCAATGCGGTAAATATTAAGGAATGAATGAGCAACATGTTATCTGTTAAGTTAAATAAAAAGGTAAATGGTGACGTGTATGTCAATGTAAAGTAGTTAACGTATATGTAACTAATGTATTGACCAACATCGTGGTTATGTAGGTTATAAATATCGTAAGGTTGTACCTGTAAAAGTAAGCGAGGACGGAGGCAAGTATTCTTTTCGAACTCTCTTTTGTAGTTCATTTGACAGTTATGTATGCAAGATCTTTAAATATATTGTATTGTTATATATATAAATGTGTATAACAATTTACATTCGTAGATCTTTAAATGTAAATGAATGTGAGATAATCAAATAATATAACACAATAACTTATCTCAAATACTTTGACCAAATTTCATCTTCAAAGAAGATAATAACTTTGAATAGAAGAGAACTTTTAAAAACTGATAGAGAGAAAATGTAGGCAATGAGTAAGCTTTTCTTTCTTTGAAATTGGTTTTAAAAAAATGAAAGGGAAGCCTCCTATTTATAGGATCTTGAAGCTTGGGGTAAAAAGTTAATTTTTACAATTTATTTGTAATCAACGGATAGGCACCTATTGCTTAAAAATCAATGGCCCTTATTTGTTTTGATTAAAATCTCACACGGATTGGCTCAAGAAGGAATGCTCGAATTGTCCAGCTAAAATAATTCATGTACATTAAATTCAGATAGACCAATAGGATTAGGAGAGAGAAATTTAGAAACATGCACCCACGATTTTGACTTTAAGGCATTTTAGCCTTTGAAATTTCAAACTCCTTTTTCAATTTTTGGTGAAGCATGATTTTTGGCATTCAAACAATTCTCATCCTCTATAGCTTAATTAATGTAAATGTCTGATAGCCTTTATTTTGGATGGAATGATGTACCCGAGAAAAGCTTTTAGCTTTTTCTTGTTTCATTAAGCACATGGCCCACACATGCATACATTAAATTTCCAATGCTCCAATTTGGACGAAGAATTAAAAGGAAATTAGTTTTAATTTTTCAAGCTTCAAATGGAAGATAATAGGAGTTCTCCTTACCTTAGGATATATTACTTTATAAATTAATATTTATAACACTTGACATTAAATTATCAAGGTTAATAAAATATTAATTCAATGAGTTTTGAAAAATATTTTTGGTCAAAGTAAGTAAGATAATTTAAAATACAATATTAACCTATGGAAAGGATTTTATTTTTAATTAATCATATTTACTGAAATTGTCATCATAAAAAAAATAAACTAAAAGTTAAGGACCCGTCAATCTCCCCCTTTTTGGTGGTGACAATATGTAAAAAAATATATTTCAAGTGTTCTCCCTAAGTCCATGCATGTAATAAATAAATATAGCATAACACATGTATGGAAGAGTATGTCAGAGACTAAAAGTCTTTTAATATTTTTCTTCTCCCCCTTACTCATCACAAAAAGTGACCGGGAATGAAAAAACTTTTCAAAACCTGCAAAAAAAGTTAGAGTTAATGAATATTTGGTAGATGCAGTACTAGTCAAAGAGAACTTTTATGGCCGACAGTTTAGTAATTACTGTTATCCCAAATAGTTAGTAATAGCGTATATGAATATATATTACAGACCCGAATAATTAGAAGTCATCCAAGCTGATAGGTGAGAAGTGCATTCTTATGAGAGGAAGAAGGGCATTAGTGGGAGTTGGATTCATGGGATTAGGATTTGCAGAACTTTGGCTCGTGCTAAAGTGATAAGGAGGTATAGACAATTTCTAATTTTTCCAGTAAGAGATGAACCATGTCTTTAAATGATGAATGTCTGTTTCATATCTTTTATTTGAGTCATCATATTTGCTTGATTAAGTAGTGCAAGTTGATGCATGCTTGTTAGAGTTTCTATATATAACAACATACAGATGTGTGATGCAAAATGGTCATGATTTGGTAGTTTGAAAATAGATAGGGGCTTGGGTGGAAGATGTAGGTGAGATACTAAGTTACTGTTATTGATAAGTTGGGAAGGGAGAGAAATAAGATCGATGCCAAGATATTGAAAAATATTATAGAGAAGAAGACCATATCCCATACAATTATTTTTGTAGTAATGTTTAAAAGAGATTAAACGAAAAAATGGTAAGTTGTGAGGCCTAAATTCATTTAAAACACAACTCATCATTTCAAGATCAAAAGGCAACATATTTATGCTATCTCTGATTGGTATAAAATTTTGCTTAACAATTTTGGCTAAAAATTGTGAGTCTGCAGTTAAAAACTCAACTCCAATAGGTACAGGAAAGTCGAAAAGGAGCACAGGTACAAGTTGATCAGTGACATTTGCCAAATTTTGTTTAAAATTAATGCACTCAAGGATAGAATAATCCATAAGGTAGACATATTGATTTATTTTGGGTAGTGAGGCCATAAATGGTCGAAGATGCAATGCATTTGTGAGTAGTTGTTCATCAATGATATAATTTATACCTTAAATACATGTATTAATGCTAATTAAAACACCATTGTCATCTTTGTTAAAAAAATATATGAGAGTGAAATTCAGCAATTAGATTGGGATAAATATGTCTGTCACCAAAGACGACTAAACTTTCCCACCCAATGTTATTAAATTTAGTTAAAAGATAAGGAAATTTGTTAAAGGTGATTCCTACACCAGGAATTAGATAATGTTTAAGCTAATGATATTTAGATTGTGTATCAGTGGTGACTGAAGTAGGAACAAAAACAACATTGTGGACTTCAGAAAATATAGATGATTTTTGCGTTCTGGTAAAAAAGGTGGTTTCCATTTTTACATCACAGTGTATGCAAGATGAAATGATAATAAAAGTGTTGTGAGAGAGTTGAAACAGAAAGTTGAAGTATGGATAATAATTTTAGATAAGTGAAATTTATATATGTAGCACAAACCCAAATCAGTTCAAGAATTAATTTCCAAACATACAAGCAAATTATACATGAATGCTTAAAAAGATATGTGAAACGAGAAATCATGATTGCTACTAAGTGTAGATTTCTTTTCCAAGAATAGAACATGAACTAATGTGCAAGGACTTTATTTGAACCGCATACATGTATGACACAATTTAATAACTAAACAGTTAAACTGAAGTTCCAAGTCAGTAAGCAAAGCAAAACATATGTATTAGTATGAGCTATAAGTCAAATTATGAAACACTAAAATAAATAAAAAAAGTCATTGACAATAGAGTTCAGCACCCATCAATGAATACAGATATTTAATAACAACGAGAATAAAACTGATCACCACTTGCATTAGCCCCGAATTAATGCATATTTTTAGCTTAATAAAATCATTAAAAATAGCCTCTTGATCCAAAAATTATGAAAAAAATTATATGTCATAGTAGACTTGATTCTTAACATCATATCCAAAAATGACGATTTTTGGAGGATCGGGTAAACTTCTTATTGGCATTCTTTTAATGCCAGTGCATATTTCCTCAAGTCATCTGCATCACCATGCTCCTTGATGTCTTTATGATATAACTTCAAAACTCGTTTAAAGCCCAAATATCGTAAATTTTGGCAAAAATCAAAAAATTCTTGAAATGTCAAAATTGGTACTCTGTCATGTACCAGACATTTTGTCCACTTACACGACATTTTTAAAAAAAAATGTAGTTTGGAAGGTCAGGGGTGGTAAAGCAGAAATTTGTATATAATCAGAAGGAAATAAAAATCCCCTTTAACTAGGGTTGTTCTTTCTCAGTCTCAGTCTCAGTCCGACAGCGTGCAAGAAAACTAAATGTGATGCATATACATAGGACATGAGAGGACTGATCCCCTCAAGTGTCCCGTTATTTTTAACAAGGAGTCAGACATTGCATGTCTGTTTTACCTTAGTAGCAGTTCATGGTCATTAAGGACCACTCAGCAGTAAAGAGTCAATTCCTTCTTTTATTGAACATTGATTCTTGTTATCTTTCACAATTGTTATTGTTGAAACCTTGAAGTTATTTCCCTTCATCATGATATATCGTATGATTGTTGTTTATAAACTTGCTGAGCCATTTAGTTGCTCATTCTTGCTATATCATGACTTTATTTCAGCCAATCCCGAAAGCTCTAAATCGGATAAAGGCAAGGGGAAAGCGAATGTTTAATTTTAGTAGTTGCATACTAGTTTAGTTTACTGTTATGTAATTACTGTTGTAAATCTTTTGTATTTCCCTTAAGATATGTAATGTTTAAGATTAAGGTAATAGACCTTGGGAAGTGTAGCCTTTTGATTAAGGAACCTTTTGTATTATTCCGCGAAGTTTGAATACAATTTATGTATTTCATTATTGTTTAGTATTGTACAGTGAGAACCAAACCCGAGGTTAAAGAACCCGGATTTGGGGTCGTCACAGGTTGGTATCAGAGCTGTAGGTTAGAAAGGCTAGGATTTGCGAAACCTAGGTTATAACCTTAGTACTAAACTCTTATCGAGTGCGTTAGGAGATGAATCGGGGAGATTCATCATGTTAAGTATTTTTGGAGATGGATTGAGAAAATCCATCGAGCCGAGATGTACATGATAAAATATCATTTCATTTCATCAATGAATATATTTTATTGATGTACTAACATGTGTTATTTGCGTTATTGTAGGATGACGGAGATAGGCCCGTCGAGCACTGCTGTAGAGGAGGTGATTTATACTGATATCCACATGGATACCGTACAGCCACGGTTGGCTGCACCTGTCGATGAGCCAGAGTCGGATCCCGATGAGGGAGATAGAGAGGACGCTGTCTGGGGCGGAGTTATGCGACAATACAGCGAGGAGGAGGATTATACCGAGGATGAGAAGGATGAGGAGCCAGCAGAGTATGCTGATGGCATGGGCACCGTTGCCAGTGACATCATCGATACTCTCACTACGGCTAACGACGAGCTAGAGGAGAGGGTTCAGCACCTTGAGGAGCAGAACCAGATCCACCAGCAGACAGAGGAGCAGTACAGGGATACAGCTTATATGTTCTCTGGCGAGAACATAGAGCTGAAGACGAGGATGACCGAGATGGAGGCCAAGTTAGCAGCAGCTGAGTTGAAGATTTAGCAGACACAGGCAGAGAGGGAGGCCATGAGGGGCCAGATGCAGCAAGCAGTTCAGGATGGACTAGATATGGAGATCCAGCGTGATGCAGCTCACGGACAGATGATGGAGCTGGAGGATGAGGTCAGGGAGAAGAGGGTGAGGATAGATAGGCTCAGTTACGTTTATCGCTCATCATTTGGTAGATTCCAGAGTAGGGTGCACTATTACCCTGCTGAGGAGGGCCATACCTTGCACACCATTAGTAGGGGCGTGGTCAGGGCCATTGGAGATGAGGAGTACGACGATGCGGTTCGTCGAGGGATGCATCGTTAGTTGTATTTTCTTTCGTTATGATGTATGTACATAGATGCAGTAGAAACCCTACTTTTGTTCTGATAGAGGGTTAGTATGTTGTAAATCCCAACTCTATGAAGTTGTGGGATATGTTAGATCCCGTCTTTTGTTTTGACCATCGGGATTAGCAGCGTTTATAGCAGTATGCTTATGATGTAAAAGTTCTATGCACTGTGTTTTAGCATATGAATATAAATGCATTTCCGTTTATGTTTATATGTGTCGAGATGATTATTTGTGCTTTGGTTTAAACTACTTAAGCTACAAAACGAAAGTAAAAAGATTGAAACAACTTTAATAAATTAAATTTTCTTTATACAGAAAATGCCGCCACAGAGAAGAAATCAACGACTACCCCCCCCCCCCCACCACCCGAAGAGTCAGTGAATGCCGGAGAGGTACCACCCAACCCTGTCCAAGAGTTCGTGGAAATGCTAATGGGAGCATTCCACGGACGCAACGCAGAGGCTACTGGAGCAACAAACCCTGCCGCTCCACTAGCAAGTTTTAAAGATTTCAAACTAATAGGACCACCCGAGTTCAAAGGGACCACGGATCCTATAGAAGCACAGACCTGGATAGAGGAGATGGAAAAAGTCTTCGAGGTTGCACGAGTTAGGGAGGAGCAAATGACCTCATTTGCTACCTTCATGATGAAAGGAGAGGCCAGCCACTGGTGGAAGGCCAATAAGAGTAGAGCAGGGGAGGGAACGATCGCGTGGGCGCGATTCAAAGAGGTATTTTTGGAAAACTACTTTCCAGAGAGTACAAAGGCTAGGATGGAAATTAAATTCCTAGAGCTTAAGCAGGGGAACTTGTCCGTATCAGAATACGCCGCCAAGTTCAATGAATTGGCAAGATTTGCTTCACACCAGGTGGACACTGAGGCAAGACGCGCCAGAAGATTTGAGCAGGGGCTGAAACCGTGGGTTTACAGTCGAGTAGCTGTTCTCCAGATCACAAACTTTGCAACATTACTGGAGAAAGCTATCATAGCTGAAGGTGGGAATGAAGCTTTGAATAAACACAACCAAGAACGGAACAAGAAGAAAAACGATGGGGGAAATCGAGAGGGTAGCAGCGGGGGCAGCAACTCGAACAAACGCAAGTGGAATAACAACAGCAGTTCGGGGACACCCCAGGGAAGTGAATCCAAGAAAGCCAGTAAATGCAGTCAGTGCGGAAAGAACCACACTGGGGAGTGCATGAAAGGAAGGAATGTCTGCTATAACTGTGGGCAAGAGGGGCACATCGCTCCCAATTGTCCCACACCGAAGAGGAAGGGTTGTTTGCCTGCGGGGCCATGGACCATCAGTTTAAGGATTGTCCAAAGAAGAAGAACACCGGAGGGAGTTCGGGCTTTAGGGGAAGCAACAACAACAACAACAACAACAACAACAAACTGACCATTGGAGGCCCAGTGCCACAGAACAAACCCACGGCACGGACTTTTAATATGACGGTGCAGGACGCCGTTGAATCAAAAGACGTGGTGTCAGGTATTATTCCGATCAATGATATAAATGCTTACGTATTATTTGATTCGGGTGCTACCTGTTCATTTGTGTCTGATGAATTCGCTAGACGGTTAGAATTGCCTAGAGAAAAACTAGAGAACCCAATGAGCATAGAAGTTGCTAATAAAAAAGTGATTCCTGTAGAGTATGTACATAGGAACTGTTGTGCTGAAATCAGGGGTCAGAAGTTGAGTGTAAATTTAATTCCGATACGTTTGGGGGAGTTTGACGTTATACTTGGAATGGATTGGTTGTTTAACCACAGAGCTATAATTGATTGTCAGAAGAAGTGTATACACCTTAAGACACCGAACAGGTCTAAGGTAGTATTTTATGGCAACAAGTCGTCTAAACAATCTGCATGTCTGACGATGATGCAGGCCAAGAAACTGTTGAAGAAGGGTTGTGTAGGGTATTTAGCTCACATAGTGGACACACAGATGGTGAATCCCGAGATGGAGCAAATACCAGTAGTGAGGGAATTCATGGACGTGTTTCCAAACGAATTGTCAGGTTTACCGCCAGATAGGGAGATAGAGTTTGTAATTGATTTGGTACCGGGGATAACACCAATATCAAAGGCACCATATAGGATGGCTCCGGTAGAAAGGAAGGAGTTTCAGTAGATCCAGCGAAGGTTGAAGTGGTGATGAATTGGGAACAACCAAGGACGCCGACGGAGGTAAGAAGTTTCTCAGGGTTAGCGAGTTACTATCGGAGATTCATTCAAGATTTTTCAAAGATAGCAACACCGCTGACAAATTTAACGAGGAAGACGGTGAAATACGTATGGACGGAGAAGTATGAGGAGAGTTTTCAGGAACTAAAGAAAAGACTTAGTGAAGCACCTGTATTGACTTTACCGGACGATACGGGAGGTTTTACGGTCTACAGTGATGCATCGCACAAGGGACTTGGCTGTGTGCTTATGCAAAACGGCAAGGTCGTTGCGTATGCGTCCAGACAGTTGAAGGATTACGAGAAGGGATACCCTACCCACGACTTGGAGCTGGCAGCAGTAGTGTTTGCCCTTAAGATCTGGAGACATTATTTGTATGGAGAGAAATGTGAGATATTCACAGACCATAAGAGTCTGAAGTATATCTTCACACAGAAGGAGTTAAATATGAGGCAACGGAGATGGTTAGAATTGATCAAAGACTATGATTGTGAAATTCTATATCATCCCGACAAGGCCAACGTAGTAGCAGATGCTCTAAGTAGAAAGAGCAGAGAGAAATTGTTCATCTTGACAGATCAGGAACAATTGGTTCAAGAAATGGCTCGAATGGAGTTGAAGGTGAGAAATCCAAATGAGTCAATGGAAGTAGAAGCGAGCCCAACCTTACTAGATAGGGTGAAAGAGGCTCAAGACAAAGATGAAGAGTGTGTCAGAATAAGGATGAGCATGACCGAAGGGGAAGAGGTCAAATTCAAGGAGGATAGCATGGGATTGCTAAGGTTTGAAAATCGGGTTTGGGTGCCGCTAGTGCCCGAACTACGAGAAGAAATTTTGCAAGAGACCCACAGTACGAGATACTCGATACATCCGGGAAGTACGAAGATGTATCAAGATCTGCGTCAGCATTTTTGGTGGCCGAATTTAAAAAGGGAGGTCGCTGAATGTGTCAGCCGATGCCTAACTTGTCAAAGGGTAAATGCTGAACATCAGAGACCAAGTGGATTACTACAGCCGTTAGAGATTCCTTAGTGGAAATGGGAGCATATCATAATGGATTTTGTGGTAGGACTTCCAGCAACACAGAAGGGATTTGACGCAATATGGGTGATTGTGGATCGACTAACAAAGTCAGCGCACTTTTTGCCGATCAAGATTAAGTTCAGTTTGGACCAGTTGGCCAAACTGTACATCAAGGAGATAGTTTCGAGACATGGGGTGCCGGTATCGATTGTGTCAGACAGAGATCCGCGCTTCACGTCAAAATTTTGGAGAAGTCTTCAGGAGAGATTGGGGACATAGTTGAGAATGAGTACAGCATATCATCCGCAGACCGATGGGCAAAGTGAAAGAACAATACAGACATTGGAAGATATGCTCAGGGCCTGTGTGATGGATTTCAAGGGCAGTTGGGAAAACCATCTACCATTAGTTGAGTTTGTATACAACAATAGTTATCATGCAAGCATAGGCATGCCGCCTTACGAAGCATTGTATGGAAGATAGTGCAGAACACCTCTATGTTGGGATGAGGTAGGAGAACGCTGACTGTTGGGACCGGAATTGGTTCAACAGACGGTAGAAATTATTAAGGTAATAAGAGCTCGGCTAGTAGCAGCTCAGGATCGTCAGAAGAAGTACGCCGATTTACATCGACAGAAGCGAGACTTCGAAGTTGGGAGTTTTATGTTCATGAAGGTGTCTCCCTGGAAGGGGAAGATCAGATTTGGAAAGAAAGGGAAGCTGAGTCCCTGGTTCATAGGACCGTTTGAGATATTAAAGAGAGTGGGTGAAGTGGCGTACGAGGTAGGTTTACCTCCTGAACTGGAGCATATTCACAATGTGTTTCACGTATCAATATTGCGACCATACAAGCCAGACTACAAACATGTCATATCCTATGAGCCAATACAAGTCAAGAAAGACTTATCATACGAAGAAATTCCTGTCCAAATACTAGATAGGAAAGAACAGAAATTACGGAATAAGGTTATACATTCTGTCAAAATCCTTTGGAGGAACCACAACGCTGAGGAAGCTACGTGGGAGCTTGAAGAAAAGATGAGGGTTAACTATCCGCATCTGTTCGAGTAGTTTAAATTTGTAATTCCGGGAACGGAATTCTTATAAGGGGGGGAGAATGTAATGACCACGAATTTCATTAGTCATTGTAAATATACTTAATAAATATTTAGCAATGAATTTAAACTTTTTGTACTAATTAATTGTATTTTAGATAATTAAATAAATGTACTTGTGTATGCGTATATTTATTTAAAGAATTAAAGCAATGTGTATAATTAATTAAAAGCAAATCTAATTGGATTATATTTTAAATCCAAGTGAGTTGTTAAACTAGGTCAAAGGTATTAACCTAGTAGCCCATGTAATTAATTTAATTACTAGCCCATGTAATTAATTTAACAAGCCCAATGCTTATTTTAATTAAAGGTAGCATAGTTATTTAAATTCTAGCCCAATGTGTTATATAAATTGAGCCCAAACAAATTAATTGAATGAGCCCAATATAATTTATTCCCAAGTCCAATGTGGAGTCCAAATGAGGTCAAAACTTTGGTCAATATAGATATATATATAAGTATATATATATATATATATATATATATATATATATATGTATATTTTAGCATTAAAATTAAATCAAAAATGGGGGATTTAAACCCCATTTTGCTGAGATTTTTGAGGGACCCACTTGGATGGATTGATTTGCAATGTTGCTTCTAAATCACTCATTGTCATAGTTGGTGAACAACCCTAGTCATTCCATGTGTCTATCAACTAGTCAATCAATGCAATAGTAATTATAATTAAGCACTAATTTCACCAACATGGGTGAATTAGCAAGCTAATGAGGAGTTAGTTGGTGGCTATATATATGATACTCCACACTTGAGCCAAGCTTGTTGGTTCATTTGCTAGAGCATAATAGAGAGAAAGTGAGAGCATTTTCTAGAGAAAAGGAAGATACACTAGGGTTTTGTGTGAGGAAAAGCTAGAGGAAGACCTTGGTGGATGTCCAATAGCTACACAACATACTTCGGTAGAAGGAGACAAAGAGCAATCGAAACCCAAAGGTTTAAAAGTGCTCTAAACATCTTCTTCTTTCATTTTTATAGTCTAGATAGCTTTTGATCGGTTAAAATCTATTTTAACCGATCAAAACTCGTTTTGATGGTCTAGATGTATTTATCTATGTAATATATGTATATTCATAGATCTATGTGTTTATAACATGATTTGGTATGTGAGAAATGCATAAAAGCTGTAGAAAAGTTTGTAACACGTTTTATCGGTAAAACCCTAATGAAGCATGAAATGTTTAATGTTGTAGTTTGAAATGTACAAGTTGGAAAAATGATTTCTATGGCCAGAAAGTTAGATCTATGAGTGTTAAAGAAAAACCCTTTTGGAACCTTTCAAAAATATCGAATAACAAAGAAGTTATAGCTTTTACCGCAAAACATGTCATTTTAAGGACCTAATGCACAAACATCCCACTTTGTGGCTATTTTTCATAACCAAAACTTTTCCAAAAATTCAATCCAATGATGGAATATTGTAGTTTAAGAAAATACAAATCGATCGATACCAATTTGGGGTAATTTGGATTTGTAAATTTCATTTTATTCAAGTTTTAATCAAAGGAGCAAAAGTTGGAAAATCTGAAAATGACATTTTGGCAGATTCTGTCACTCAAGGGCCGGGGCCCTCTTCCCTTTGTTAATTAGAGGGCCGGGGCCCTAGTTACTGTTCACCGACAGATTTTTTTGAATTTCAGGTCGGGTCGGTTCGTTTTAAACGGGTCGGTTCAAATCAATTATTACCAAAATGGGTAAAAATGTTTTAAAATTAATATAATTAATTTAGGATCCAATAAAAAGAAAATATATAATTATTTATTATGTGGATATTAAATAATAATTAAGAGTCATGAAGGTGATTAATTACTATTTAATTAATATTAAATAATAATTAAAATGAAAAGAGATAATAACTAATTATTTATTAAGTAATAAATAAAGGGTAATGTTATTAATAAAATATTATTAAATAGATAATAATATTAGATAATGAATAAAATATTATTAAATGATTAATAATATTAGATAATTAATAAAATATTATTAAATGATTAATAATATTAGATACTTAATAAAATATTATTAAATGATTAATAATATTAGATAATGATTAAAATATTATTAAACGATTAATAATATTAAATACTTAATAAAATATTATTAAATAGTTAATAATATTAGATAATGAATAAAATATTATTAAATGATTAATAATATTAATTAATCTTAGAAGATTTATAAGGTATTATTAAATGATGAATAATACTACAATGCTAATAAAATATTATTAAATTGTTAATAATATTAGATAATTGTTTGAACTATATTAAATAGTTAATATAGGTTCTTTGTGTTTAAAATATTATCAAGTAGTGATAATATTTCCTAAGTGTTTAAATACCCATAATTATTCAATTATGTGGTTCGTAAGAGTTATAAAGGTCATCATACTTACAAGTATATGATACTAATTTAAGATCAAACTGATTTAATTGTTAGGTCCTTTCAAGGATTGTTAAATTAAGTTGGTTAGTCGTAGACGACGCACGAGGTAAGTTTTCTACCCTTAACTTGTACTTATTGTTGCAATTATTATTCAACCATATTTACATTTCAATTATTGTTGAGCAAGTATTCTACACTCGTAGTTACTTGACAGACCTTTGAGTGAATTAATTATCAAAAATTACTTCACATCGTTATTGATTATTGTATTCGCACATAGTGCTTTTGCAACTGTTTAAGAATGTCTAAGCTAATCGTTTCGGCTAGACAAATGAATGTTAAATTCATTTAATTGAATATTATAAGAGCTTATCCAAACCATTGGCTGGTGCGGATTCTTACAGTAAGACTGAGAAAGAACAACCCTAGTTAAAGGGGATTTTTATTTGTCGGAGAACCGACAGTGCGCAAGGAAACTAAATGTGATGCATATACATAGGACATGAGAGGACTGATCCCCTCAAGTGTCCCGTTATTTTTAACAAGGAGTCAGACATTGTATGTCTGTTTTACCTTAGTAGCAGTTCATGGTCATTAAGGACCACTCAGCAGTAAAGAGTTAATTCCTTCTTTTATTGAACATTGATTCTTGTTATCTTTCACAATTGTTATTGTTGAAACCTTGAAGTTATTTCCCTTCATTGTGATATATCGTATGATTGTTGTTTATAAACTTGCTGAGCCATTTAGTTGCTCATTCTTGCTATATCATGACTTTATTTCAGCCAATCCCGAAAGCTCTAAATCGGATAAAGGCAAGGGGAAAGCGAATGTTTAATTTTAGTAGTTGCATACTAGTTTAGTTTACTGTTATGTAATTACTGTTGTAAATCTTTTGTATTTCCCTTAAGATATGTAATGTTTAAGATTAAGGTAATATACCTTGGGAAGTGTAGCCTTTTGATTAAGGAACCTTTTGTATTATTCCGCGAAGTTTGAATACAATTTATGTATTTCATTATTGTTTAGTATTGTACAGTGAGAACCAAACCCGAGGTTAAAGAACCCGGATTTGGGGTCGTCACAGTTTTTGGGTGGTAGTGGTGATTTTCGGATGGGAGGCAAAGAGAGGAAATTGTATTTGTTTTATTTATTTATTTATTCCATTCCTTTCCTTTTGTTGCTTTTCCTTTCCTTTTTATTATACTAAACTTAACCAGTTTGGAAGTGAAATATAATTCCACCGACTTACCAACCACTGACTCAACTTTCGGATAATCTCATGCAAAAATTAAAATTTTAATACATTACGTAGTTATTTCGTGTAATAAATATTTTATATAATGTATATAAAATATTTATTTATTTCACAAAAAATCATAACATGATTTATAAATAATATTTAGACCTCTTTTAGGTACTTTACTTGACAAATTTTGTACACGCATAGTGTCATGCATGTAATTATATGAGGTAAATTATACATCCAAAATTCATAAAATAATTCATATAACTTATAAAAAATATTTTTCATACTTTTTCACTTCGTTATTTGGACAACATGTTACACTAACATGTTCACATTTTCAAAATATTATTTTCAATAAAAATCATAACAATTCCATTATACAATAAACATAATTTTAAAACATCTATTTTCCTCATTTATTTCATTTGACACACTTTAAATATACACCATAATAAAATATTATACCATTTGTACAATTATATTTCCTTACTTACTTAATGTATTCTTCTTATATAAATTATATAATTATTTTTGTATAATTTATATAATTACTAATTCCTTACTATTCACCTTAACTTTTCTTATATAATTTATATAATTACTTTCTCCTTATTAATAATTTCCATTTTACACAAAGTACAATTTATAAAATTTTATTCCATCCATTTTCAAGTTAATCAACTTATATAAATTATATAATTATTCTTATATGATTTATATAGTTATTATTTTCTTCATACATTACTTTAATTTCCTTATATAAATTATAAAACTTATTATTATATAATTTATATAATTACTTTTCTTCTCAATTAATTTCTAAACATCCTCCATAATTCTTGATTAAATTTAAAATTAATAATTACAATTTTACTAACTCCCTCATTACCTATTTATTTAAAAATTGGATTAATTTAATTATTAATCCCTTTATTTCCATAATTAATGAAATTTATAATTATCAATTAAATATACACATTTATATATATATATAGACACACACAAATGTATATATATATATATATATATATATATATATATATATATATATATATATATATATATATATATATATATATATATATACTTTCTATATCTCACATTACCACATAACACTATTTAAATAATAATTTCTACACCTTCACAATAATTCTATTTGTACAATTTTACTGTACCCTTACATGTAATTCCTCTTATTCTTCATAAATTATTTTTAAACAATTTATTTACTTTTCAATTATTTTAAATAGACACCAATTATCACCATCTCTGTACAGATTTAATTTACCAATTAAATCTCATCTCATACCTTAAATCACATAATATCACAAATAAATTAAACAACCTTGATAATTCTGTTAATTAAATTCTTATTTAATTTTATTAAGGAAATCTAAAAATTCGGATTTTCACATTCTTCATCCCTTAACAAGATTCTTTCCTCGGAATCATAATCACCCTGATAATCTTACGTATTTCATTTATAGCACTTTGCTATACTTTTATTTTGATAAATAATCATAACTTACCTCTTTGGTATTCATAACTCACATCTTTAATGGATAATACCATAATAATTGTATTAGTCAGAGTATTAAATTCTTAACTCAATTTACAATTCCTTTGTAATATTACATTTCACTATTCTCTAAAATTTGTATTAATAAAGCTTTAACTCGTTTCTTGATGCACTTATCAAATAGTTTCTTATTCGCTGAAAAATTTCCTTTCTTTAATCACACGTAACCTTACTCCATTCACTTATTTCATACTCTCTATTGCACACCCTTTTATACTCTACACATTCAACCTTCTCTTCTTAATTTATATTCATAAATCTTCTTCACATTCCATAAATCATTTCAGAATACTTCTATCATTCAATACTAAGTTTTAAATGAAAACCTTTATTGTATTCTATCATTCAATACTAAGTTTTAAATGCTAACCTTTATTGAATTTATCATAATCCTTATTTGGAATTATTCTAAAAATTCTGGGATATCACATTCACCCCTCCTTCAAAAATTTTGTCCTCGAAATTTCTATGTATTAATATCTCATTCATTTGCAACATACACATTTCCTTTACTATTTTTTTCCTTCCTTTCTCGTGGTCATTGCACATTGTAAATTTTCTAATTCATTATATTTCATAATTTCTTTGCTTCACAATTTTCACATTCATTATCGCTCACAATTAGAAAATACTACCCCATCCTACCATCCAATCTTCATAAAAGTAGAGGAATTTAAAATTTTTATTTTGGATTTTTTTTTGTAATATGCTGAATGAACATTTATCCCGGTTTAACAGTATTTCGCTCCCCGAGTACTTCATACTGCAAACCCTGACAGTGGATCAGTTTGTCATTAAAGTGATGTATATTTAATCCGTAATTTGGCACGCCAGTAGAATAATCTATAATGCCCGTGTCTTGCTATGCCAAGTGACCATTCAATCAACCTGCAATCTCCTTAATCTTTTTGTTCATCTCAGCCTTAGAATTCATTCAAAAGTAATTTGATTGGTTATAACTTCCAAAGAATACGAATTCAATAAACATATGTTAAAATTTGTCCAGCTGAATCAATTAGCTTAGATTTGTATTTCTTCACCGCTTGTCTAGCCAGATCAATTAGCTTAGACTTACTTTTAACAATTTATAACCCACAGAAATTTTTAAAACATTCATCATGTCAAAACTTTTCAAAACGTCTAGCCGAGTCAAATGGCATTGACTTATAGCTTTGACATATTTTCATAAATCAAAATCATTTATGACTTCATATTACCGCATCATTTTGACAGTACGTTAAGAATTTCGTCGTTAATAATTCCTACACCATACTTTATGGTGTTGAATCATCCTATGACGTCATAGTACCGCACCGTCTCAACAACACGTTGAGCATTCCGTCATTCATCACATTTACACTGGGCTAAAAGGTGCATTGATGATTCTTTTGAAATATATTTTGATATACAAAATATTTTTGTCTAGCCGAAATAAGTAGCATAGACACTTTTTAAATCGCTTAAAAAATTCATTTGTAATTTTTTTTTCAAAGCACATTCGTGCCAAATTAGCTTGAGACCAAAAATTTCAAAGTCTAGCAAAGCTAAAAGAGTGGGAATATCCTAAATTCCCTAACATTCATCTTCTGCTTCTTCACTTAAATTTACTAAATTTATTGCTAGGACTATTATTATATATCGTACTAAAGATTCATGGCTACTCCAACATTTCTATACCCCTGTATAGTTCATCAAACTTACCACACATCATGAGTCCAGGAACTTACCACAAGAATATGAGTTTTAAAGTTTGCCCTAGCAATATGTAGTCTGAGAACATATCAAAGACTGTCCATATGCTGACGGGCTCAAAACATACCATACGATTATGAGTCATGGACTTACCATATGTATGAGTTTTAAGAACTCGTGCCTAAACTTAATATTATCTATCTATCAAAACTGCTAGCGCGACTCTAACATTTCAATGATTATCACATAGTAACTAAGTAAACACAAATCTCCTGCCCATACAAAGGATTGTGCAACTCAGTCACCACGTGAGTCCTCAATTGAAATTTCGTACCTAAGCTTTCTGCCCCCTTATCATAACATTTCTGTCATTCATGTCTTATCATTCTCTGAGTTCTTCTTGTACTATTCCTAGTACCATATCTCTTTATAGCATCAAGCTATACCTTTGAATCATTAAAAAAAATCTCTATGTTATTTACAGTCTCATTGGATCTCGTCATTATCTTGCTTTATAATCTATTCCTTATTCGCTTTCCTTATCTTGTGATCGTATCGTAGTACGATCCTCTCACCATTCCTGATCATGTTATTATGATCTCTTTCTATGATTTTTAAATTTCCTTGTCATTTTTTATTGCCTTAATCAAGTGTCCCCTGATTTTCTTTGAGATTCATCTTTGAATCATTTCAAATATTCGTTCAATTATATTCTTAATTCTTACTTATAAACTTTCTCAATTCGTTACCTTCATTCAAATCTTCCTTAACATCTCTATCTCTTTCTTATATTCTTATATCTTTCATAATCTCTCAACCTTAGCCAACATCCGAGAACTATATGTCTCGACTTATGGCTCTCTATTCTAATCCCCCCATGTTCATCAAACTTGTCATGTATTTGGGCTCAGGAACTTACCATAATCATATGACTTGAGGAGTTTATCCTAGTCAGGCCATAGTCGTCCATTCGCTGAGGGGCTCCACCATACAATCACGAGTCATGAGCTTATTATACGTTTGGGTTTTTAGAACACGCAACTAACCTTACTCTTCCTTACTTAGGTTATAGCCTAAGGTATCATTTACCTAAGGTTTATAACCTCTAGCTCTGATACCAACTGTAACGACCCCGAAATTCGACACACCTTATTACCTTAAATTTCATGTTTATTAAACATTATTTCCTTAACGTCCAAATTTTGGTCCGTTAATAAATCTTTAATCACTTTAATTTAATCCATTAATTGATTTTAAAATCATCACTTACTAAATTTTTCGATAATTTTTTTTTATTACTTTCTCAATCATTGTATTAAAATATTTGTATATTTAAAAACTTAATATCTCGATCCTAGTCCTTGGATCGCAACCTTTACTTTTTCTTCCTGTTACAAGTATCATAAAGCTTAACATTCACAATATAATATTGTTTATATTCACACAATATTCTTTGTTCCAAAATTCATAATTAGACATATACTGGTTTCTAAGGTAACAACTACCTTGAGTAATCACAGTACACAATTTAACTCTATTCGTCATATCCGGATCCAACATATATGTACATATGAAACATCAATATAAATTTTGCAATTTATCACATTAAATATAACAATTTTATTTACAACTTTCTAAGTTGATCCATCTCTAACATAATCTGATATTCTTGAAATTTATATATTTACCTGCAAAAATGTATATTATGCAAGTAATGAGTATAACGGCTCAGCAAGTTCAGCAGTTTACACCTTTCATGCTTCACGTATCACATAGCATAGCATGCTCTGTGTGTGTCATACATCATGTGTCGTGCTTCTACTTAAGCATTATATCTCATATACATGGCACAAAGTACACATCGTTATCATATTATCCACAGATCACATAACACATAATTTATATGCATTTGAAACAAGAATTACATATCATAACAGACAAACATTTAATATAAAAGTACTGAAGAACTTGCTTTGACGTCCAATTATTAAATTGATAGCTTAAAACCCTTTCTCGAACAACCTCCTTAGGCTTGAACTTCTTCCTTATCAAGCTTGAACTTCTTTTGTTAGCACCAAAATTTTTCTCCTTCATGGCGGCTATGGTGTTTTCTGGTGGTAGTGGTGATTTTCGGATGGGAGGCAAAGAGAGGAAATTGTATTTATTTTATTATTTATTTTTTATTCATTCCTTTTCTTTTGTTGCTTTTCCTTTCCTTTTTATTATACTAAAGTTAACCAATTTGGAAGTGTAATATAATTCCACTGACTTACCAACCACCTACTCAACTTTCGGATAATCCCATGCAAAAATTAAAATTTTAATACATTACGTAATTATTTCGTATAATAAATATTTTATATAATGTACATAAAATATTTATTTTAATTCACCAAAATTCATAACATGATTTATAAATAATATTTAGACCTCTTTTAGGTACTTTACTTGACAAATTTTGTGCACGCATAGTGACATGCATGTAATTATATGAGATAAATTATACCTCCAAAATTCATAAAATAATTCATATAACTTATAAAATTTATTTTTCATACTTTTTTTATTTCGTTACTTGGACAACATGTTACACTAACATGTTTACGTTTTCAAAATATTATTTTCAATAAAAATCATAACAATTCCATTATATAATAAACATAATTTTAAAACATCTCTTTTCCTCATTTATTTCCATTTTGACACACTTTAAATATACACCATAATAAAATCGTGTACCATTTGTACAATTATATTTCCTTACTTACTTAATGTATTCTTCTTATATAAATTATATAATTATTTTTGTATAATTTATATAATTACTAATTCCTTACTATTCACCTTAACTTTCCTTATATAAATTATATAATTTATTATTATATAATTTATATAATTACTTTCTCCTTATTAATAATTTCCATTTTACACAAAGTACAATTTATAAAATTTTCTTCCATCCATTTTCAAGTTATTCAACTTATATAAATTATATAATTATTCTTATATAATTTATATAGTTATTATTTTCTTCATACATTACTTTGATTTCCTTATATAAATTATAAAACTTATTATTATATAATTTATATAATTACTTTTCTTCTCAATTAATTTCTAAACTTCCTCCATAATTCTTGATTAAATCTAAAATTAATAATTACAATTTTACTAACTCCCTCATTACCTTTTTATCTAAAAATTGGATTAATTTAATTATTAATCCCTTTATTTCCATAATTAATGAAATTTATAATTATCAATTAAACATGCACATTTATATATATATATATATATATATATATATATATATATATATATATATATATATATATATATACAAATGTATATATAAACATATATAATTTCTATATCTCACATTACCACATAACACTATTTAAATAATAATTTCTACATCTTCACAAAAATTCTATTTGTACAATTTTATTGTACCCTTACATGTAATTTCTCTTATTCTTCATAAATTGTTTTTAAACAATTTATTTACTTTTCAATTATTTTAAATCGACACCAATTATCACCATCTCTGTACAGATTTAATTTACCAATTAAATCTCATCTCATACCTTAAATCACATAATATCACAAATAAATTAAACAACCTTGATAATTCTGTTAATTAAATTCTTATTTAATTTTATTAAGAAAATCCAAAAATTTGGGTCCTCACAGGTTTTATGGAAAAATGTGAGTAAATTGACTAATTGAGATGTCAGAAAATTGGAATTTATTGAATGGAACCAAAAAGAATTCGTGAAAAATTTAATATGGAATATTATGCAAATTTGTATTTATTGGCAATTGTTATAATTAATTGAGGAAATTAGTAATTGGAAACGTGATAGGTGATATGGGACAAGCTAATTATGCATTATTTGATGATGCAATAAAAGTCAAGCATAATGGAACAAGTTTGGATAAAAAAGGAATTGATTTGGATGAAAAATAAGTAAATTATGAATTTTAAGAAATTAAAATTGCTAGATTTTGGTGGCAATGACCAAAATGCCCTTGTTAAGTTATGAAATGCCCATAGTATCCTAGTTGTGTGAAATGTCCATTGTGCCATTGAAGATGGAAGAGAAATGACATAACTACCCCTAACCATGCATGAATTAATTAACTATGGTGAGTTAGTTGTTGGAAAATATACATCACTTATATATGTATATGTTTTAAGTTTTCAGCCTTGTTCATCCTAGTCCATTCGAAGTTGGCTAGCAACAAAGCTTAGGAGAGAAAAGAGAGAAAAGAAGAGAAAGAAGCTAGGGTTCATGGAAGGGGATGAAGAAAAGTGCTGGAAAATGATCAAGAGAAAGAAATTAAGCCATAAAAGTGAAGTTTCTATCTCTATAAAGCTTTACATCAACAAAGAAGAAGGTTCAAGGAAGGTATAAATGAGTTTAAGCTTTAAAACTCATATTTCATGTATTTAAATTCTAGAACAAAGGTAGCCATGCATGTATCTTTGGAATACATAGCTTGATTTTGTGGTTTATGTGTGTTATGTGCTTTATGTGAAGTAGATGATGAAACCCTAGACATAAGTTAGTTCAATAAAGTTGATAGATTATTCATGTTCATGTTACAAGCTAGAAATCATGATCATATGTTATTGGTGGATAAAAATGATGAAAACCTAGTTTGAAAGTTTGATCATATATGAAGCATGCAAAATTTCATGCTAGATAGTTTTAAAGGATCATAAATGGTTTTAAAGTATGATTTGTTATGGAAAAGTTAAATATTAGGCTATATTTCGTATATAGACCAAATTATAATCTGTAAAGTATTTTGGAAGGTGCGTATAGAAGTTACATGATTATCTAAAGTTGTTATATGTGTATGTGATTATTCATGTAAAGCATAGAGTCCTAAAGATTTAAGTTTCGTTTAAGGAATAAATTAGCTAAGTTGGCAAAAATGTCATCAATGTGTGAATTTTGGCTATTTTGTGTAATTTATGATCAAATGAGGCCAAAAAGCTAAGTTTGATATTAATATATGTGTTAGAGTCAAATTGGAAGTCATTCGGTTCGCATGGCGACAATTATGGATTTTAAACGTTTTAAAACGTTCGCCGACGACCAAAACGAACCATTTAGAAAAATGGAGTCAAATGAGAAGTTTTAAACATTTTGAAGGCCCATACAAGTCAAATATGTGCTATGTGTGGTAAATGATGACTTAGAATCAAGTATTGCACAAATGGGCCAAGAATAGCATATGTTTTGGAAATGAGAAGTTTATGAAAGTTTATGAAATGTGATGAAATTAGACTCAAATAGTGATTTTTGGCCATTGTGGATATTTAAAGGTGAAAAGAAGTCATATGAGTTAGGTTTATGTTATTACACGTGTTTAGGTTGATTTGATAATCAACGGATAGGAAATTGAATGAAAATGAGTTTCGAACGATCGAAATCGATCGTTTCGACTCGAAACGGACTTTTACGGACAAAACCCGCCTCGAGTATAATTTAATGGTTTGAAAGGCCTAGACATGTCATATATGAACTATGTCAAGTTTTAAAATTGATTTCTTAAACAAATGGCCAAAAATCAACACGTTGGGAATTTTCAGTTTTGAAGTTGAAAAAAAAAATTCTAAGTCTAGAAATGTGTTGAATAACCCTCCCATGGGTTAGTGTATCACTGATTTTAAGAAGCCAAATGAGGCAAGTAATATTTTTATAAAATACTAGGTAATAAGACCTAGTTTTGGTCCAAATTTGAGCTTAATTGGATGTAAGATGAAGGAGTTAAAAATCGACAAAGGTAGTGTAAAAATAAAAAATGTTGATTCTGAACATTGTGCCTAGGCGCAATGTTTTGTACTAAACATTGCGCTGGGGGCGCAATGTACTATTCATGGCCAAGAAGATTTCGCGGCCAGCAAAGTTTGACGGCGCCGGGGCGAGATTTCTGTGCATTTGAAATTTTTTAAGCTTCCAAAAAACTATATTTTGATATGGAATGATAAGGATAGGTTATGTAAGCCCTAAATAGATTAAGAATGACCAAAATAAAGGGTGTTAAAGCATAATGGGATAATAAATGGCATAATATAACATGCCCAAAGCTAAGCCAAATCATGTTAAAGGTTATGTAAAAAATCGAGATCAAGCTAGGATGTATTATTAACCTACATAGGGTATAATACATCAATTGTGATAGGAATAGAGATTAATGGTTATGCAATTATGGATTGAGTTTAACAAAGATTATTACGTTATGATCCTATAATGATGAATATAGATTATATGTTTTCAGATAAGGTTCGAACAAGCAACCTGAGTTAAAGAAGGATAGTAGGGCCAAACGAGGCGACAAAGGTTAAGTAAATAAAAGCGTACAAGCAAGTTTTTTAGACTTAAGTGTAATAGATGTTCTATGTGAACTATGTGATAGTAATAGAGTTAAAATGTGCCCTAGGTACAACTATGTGGTTTAATTGCTAAATAAATTACGTGACATTAAGCATAGCATGTTAAGGTAAAGGATGCATGACGCATATTATGAACTGTAGGAATGAAAGGTGTTATCTGAATTACTTGCTGAGTTTTATGCTCATTCTTACTATTAACTAACATTTCAGGTAAAGTACGAGAAGGCCAGAGGTTCCGGTGAAGCTAAAGGTAAAGAGTGTGAACGTATGGATAAGCATGAGGAAATTACTATATGTAATTGGTGCAACGTGCAAGCTAAGCAGATTCATGTAAACCTATAATGGTAAAAGTAATTGACGTCACTGTTGAGAGTAATAAACTGAGTGGTTAATAAGGTAAGGAATATATTGTGAATCCGTTAGGATTGGTTATAGGTATGTAATATTCAGAGAAAAATAGTAATGATGTAAGATTGAGATATTATTGCTAGTCAAGTTATACATGTGATAAACTTGTATGTATAGTACTGAGATATGTAAACAGGCGCAAGTGCACAGGATCAAGCACATAACAGGTATAGTTAAACAGAGCCATGTATGAATAGTTCATGGTAAAATTTTATTTACAGGTTATGTAAATCATAAAATATATATATGATGATGAAATGGTAATAGACTAGGTCACAATTAAATAATGTTTGACTTAAGTTCTAATAAAGGGTAAGTGAAGGTTACGATCCTGAGACAGATAAGAAATATAAGATTAAAAAAGATATGGACCGTATTATGGTTAATGAAATGGTTAAAGGTCAAGTTTTAACGTACGAGATTCCAGTTAATATGGTTTAAAGTTAATGATTATGTTATCCAAACATAATTGAACTTAATTAAAGAATGTTGGGATTCTGGTGCGTTACAGAGAAAGAGAATGAATAATTGAATAAAAAATAGATTTTAGATATTTATATTTAATGTCACCTGAGTGATTGGACCGCTTAGAATGAGTTTTAAAATTGATCAAAGGCTGAAATAAATCCTTACCTTAGTTATTTGACCAGTTAACCATTTTGATCTAACGGATGAGAACTTTTTTTAGCTTTAATCGTATGGTGGGAAGATTTAGTCCTTGTGCTAGTTTTTGATTGGTCCATTTAGTTGGGCACAAATCAAGCTTCTTGACTGTTGGATGGTTTTAATATTTGAATGGAAAGTCCAAATTGCCAATGAGAAAACAGAATATATATATATATTTAAAATTATTATAAAAATGTATAATTGTAAAGAGAAATAATATTTCATTAAATATAAGTATAAAAGTAATTAAGTAATATGATAAAAATATAAGTATAAGTAAACATATATGAATTTTATAATTATATAAAAGAAATAATATTTTAACTATACAAGGATAAGAAAATAATAAAATATTATAGTTGTTATTTTGTATTAAACAATAAAAAAAATTGGGAGCGTAAACATTTATGAAACAATGTCTAGCATTCCTAAATCCATGCGTAATTTGCAAAATCTATCAGAGCTCAATGGTTTAGTAAATATATCAGTAATATTTAAATCTATATCAATATGATCAAATTTAATGTTACCGTTGTTCACATGATCTCGTAAGAAATGATGTCTAACATCAATATATTTTAATCTAGCATGCAACACAGTATTTTTGCTTAAATTAATAGCTCTTGTATTATCACATAATATAAATGCGCAATTAAATTTTAAAATATAATCAGTAAGCGTATGTTTCATCCATAATATATGTGCACAACATCATGCAGCGGCTATATATTCAGCTTCAGTGCTTGAAATAAATGTTGAGTTTTGTTTCTTAGAGATCCAAGAAACTAAACAACTACCCAGAAACTGACACGTGCCACTTGTACTTTTACGATCAACATGATGACATGCATAGCCAAAATCTGAAAAACAAATAAGATCAAATGGTTATCCTTTAGGATACCATAGTCCTAAGTCTGTGGTTCCTTTAAGATATCTAAAAAAAATTTATACGACAACCAAATGTGATTCTTTATGATTTGACTGAAATCTAACACATTTATAGACACTGAACATAATTTTAGGCCTGCTAGCAGTGATATACAACAAACTTCCAATCATTCCTCTATATTTCTTTTTGTCAAAACTTTTTCCATTTTTATCAGCAGTTAATTAATCAATAGTTGACATAGGAGTATTTAAAGATTTTACAGACTTTAAACCAAATTTCTTAATCATGTCTTTACAATATTTAGATTGAGATATATGAATACCTTTTTCGTCTTGTTTGATTTGCAAACTTAAGAATAAGTTTAATTCTCCCATCATGCTCATTTCAAATTTCTTACTCATGCTTTTAGAAAAGTCATTGCACATGGTAATGTTAGTAGAATCAAAAATGATACCATCAACATAAATTTGAATAATAAGAATATCATCATTTTTGTATTTAGTAAAGAAAGCAGTATCGATAGTTGCCCTTTTAAAACCATTTTCAAGAAGAAAAAAAATACTTAATCTTTCAAACCATGCTATGGGGGCCTGTTTCAAACCATATAAAGGTTTATGCAATTTATAGGCATGTTCAAGATGATCAAATATTTCAAAACCAGGAGATTGTTTAACATAAACTTCTTCTTCAATAACTCCATTTAAAAATGCAGATTTAACATCTATTTGAAACAATTTAAAATCTTTATAGCATGCAAAAGCAAAATCTTTATAGACTCAATTCTAGCAACAGGAGCAAAAGTTTCATCAAAATCAATACCTTCAAGTTGATTATATCCTTGTGCAATTAACCTTGCCTTGTTGTGTATGATTGTTCCACTTTCATCGATTTTGCTTCGAAACATCCATCGGGTTCCAATAATAGAAGTATCATTGGGTTCTAGAACTAGTTCCCAGACTTTGTTTTTAGTGAACTGTTCAAGCTTCTCTTGCATAACAATTATCTAATCTTCATCAAGTAATGCATCTTTATATTTTTAGGCTCAATTTGAGATAAATAAATTAAAAAAAAAAGATAAATGGTCAGCCAAGTTGTGTGCTTGTGATCTAGTAATGATTCCTTTATCCAAGTCACCAATCACATTTTCTTAAAGATGATTTTTAACAATATGTGAATCTTTAGGTAAGTCATTTAACTGAGGATTGAGAATTTTAAGAGGATTTTCATTGATAGGTGGGGATGTATTATCTAGTTGTGGTTCCTCCATATTTTCGAGAATGTTTTCAATGACAAAGTCATAGTCTACTAATTTTTTGTATTTAGGAGGTGATTGAGACTCATCGAAAATTACACTCATTGATTCCTCAACAACTAGACTCCTTTTGTTAAAAACTCTATCTGCTTTACTATTAAATGAATATCCCAGAAATATTCCTTCATCAGATTTGGGATCAAACTTTGACAAATATTCTTTTGTATTTAAAATAAAGCATTTACTCTCAAAACCATGAAAATAATTTATTTTTTGAGTTCTTTTATAAAAAAAACTGATAGGGAGTTTTGAGCAAAATTGGTCTTAATAAGACTCGGTTTAAAATATAACAGGACATTACCACTGCTTTAGCCCAAAAATATTTAGGAATGCGATATTCATTTAACATAGTATTAGCCATTTCTTGTAGGGTTCGATTTTTTTCTTTCAACCACACCGTTTGACTATTGTGTATAAGGCATAGAAAAGTTGTGACTTATACTGTGCTCATCACAAAACGTAATAAAATCAGAATTATCAAATTCTCTTCCATGATCAAAGTGAATATAAACAATAGAACTTCCCTGTTGATTTTGAATTTTCTTGCAGAAAAGGAATTTATAGCTTCATTTTTTAATTTCAAAAAATCAACTCATGTAAATCTAGAGTAGTCATCAACCAAAACTAGAATGTATATAGCATCACTGTAATGTCGTAGAATTTTTACGTCATTTTTTTTTATTAAAATATTAATTTAATTTCTAATGAGTTAGTTTTATGACGTTATTTAAATCTTTTTGTGCGATTAATTAATTACGTAATTAAATGATTATGTGATTAATTTCTAGAGTTAATTAAAGGGCGCCACTAATATGTTAATTAAATTAGTGAGCAAACCCTAAAGTTTTAATATCAAAATAATTGTTATGTTGCTTATTAATTAAATATTCAATTAAATATAATGAGTTAATTAAATTTGGTAAATTAATTACTATGATTATCAATTAATGTAAACAATGTGAAATATTAATAATAATATTTATTAGTCCATTTAGTAATTTAATACTAATAGGTTAGAGTATTTAATTATTTATTTAATCATGGATTGGATAATTAATGTGTAACAAAATTAATAACTAATCATTTGGGTTATAATTAAATAGTCCAATGATGAATTAAATGGACTTGACTAGGTAGTAGCCCAAGTGATTTATTAGGAGTCCATTAGATTTTAAATGAAGTCCAAATCATGAGCCTACTTGGAATTAATGGTGTAACTTATTATTTATTAAAAAAGTGACTTATGACATTTATTTTGGGACACCAAAGAGTTTGTGTACCGGCAAGGATGAGAGAAAGAGAGTGAATTGATGTTTGTTTTTATTTTATTTATTTTATTAATGGTTGCTTGTATTATTATTTTTGTAGTGCATGGACATCATCCCTCTTTTCACCTAATGTGTCCTTAAAGCTTTTCTTGTGCTAGTATCCTTGTTAGGCTCTTGATGGCTAGAATAGATAGATATATTTTATATCTATAGAAGTGCAAGAATACTTGCATTTGAAGGCTAAAAGAGTTAGTCATTTATCATCTTTCATTTTTTCAAGCTAAAGAGAGCTAGAGAGCATTTGAGAGGGTAAGAAAATATTTGAGAGCAAAAATACCAAGGGAAAAAGAAGAAATCCTAAGTTAGTTTGTGTCATCCTCCTTCATAACATACTTTGGAAAGAAGAGGAAAGTAGCCATTAAAACTAGGTATAATCCTCATTCTTTCAAACCCTAGTTTTCTTGTTAGTAATAAATGACTAACATTTATTATTAGTAGTCCTTTATTTGTGTTATGATTTGAATGCCTGTTGGTTGGTATATTTTGTATGCTAAAAACATGTGTTGGGTAGTGTGTAAACAAGTCTTAAAATAATGACCAAAAATATTTTTTATAAAATTTAGATTTAATGTTCTAATATTATAGAACATTAAATCATGAGAAAAATAAGGTTTGAATCACTCAAAATAGAGTTATACATAAAAAGTTATGATTTGTAGTAGTTTATGTGGTAAAATAATTTTTATAAAAAAATGGAATTAAATCTTGAGAAATTAAATTTTCATGTTATAAATTGATATTAAGTGATGGGTAAATTTTTTGGATTTTTATTGAGGAGTTAAAACTTACTTGAAGGTATAATTTTTATTAAGTGGTGTATTTCCGGTTACTATGGACAATCTGCTAAGAAGGAGAAAAAAAAATATACAGGCCGCGCATTGCGCGCCAGCATGTTGCCTGACGGACGCAGAGCCAAACGGCGTCGTTTAGCGTATAAAAAACTTTACTTCGCTCGTTTTGCACGGAAGTCGTCTCTAGCTTTTCAAAACGGCACCGTTTTGGGTCGTGATTCTGTATTGCCCCTCCATTTGGTTTTTCAGAATAATTACCAAATTGTCATTGATTCGGTTTTTCAGAATATTTACAAGTTTGCCATTCTGTTTAATTTAATTAATTTGAATGTTTAAAAATTAATTTAAAATTTTAATAAAAATAATAATAATACACAAGTGATATTTAGGATTATATTTTTCATTTTGATTAATATTTAAATATTTTAAATATTAATCTAGTTAGCTAAATTTATGGTTAAGTTACATAAATACAAATTTCATTAATTATTTATTATTTAATTAAAAATTTAATAATAAATAAGGATAAATAAATTGATTATTATTTAACATTAAATAATAATTAAAATAGATAAATAATTAATTATTCATTTAATTGACAATAAATAATAATTAAAGAGGATTAAAATTAATAAACTATTATTTAATTTCTTTAAATTATATAATAAGTGAGGATAATTACTTAGTAAATTGTTAGTTGATTTATATTAACTAATAAGATTTTAGAAGTCATTAATTATTATTTAATTAATAAATAATAATTAAAGATAAATAAAGTTAATAATTTAATCATTTATTATATTAAGAAATTAATTATTATTAAATAATAATTAAAGAAATGTAAGATTAATTAATTAATTAATTAATTATTATTTAATTAAGATTAAATAATAATTACATAAGATTATAATAAAGTTAAATAATTAATTATTATCTAATTAATCTTATGTACTAATTAAGTAGCAATAAAATAAATAAACTAATTATTAAGTAAGATTAATTAGTTTTTATTTATAATTAAATAATAACTAAAGGTAGTTAATTAATTACTATTTAACTAATAAAAATAGTAATTAATTAAAGTAAGAGTTAATTAAATATAGATTATTTAATATTCACCAATTAAACAATTATATTAAATTGTTTAAAGTTTTCTTAAGTGTTTAATACCTAGGATGAATACTCCTACATTATTAAATCATTAACCTAAGTATGATTACACATCTATAGGGTTAATGTTAGCATGTCAAATGATGTGAATTATGTGTTAGACTTATTTGTTAGATAAGTTCGTAGTAAGCGTACAAACGTGCCAGTATACGACGTACTAATTGTTAGACCGACTTGATTAATGTTAAGTCCTTCAAAACCATTTAATTAAAGCTAGTTTGTTGTAGCTGAGCAGACAGACAAGTTCCTTATCTCTAAACTCATTTCATTGAGCAAGTTATTTATTTAAGCTTGAACTATAATTCCAAGCATGCTTTGAGTGGTTTAAATTATTTTACAATTATTCCATATCGATGTTGTTGTTAGTCGCACTTGGTGCACTTGATATTGTACAGTCTTTGACTTGTACCTTATTTATTGTTCTACTGTTTAAAGAACTATTCAAAATAGGCTTAAGTCATTGTTCAGCTAGACATTTATGTTAAAGATTTTAAAAGTTATCCAAATTATTGAAGATGCGAATTCTTAGACTATTATGAACACCCCTCTATTATAGGGGAGTACCATGTATCTATTATCAGGTACAAAACACGAAAATTAAATGTTATGCATACACATATTGTACGAAGGCTGATCCCCTCGGGTACATATTTCTGGTAATAACCATTGGGTCAACCTGCTATGGACTCTAGTGGATGTTTATAGTTCATAGTCTATTTGACTATCTTGATTATAAAAGAAAATCATTATTCTTGCTTATGTTATTCATATTGTTGAATTGTTTCAGCTATTCCCTTTCATTCATGATATATTATTTCTTGCTGTTATTTAAACTTGTTGAGCAAACTAGTTGTTCACCCTTGCTATATCATGAACATTATTACAGTGAAATCTGAGACTTCTGGGAAGAACAAGGGTAAGGGAAAGATGAAGTGATAGACTTCAGGATGCAGCCTTTTAGTTAACTAAATTATTTATATGTAATGTAAACCCTAAGTGCTTTATTAAGGGTATTTGTGTACTTTTGTTGTAAGGTTATCGTATCTTGGGATTAGTAACACATTTTGCATAAATAACATATGTTTATTATTTAGTTATTATATGTTGTTTAGTGGTGGATGTTTGTATTGGATCGTGATGACCAGATTCGGGTAATTAGGGCCCGAATTTGGGGGCGTCACAATCACCCATGCTATGTTTAGGAATAGGTCCAACTAGGTCCATATGCAAGGGTTCTAGAGGTCGAGAGGTTGATGTTGTGAATTTGGGTTTATGAGATGCATGTACTTGTTTTCCCAATTCAAAAGCTTTACAAATATGATCTCTTAAAAACTTTATTTTTGGAAGACCAAGAACATATTCTTTAGATGCAATGTTGTTAATCAGTTTCATGTTGATATGACCTAATCTATGGTGCCAAAGCCATTGATCGTCATTTACAGAAACTAGGTAAACATAATCTAAGTGAGGATATGCATCTAGGTCACATGTATACACATTTTAATTTCTGGGACACAATAAAACTAATTTACCAGATAGGTCAAATATTGAACAGTTATGGGGACTAAAAGTTATTTTAAAACCATTAACGCATAGTTGGCTAATGGATAGAAGATTATACCTAAGTTCCGTGACTAGTTTAACGTTTGAAATTGTTATATGTTTATTATCAACACTTCCAATTCTAATTACTTTACCCTTGTTGTTATCTCCAAAGGTTACCTCGCCACAGTCTGTAGCTTGTAGGTTATTCAATTTAGATTTGTCTCCGGTCATATGTCTTAAACAACCGCTATCGAGATACCATTTGCTTTTACTATAATCAGCTGCAAAACATACCAGTAACAAATGCTAAATTCACAAATTGGTACCCTTTAATAAAAAGGGTCATTTGGTTAAGTTTTTCATTTTGTATAAGAAACATTTGTGCTTCTTTTACAAATCTGGGTACATAATAATCAGTCTCAGTTGATACAAGCATTTTATTAGTAGCTACAAGTCTATAAAATGCATGCTTTATTCTATTTTTATATCCTGAAATTTGTTGATGAATATGAAACTCTTTTCTTGCATTTTTAATAATGATTGGTGAAGTATAAGTTTCTTTTGGAACCCAAATCATTTTTTCTTTATAGTTTCCATTCTGAGCATTGCACATATGAACGAAATGACCATTTCTGTTACAATAAGATCATTTAATAAAAAGAGATGTATGACTTTCTTTTTCTTTACTTTTAACATGATAAAGTCCTTTGTCTTTTGTTTTACCAGTTTTTTCAATAAATCATAATCATTCTTTGTTAAATTCACATCTTTGTTGACTAAGCATGACATCAAGATTTTCTTTTCCTTTTATGAATTTAAGAACTATAGTGTATAAGTCGTCACGTTCTTTAGTTAAAATTTCAATTTGTTCTTTTAAAGAAGAATCTTCACTTTGTTTTTCTACTTCCATTTTTAAAGATAAATTTTCAAGTTTAAGATTTTTAATATCTTCTTTTAACTCTTGATTTTGTAATTGAGTGTCTTCATTAAATAAACCAAGTGTTGAATTTTCAACATCAAGATTTTTATTAGAAATAATAAGCGTTGAATTTTCTATCTCAAGATCTTTGTTTATTTTTCTCAATTTTTCTAACTATTCCTTTAGTAATAAAATTTCTGAAAAATCTTTTTCTTTTTCTTTTTTTAAATTTTCATTAACAATGATTAAATTTGAATTTTCTATTTTAAGATTTTTATTACTTCTAATTAGTTTTCTTTTGTTTAATAAAATCTTCTTTAATAATTTTATTATCTTCAAATAAACAGTTATAAACTTCTTGTAATTTATGAAGTTTTTTAGTTAGATTATCTAGGTATGTGTGAGAGATGAAGTACTTCGTAATTAATAATTTACCTCAGATCTTGATGATGAAGGATCATTGTCTGGCATTAAACATATTTTTGTAATTTCTTTAGTTTATTTAGCAGCTTGTTCATCGTCACTTAGATCCCAACTTTCTTCAGCTACTAGCACTTTGTTGTTGGCTAGTTTTGGACAGTCCTTTTTAAAGTGACCAGGTTGTTTGCAGTCAAAACATGAATTTTCATTTTCATTTGAGCTGATGTTTCTGAAATTGTTCTTGTATGTTTTGAAGTTTCCTCCTTGTGCCTTTGGCTTAAAGGCCTATTTGCCTTTGTAATTGTTGAAGTTGTTATTTGTCTTTAGAAAGCTTTTGCTATACCTTTTGGTTTTGCTTTGAATTACTCTCCTGAGTTGCTTGGATAGAAGAGAAACTTCATGCTTATCTAAGCTCAAAAGTTCTTTATTCAACTCTTTATCATCACTTTCTTGATCTACAAGTAAAGTTTTGAAAGCAATTCCTTTCTTCTTGAGATCTGTATCCAATCCATCTTTTTCAACGAAAATATCAACTTCGTGAGCACGAAGATTTCCAATAAAGCTATCAAGAGGATAGGTAGTTAGATCTTGCATTTCCTTGATGGTTGTGACCTTCATTTTTCAGACGGATGGAAGGGCTTTAAGAATTCTTCTGTCTTTCTCATTTGTTGTATATGCCTTCCCACGTTGTTCTAGTTCATCCATGATTATGGAAAAACGAGTTTCCATATCAATGATCTTCTCACCTTCTTCCAGCTTGAAACTTTCATACTTTTAGATTAGAGCATCTTTTCTAGTTTCTTTAATATGATTTGTTCCTTCATAGGTTACAATCAATTTTTTCTAGATTTCTTTAGCATTTTTACAATTGCTAACTCTTTTGTGCTCTTTTTCAATAAGAGCAATAGTCAGCACCATTTTGGCTTTAGATGCTAAGTTCACAGTCTCTTCATCCTCAGTAATGAACTCATCAGCATATTTTTCAACGATATTTTATTCTATGATTCTTGAAGGAATTTTCACACATCTTTCTATTACAAGCCAAACTTTGATTCCTTGTGATTTAGCATGGATCTCAAATCTATTTTTTCAGGTGACAAAATTTGTGACATCAAATAGTGGGGGTCTGGACATGGATAGTCCTTCTTTGCAATCGATAGTATTTGTGTAGGCCATAAACGGATCTACTATTTGTTATGCCTATAAATACTCAACAAACAAGTTAAAGAGCACCGCTTTTATACCAATTGAAAATCCAATAATAATCTAGAAGGGGGGTGAAAATATTATTACCGATTAAAAATTATCTTAGGCCTTTTTGAATTTTTGATTAATTAATTTGCAGTGTAATAAATTAATATGCAAAATAGTACAAATTCAATCACACAATGCACAAAGATTGTGACGCCCCAAATTCAAGTTCCTTAAACCTCGAATTTGGTGTGCATTGTTCATATATTCTACTTTCAATTATCATTACTCAAAAGTATTACTAATATATATTACATCCATTAAAGTTCAACATAATACAAAAGATATCTAATAAACCCCCAGGGTCATCAACCTTTATATACATACAATGTTACTAGGATACATATTTCACATCTATAGCCACAAAATAGATTTAAAACTACTAACGAGGGACATTTCATCATTCCTTCATTCTAACACCTTTCCTTTGCCTTTGTCTTTCTTATTTATACCCTCAGATTTAACATCTTTGTCTGCGTCACATTAATCAGGCAAGAATGAGCAACTGAAGTGCTCCGCAAGTATAATGAACTGAATAATAATGCAGCATGAGGAAAAAGAATTTGTAACAATAACGTAACATGATCTCATTTCAAATGGAAGAAAATGACTGATGAAATTATCTTCTAGAACATGATAAACTAGAATTACACTTAGGGTCACAAGACCATTGAACATAGGTTAATCAATGGTAACACTGATAACCTGTAGGTGTCATAAAGACCATAAAACCTTAAACCCGTACTCGAGGTGATCGGCCTCTCGTACCTATGATTGTGCACATCATATTACCGCATATCGCGGAATATCAGAATTTAAAGCATCTGACAAGTTATATCCCCTGAAGTAGGGTTGTTCATCTCAGTTTCTAGGAGTCCGTACCAAAACAATTTGGTTTGACTCAGCACTTAACAAATAAGAGTAATTTGAAATTTAATTATATCAAAAGTCTAGCCGGACAAATGGCATAGACTCATAATCATCAACTCACTAATCAACAATTATAATTCGTTAAACTTTTCATTTAAGAGTGAATGTGAGTGACAACATAAATTTTTAATTTTAATTGAACAATTTACAATATCAATCGAAATCAATATTCAAAAAATAGGAATAACGATAAAATTTAGAAAATATAACTCAATTAAGAGTTTAATATTTAACATATGATAAATAGTTCAAGATTAGGGTTTAGAAAACTTGCCTCGATGTCCGATTATTAAATTAGCGACTAATTATCCTTTATTGGACAACCTATAATAATGACATAATCAAATAATAATAATTTAGTAACTCACGATATTAATTTATGTAATTAATATCACTCATAAAATAAATATTCTACCCATCGAATCTATATTTGAGTTCACAATTAATTATAACCTAATTTTGTTATTTAATTTAATCGTGTCCTTTTTATATCTTCATATATAAACCACTTAATTATTAATTGGAATTATTCCTCAAAATTAAAAAATTGTTAAATTTAATTTATAAAATATTTATATATATTTTTTTGATTTTATATAATTTTTATCAATTTTTAAACATTTATTTTAATTAAATTAAATTCGAATGGCAATCCTGTAATTATTCTGAAAATCGGAACCGGTGGCAAAACCATAATTACGCGTAAAATTATCGGCCGCGCATGGCGCGCGTCCCTCCCTTGCCAGCCAAACAACGTCGTTTAGCCCCCTGTATTCGGACTCCCGGTTCCAGAAAAAAAATTGGCCGCCGCATAATGCGCGGGCAGTGATAGGGCTAAATTATACGATATTTTTATTCTCCAATACTTAGTTTTTATATTTATTATGTGCTTAAATGTTTAATTATTTAGCTCATTTTGATTTTTATAGGTTTTATAGGATTTTAGTTAATTTGTGTTAATTTAGGTAATTTTATAGTAATTTTATATTTCTTTTTATTTATGTTTTTTTATTTATTTTTAGTGTTTTAGGTGTTTTATTTATTATTATGTGTTTTTAGGATTTTTTGTATTTTTATATTATTTTTATTTATTTTTAATTATTTTATTTTGTAGGAAAATAAGCTTGGGGGCAATTCTGCAAATTCCGCAAGAATCTGAGGCTAAAATGGTAATTAACCAGCACCGATGGCATTTATGTAATTATCGGAAAAATCGGCGCCCGCGCATTGCGCGGGGATAGTGACGACAGCAGGCGAGGATCGATACGACGACGTTTTGCAGTTTAAAGGAAAGCATCCCGCGCAATGCGCGGTAATGCAGAAACAGTGCCAAGAATATAAATGAAACGGCGTCGTTTCGGTTCGTGGGCGCGCCATGTGCGCGGGCGGCTGACGTTGGCAGTCATTGTAGCGAAGGCAGCGTTTGTTTGGCGCATTAATTCTGGAAACGAGATTATTTCGGGATTTTAGTTACTTTTTTATTCCAAATTGGATTTTAATTCCAATTAGGGTTAGGAAAATAATTATTTTAGTTTTCTTTTATTTTTATTTGTATTTTAAATCCTATTAGGGTTTGAAAAGAGTAATTCCTACTAGGGTTTGGAGGATTTGTAACCTATAAATAAAGGAAAAGAGTAATTCCTACTAGGGTTTGGAAGATTTGTAACCTATAAATAGAGGGCTTGAGACCCAATGGAAAAGACAACTTTTCTATTAGATATCTTCTATTATTTAGTATTCTCTATAATTATGAGTAATTAATTTATTTTTCTTGGTTTAAGTGATTGAAGCCATCAAGATTTATACACTGTGATATCTAATTTATTTTAATTGTTCAATTTATATCTTAAGTATTGAATATTTTTCTGTGTTTAATTTTATGATTAATTCGTTTAATTGCTATGGTGCACACTAGTTTATTATTCGTTGAAATCTATTGCTAAATTAAATATCAAATCCGTAATTGTTTGGTCACTTTAATTTGCGAAGCAACTAAGGTTAATAATTATTTTGCTTATCAAAAGATTATTTTATCTTAGGAAGAATATTCATCTAAATTAAATGCAGACGCATGGATTGTGTTGTTTAGTTCAACGGTCTCTCTATTTCTTTATGCTGCTACTAGGTTAAATCTTTAGCGCTTATCTGAGATTATTTAGTAGTAAGGGTTATTTAGATCGCTTGTTTCTACTTAACTAAAATTAAGGAGAGATAGGAAAATTATTCGAATGGGAGTAATTATTCCACGTTGAATATTTAAAATATGAATTGATTTATTCTTGCATTAGTGATCAGTTGTAAATTCTTGATGGTGAATTTTGACTTAAACCAAGGTTTTTTTTCTTCTTATTTATTTCTTGCATATTTATTTTAGTTAATTTTATTTAAATTATTTCTTCAATTAAAACCCCCCAACTTTTGTTTGCGAAAACATAAAATTAAATTAATAATTCTCTGTGGGATCTACTCTTACTTGCACTACTACATATTTATTTTTTCAAAGTAAGATTTAATTTTTAGGTGCTTGCGATATCACATCAGGCGGCCATATTTTTTTTTTCTTCTTTCGTTAACAATAACCAAACATAACCATTTTACACCATTTTGATTTTATTTTCCATATCATAACTACTCTAAACATCATATAATCCAAATATACATCTAAAAATTTTATAGAACAATTATCTAATTATTTACTAATTTTTCACAAAATTATTTTATCACCAAAAAATACAAAAATAATTCAATTAAAAGAGTTTTATACCTTGCAAAGCTTGATAATTCATAAATTATTATAATAATTTCTTTCACATATTTAAATCACAAAAATATTAAATCTCATAAAAAAATAGAAATAATTCTATTTTACATACACATAATTATCTTAATAAAATAAGAATTATTCTTATTTGTTAATTATTCTTTTTCACTATATCATATATTTTATATAAACTATACAATACAATATTGTTTAATTAATATAATTATTAACCTTTCTTTAACAAATTTTTTTTTGTATAAATTATATATTTACTCTCATAGAATTTATATAATCATAAATTCCTTTATATTTAATTACATTTCCTTATATAAAATATATAATTTATTACTATATATTTTATATAATCAATTGCCCTTCTTAATAATTTCCAAAAATTCACCATACTTATTAATTAATCCATAAACACAATTAGAACCTTGTTAATTCTCTCATTAACTTTTAATTTAATTTAGGATTAATTTCTAATATTAATCCTCATTTTATTGATACAATTCATTTAAAATTTGTTACCATACAATAGAATATATATATATATATATATATATATATATATATATATATATATATATATATATATATATATATATATTCACAATTAATTTACACAATTCACATTACCTACCTAGTTTAAATAATTAAAATTACACACATTTTATTTATTTAAACTTTTTACATGTCATAATATCCTGGATATTACAGAGATTTAACTGGTTCACAACATACAACTCGGGTATAATACGTCCAATCTCAAGCTCCTCTCCAAGACTTGAAATCCTATTACTATCAGTAATAAATACTCCTTCAATAGGCAGAGAAGCCTTTACAAAGTTTTATATATTAACTTCCAACTATACATACAACTACTTATCTTGAACAGTAACTCCCTACTCCTTCCTCAAACATAGGTGTACTAGTTTTTTAGTCTAGCTCTGCTTTACAATCTGGTCTTGAAACTAGAAGTCGGTTCATCACCTCACAAGTACACTAGAGACCCACTACCCGTTGACCTTTCTAAAACTCTGGTCTTGGTCAAAGAATCACTCTCTTTTTCTCACAGATTTAAAAACAACTAAAGCACTTAACCTTTTATTTTACAATCTGATCTTAAAACAAGAAGTCTGTTTCTCACCTCATAAGTACACTAGAGACTCAATTATCCGTTGATCTCTTTAAGACTCTGGTCTTGGTCAAAGGATCATTATTTTTTTCTCACAAAAATATAAAACCAATAAACCAACTTTTTAAAATAAATAATTATTTTTGAAATATGCTTCTTAAATAAGAAGATATATATTTTCAGTGAGAATATAAAAGTTTAAATAACTTTTATAGTGATTGATATGCGTCTTTGTAAGCAGATATAACAATTATATTTGTGATATAAAAGTTTAAATAACTTTTATATAATGCAACAAGCATTTATGAATGAATGAGTTGACAAATATCAAGTATAATAAATAAAGCAGTTAAATAATAGTTAATATAACAAATAAATTTATTTTACGCAAATATATATATATATATATATATATATATATATATATATATATATATATATATATATATATATATATATATATGATGTGATCACTCTAAATAAGGCCACTTAGGTTTTTTAAAAACCCAGCGAATGATTTCCTCGTTTAGGAGAAATATCTTTACCTATAGGTAACTAAGTACTGACCAAATTTACAACTTCGCTACTATGATTTATATAAACCTTAATTTATATAAATACACTATATCAGTAAAAGGCCACTTAGGTTTTTAAAAACTCGGTAATTGATTTTCTCGTTTTAGGAGAAATATCTTTACATAGGTAACTAAGTACTGACTTTTTAACTAATATAAATAGAAAAAATATTGATATATAAATGTGTATAACAATTTATATTCTTATATCTTTAAATATAAATGAGTGTGAGATAATCAAATAATATAACACAATAACTTATCTCAAATACTTTGACCATTTTTTTCTCTTCAAAGAAGATAATAACTCTGAGTAGAAGAGAACTTTAAAAAATTGATAGAGAGAAAATGTAGGCAAGGAGTAAGCTTTTCTTTCTTTGAAATTGATTTTTAAAAAATGAAAAGGAAGCCTCCTATTTATAAGATCTTGAAGCTTGGAGTAAAATGGTAATGCTTAAAAATTAGTGGCCCTAATTTTTTTTGATTAAAATGTCTCACGGATTGGCTCAAGAAGGAACGCCCGAATTGCCCAGCTAAAATAATTCATGTACATTAAATTTGGATAGACCAATAGGATTAGGAGAAAGAAATTTAATATTAGCAATTTCAACAACATGCGCCCACGGCTTTAACTTTAAGGCATTTTAGCCTTTGAAATTTCAAACTCCTTTTTCAATACATTCAATTTTTGGTGAAGCATGATTTTTGGCATTTGAACAATTCTCATACCCTGTAGCTTAATTAATGCAAATGTATGATAGCCTTTATTTTGGATGGGATGATGTACCCGAAAAAAGTTTTTAGCTTTTTCTTCTGTCATTAAGCATATGGCCCACACATCCATGCATTTAATTTCCAATACTCCAATTCAGATGAAGAATTAAAAGGAAATGAGTTTTAATTTTTCAAGCTTCAAATGGAAGATAATAAGAGTTCTCTTTGCCTTAGGAAATATTACTTTATGAATTAATATTTATAACACTTGACATTAAATTATCAAGGTTAATAAAATATTATTTCCATTAGTTTTGAAAAATATTTTTGGTCGAAGTAAATAAGATAATTTAAAATATAATATTAACCTATAGGAAGGATTCTATTTTTAATTAATCCTATTTACTAAAATTGTCATCATAAAAAAATAAACTAAAAGTTGGGGACCCATCATAACTACTTATAAAAATATATTTACACTAAATATAAAAAGAAAAATGAACATAATAACCACTAGGTATACCTCTTGTAGTGCTCTTACTTTAACATATTTTGCACATGACTTTGATACTTGAAATATATTTTTCACTCATAATAGCTCACAGATTATAACTATAGAGTTTTTTGTTTTCTCTAGAAATGCTTCTTGAATGGTAAGAAATAATGAATAGATGATGGACTATTTATAGGCTAGAAAATTTTGGTTAATTTCATTTTAATAACCTAAAATCTCCTTACTTTTTCTCCACAAAGTGACATCATCATGATGACATCATCTTTGTGCTTCTTTAAGCTTTATGTCATGCAACATCATGCTTACATCATCCTCTCTTACGATTGGTTGAAAATTGTTCAACTGGACTGCTAGTTAGCTTTCCTTGAATTTGATTGATTTATTTCAGTTTCTGGTTGCTGTAATCGTGCTAATTTTCCTAGTTTGGTTACTCCAACTTGATTTTGTCTAGCTTGACTCAAATTGGTCAATAACATATCATATGGATTGCCATACTCGAATGTGACTGGTCAAAAGCAATACACTTGGATTCACATTTATAAACTAATTTGATTTCAACTAATTTATTATATAATATAATACATAAGTATTTATACGTATTTCTTTCATATTATACGTCGTATTCTACTGGTATTATATCTCGTATTAATTTTGTATTAATCTCATATAATCTTTCGTATAATTCTCGTATTATGTATTACAGTATATTTGTATTATTCTTTAGATTCTTTCCGTATTCGTCTCGTATTAGCAAATAGTAATCTCTAAAAATTATTTTCGGTAAAAAATTTATTGGTCAAACTGTATTTATTATCCATAGAAATGCTATTCAGGAATGTGAAATTTCAAAAACACGAAATACGATTTTACGTGAATAATATTTTTTGCCTTTTTCTCGAAAAAAATATTATTGGCTCTCTAGCATCTATACCTCATATAAATTCTATTTCATGAAATACAAAAAGTCAAAACGATGAACAGAATAGTCAAAACGACGAAATATATTTTCTAAGGAATTGTGTTTTTCGTCTTTTTCTCGAAAAAAATTTACTGCATATTATGCATCTTTACCCCGTTTAAACATTATTTCATGAAATGCTAAAAGTCATAAAAAGATGCAAGATATTTTCACACTCATGTTAATTTCTAAGTTATAACCCTTAGGGTTTTGGTTATAACCCTTTAGGTTTTAACCCTAACTGGGTTTCTTAAGATTTTATCAATCATTAAGGTTACATACTTGAACTGAAACACAAAATCTGACATATAAAAAACACATAACACATATTGATGCATAATCTAATCATATAACACATAGATTAGGTTTAAAAGTTTAACTATGACGCCCCCCAAATTTGAATTCCATAACCTCGAGTTTAGTGCTTACAATCCAATATATAAATAACAACTAAATACATAGTCTTCATTAATCTTAGTGGAATAATACATAATTGTTTCTTACAAAAGGTAATACAATCCCAATGTCTTCTAACCTTAATATCACAATACATATCTTAAGAGCATATAAAATATTCACAACATTTAAATAAATATTAAACAATATTATTAGCATACAATTTTTATTTTTTAGAATTTCTCTTACCCTTGTCTTTCTTGGAGCACTCGGGCTTGGCTAAAAAATAGTTCATGATATAGCAAGGGTGATCAACTAGCTAGCTCCGCAAGTTTAAGAACAATAAATACAAGATTTATATATCATGATTTAATGGAAATAATTTCAGAGTTTTCAACAATATATAATAATTGTGAAGGAACGAGAGTCAAATTTTAATTAAAATAAATGATTAAGTCTTTACTGCTGAGTGGCCTCAAATGACCATGAACTAATACTCAAGGCAAATCAGAGATGTATCTGACCCTTTTATTGTTTTAGTATTTAAGATGATCAACCTCTTGTACTCTATGTATACACGTAACATTCAGATATCTTGCGCAAAAGTCGATTTCCCAAATATAATTCTCTTAATTTAGGGTTATTTGTTCTCAATCTTACTATAAGAATTTGCGCCTACCAATGATTTGGATAAGCTTTTAAAAATATTCAAGTTAACAAATTTATACATGCGGTATTTAGCGGAAACAATTAGCTTAAACATTTTTAAACAGTTTATGAATCAAAGAACTATAAAACTTCAAATGCACTTTGTGCGAAATACATAAACAACATTGATGTGGATTAATTTTTAATAATTAAATCACTTATAACTCTTGTAAAATAAATTCAAATTTAAGTATTGAAAACTTACCTCGATAGTTGTCTACGGCTAACTAACACAAAATTATTTTTCTTTGAAAAGACTTAACAATAAATACAATTGATCTTCCAATTAGTACCACATCTAAGTTCATTTAAATACCCCTATATATCTAACATCACAAATATTTAATCAAATAATTAAATATTTAATAATATATACCAAACACTTAGAAATATTACCATCTCTTGATAATATTTTAATCACATAATACCAATATTAATCATTTAATATTCTTTAAACTTTTATCTAATATTATTAATTATTTAATACTATTTTATTAATTTTTTAATATTATTAATCATTTAATAAAATTTTATTTTTTTCCTAATATTATTAATCATTTAATTCTATTTTATTTATTTTCTAATATTATTACTCATTTAATAATATTTTATTTATTTTTTAATATTATTATTTATTTAATAATATTTTATTAATTTTCTAATATTATTAATCACTTAATAATATTTTATTAATTTTCTAATATTATTACTCATTTAATAATATTTTATTCATTTACTTGCATTATTAAATATTTAATAATATTTATTCATTTTAACTCATTAAATTAAACATCTACAATATTTATATTATATAAATTGGATCCAATAATAATATCATTAATTTTAAACTCTCAGACTCGAACCGACAAAAATAGACCCGACCCGAAATATTATTATTTTCCTGGATATGGCACTACGCCCCGGCACAGTGTTTTGAAAAACTGCCCCCCAACATAATCCGACAGAATACAAATCCAATTTTTTAGAATTTTTTTCAATTTTGATACTTTTGAATCAAACTTGCATAAAATAAAATCTACATATCCAAATGACACCAAATTGGTCTTGTTAGCTTCATAACTTAATGATCTATAATATTTCATAGATCGATCATATTTTTGAAATTGTTTTTGGTACAAATTTTAGGACCGATCGACTAGGGTTTTAAAAAGACATGTTTTGTGATAAATACCATAACTTCTTCATTTTTACATATTTTTGAGTGATTTATGTTGGGTTAACTTTATAACTCATAAATAACTTTCAAGCCATAAAAATCAAATAACCAACTTCTACATTTCAAACTACACCTATTTATAGCACGTAGCAAATTAGGATTTTTACCGGTAAATATTCATATGCATTTATCTTCCACTTATTTCCATACCAAGCATATAAATACACATATTGAACATACTAAACTATGAATCTTTATATATATGAAAGATCTAGCATTCAAGAGTTTGAAAATATGTTTTTTACCATCAAAATATATATTTTTTAACCATTAAAATCACTTAATATTCATATTCGTGCATATATACACATAGATACACATATATCTCCATCAACTTCCATCCTTATACCTTTGAAATCTTACATGATTCCTACAACATAATTTCCCCACAACCAACCATGGAAACCATTTATATAACCATTTTTAACCATAGAAAAGAAAAGATATAAAGAAGAGAATATTTTTAAACCTTCTAAGCTTGGATGCTCTTCTCCTTCTTCTTCCAAAGTAAACAACAAAAGTAAACAACAAAGGATGATGAATCCACCTTGGCTACTAGATACACATTCTTGATGATCTAGATGTTATCACTCTCAAGCTCTCATACTTTTTCCTTACTCTTTTCTCTCAAAGAACTTTCTCTAGAATTTTCTTATGAACCTAGTAAAATGACTAACAAGCTTAGCCTCGTTCTTATTTACTACTACCAAAGATATACATACACTTCATATAAGCCTACATAATCCCCTAACTCATCTTATCCTTTAAGTTCACCAATGATAGATTTTAGGAATTTTTTGCACAAAGGACTAGAGTTGGTAAGGGTTAGAAGATTTGTTCAACAACTCTTGTACCCTTAGAACTCAAAATCTAGCAACACAAAATTTTAAATCCACCCCCATATGGTTCCCTAAGGTGGCCGGCCATATGGCACTTTTCTAGCCATTTTTGGTTTAATTTTTATATCTTATATATACATATATATCTCACATGTCATACATATATATATACACACATCATTTAAATCACCAACATGGTCCCACATTGATAAATACTTGCATTTGATTTGGGTCACATGTTTGGGCCATTAAATTAATTTCTTTTGGGCTTCATTACAATTTTAAATGGGCTACTAGTTAAATTAATTAACCAATCAACATTTGGGCTATCAATTAATATATTCAAGTATACTTCATATGGACTTGAATAACATATACGGGTTACTAGTTCACCTCCAGTGGACCTAGTTTATTAATTCATTTGGACTTAAAAATATAATTCAATTATACTTGCCTCATTAATTCATTTACCTTGCTACATTATTAGATTATTAAGTATACACATGCATACATATATTCATTCAATCATGTAAATCTACAATTAATTCATACAAAAAGTTTAATTTATTGATAATTTATTCAATAACTATGATTATAATGTAACTTAAAATTCATGGTTAATACATTATCCCCTCCTTATAAGAATTTCGTTCTCAGAATTATAAATTCAAGGTTACTCAAAAAGATATGGGTAATAATTCATCATTTTTTTTTCAAGTTCCCACGTAGCTTTTTCGGCACTGTGGTTCCTCCAAAGTACTTTGATATAATGTATAACCTTATTTCGTAAAGTCTGTTCTTTCCTATCTAATATCTCGGCAGGAATTTCTTCATATGATAAGTCTTTCTCAACTTGAATCGGCTCATAAGATATGACGTGCTTGTAATCAGGCTTGTATGCCCGTAACACTGACACGTGAAACACATTATGAATGTACTCCAGTTCAGGAGGTAGAGCTACCTCAAACGCCACTTCACCCACTCTCTTCAATATTTTAAACGGTCATATGAACCTCAGACTCAGTTTTTCTTTCTTCCCAAATCTGATTTTTCCTTTCCAATTGGATACTTTCATAAACACCAAACTTTCCACTTCAAAATCTCACTTCTAACGATGTAAATCTGTATACTTCTTCTGTCAGTCCTGAGCTACTACTAGCCAAGCTCTTATTACTTTGATAATTTTCACAGTCTGTTGAACCAATTATGGCCCCAACAGTCGATGATCTCCTACTTCATCCCAACACAGAGGTGTTCTATATTTCTTCCCATACAATGCTTCATAAGGCGACATGCCTATGCTCACATGATAAATGTTATTGTATGCAAATTAAACTAAAGGTAGATGGTCCTCCCAATTGCCTAAAAATCCATCACACGAGCTCTGAGCATGTCTTTCAATGTCTGAATTGTTCTCTCACTTTGCCTATCAGTCTGTGAATGATACGTTGTACTTAATCTTAATTGCGTCCCCATTTTTTCCTGAAGATTCCTCCAAAATTTTGACATAAAATACGGATCTCTGTCTGACACAATTGACACCGACACTCCATATCTTGAAACTATCTCTTTAATGCACAACTTGGCCAAATGATCCAAATTGAATTTAATCTTAATCGGTAAAAAGTATGCTGAATTTGTTAGTTGATCTACAATCACTCAAATAGCGTTGTATCCTTTCTGTGTTGCTTGCAGTCCCACCACAAAATCCATCGTAACATGCTCCTATTTCTATTAAGGAATCTCTAATGGCTGTAATTGTAATGATACGCATTTTGAAATATATGAAATTATAATTTATAAATGGATATTGAATTGTTCGAATGAGTTATTAATGAAAATTAAATATTTTGAATTGTGACAAGCAATTTGGGACAAGTCAATTATGGATTATTGGATGATCAAATTAAATACAAGCATAATAAAACAAGTTCGGATCAAAAATGAATTAAATTGATTAGAAAATCAAGTAAATAAGAATTAAGGGGGATTAAGTTCTCTAGATTTTAGAACTATTGACCATGCTACCCCCAACAAGTTATGTAATGCCATATGTGTCCTAGAGTAACTCATTGACTAATATGTCCTTAATTAAGCATGAGTTAGCTAACCAACATGTGGTTAAGTGTTGGAACCTTCATGCAACACTTATATGAGCCAAATTTCAGCATTTTATTTGTTATTATCCAAGTTCATACGCAAGTTAGCCAAGAAAAGAGAGGAGAGAGAGTTCTTAAGGAGGAAGAGAAGAAAAGCTAGGGTTTCAAGAAAAGTTGAAGGATTCAAGCTTAAAGGTGACCAAATGTAGCAATATAAGCTATCCAAAGTGGAGAATCAAGTCTTGGCAAGGTTTTTATCAAGAAGGAAAGTAGCTAAAAGAAGGTATATCATGTTTAAGACAAGAAACTTATGATTTGTGTGCTTACATGTTAGAATAGGTGAAGCCATACATGTCTTTTGATGATATATGTGTTAACTATATGAATTATATGTTTCTTAATTGATTAGAATGAAACCCTAGTTGATTAAGTTGGGTATCAAAGGTGGTGCACTATTCACATGAATATTCAAGCTAAAAATTATGAGTTAAGGTATGATTATGTGTTATAAGTGGCTAGACATGATAAAAACCTAGCTTAAGAGGTTAAAGGTGTTTGTTACATGCATTATCATATGTTAAGAAGCATCATAGCAACATAGATGGTTTCATGTATATTTCATAAAAGAGAATTGAATATTAGGCTATACTCTTTGGAGAAATCAAATTATAATCTGTAAAGTGCATTGAAAGGTACAACTAGAAGTTATATGTGAATATCAAGCTGTTATATGTGTTCATGTTTATGTATATGAGGTATAGATATGATTGTCTCAAAGTGGTTTTAGTAATAAGTTTTGTCAAGTTATTGAAAATCCTATTGAGGTGTGATTTTGGCCAAATCATGCAAATGAAGGTTTAAAATAGCCAAATGGCTAAGTTTTATCAAAATACAGATGTTAGGGTCGTTTTAAAACTTAATTGGTGCTTACGGCGATAATTGACCATTTTAAACGTTTTAAAAACATTCGCCGGCACCTAAAATTAAATCTTTTGAAAAATAGGTTCAAAAATCAAATTTTAAATGTTTTGAAGGCCCATGCATGTCAATTACATATTTTATATGTTAAATGACTTGTTGGAATTCAAAGATATTAATTTGGGCCAAAAATAACATTGATTTTCAGAAGAAATTTTTTTCTGAAAAACCAGTACTGCGTCGGGGCGCAGTATTTTATTCCTGGAACTGCGCCGAGGCACAGTGCTTCTGTATGGACCACGCCGAGGCGAGATCAGGGCGAGCCGGGGCGCAGTCTTGGCTGAGGCAATCTCGCGGCCAGCGAGATGTTATGACCAAAACATGGCGCCGGGGCGCCATGTCCTGGATTTTAAAAATAAATTTATTTTATTCCAAAAATGAAATATTTTGATATTAAACGATATAATTACATATGTAAACCATACTTTGATCAATATAGTAGATATTAAGATTTAAATAAATGATGTGTTATGTGATTAGGGTTATGTAAAGCTAAATGATAGCTTGTATAGCAAGTTATGGCATGCATGTGTACATAACTAATGCATGAACCAATATTATGGTCATGTAGGTTATAAACGGGATAATATTTTACCAGTTGTGATAGACGAGGACCAAGGCAAGTTTTCTGACTGAACTTTTAATTACAGATTCCTGAACAGACATTCATGTTGTACATTCATGTTACCACGTAAAGTTCAATTCTTATCGAACTATCTTGAAAAGGTCGATGCCAATTTTGATTCTGGCTAGACACGTGTATGTTTCAAGTTAAATTTAGTTATTGATTGTTATGTTCTCCAATCTACATTGTTGTGGTGCAGACTCTGTGATATGCTGTAACAGAACAACCCTAATAAAAAGGGGAAAATTAAGAATAAAGGAAATGAAATAATTATGACGTGGTTGCGTCGTTAGATGTTTGTTGTGCATAATATAGAGTACGATGAGCTGATCACTCAAAGTACGCATCTAAACTGGTGTTATTACCTGTTGGGCAATGTCAGTCTTTGTGATTGATATTGTTCTTAACGTATTATAATTATTTGGGCAGTATCGGTCTTGATGATTGATATTGTTCTTAACGTGTTCTTGGTCTTGTGACCATACAGCAATTAAAAATTCCATGTTTCCAGATAGTCATGTTCATCTTGTGTTATAATTCCCTCATCATCTGTTGAAATGCCAAAAGCCAGTGGTAATATGAATATCTCCATTTCCTTGTAAATGATTTATATTTATCATTTCGAAATATCATGTTATCTTGTGTTTATTTACTTGATGAGTTATCTTAAGCTCACTCTTGATTTTATTCATGATATTTCAGCTAAGCCAGAGAAGACCGAGGGGTCGGGTGTAGATAAGGGTAAAGGAAAAGCCAACCAGCAGTAGATGTGCTAATATTGTAATTATTGTGTATTTATTATTGTATTTTGTAATATAACAGGTACGATAGCTTGTAGGTATAAAGGTACGTAGAACCTGGGATTAGTTATGGATGAATGTAAATTAAGCTCTTATTATTATTTTATTCAGATTGGATGTATGAGATGACAGGGTAGAATAGTTACGTGAGCACCAAACCCGTGGTACAAGAGACACGGATTTGGGGGCGTCACAGTAATAACCCACTTGGTCTCTGATGTTTTGCCTTTTCCCTTTGACAAGTTAGGAATCGGCTGACACACTTTGCAACTTCTCTTTTCATATTCGGCCAACAAAAATGCTGACGTAGATCTTGATACATCTTCGTACTTCTCAGATGTATTGAGTATCTCGTACTGTAAGCCTCTTGCAAAATCTCCCCTCGTAATTCAGGCACTAACGGTACCCAAATTCGATCTTTAAACCTTAACAACCCTTTGCTATCAATTTTGAACTTGACCGATTCCCAATCAGTCATTTTCTTCCTTCTTCTATCAAATTCTTCATCTTTATCTTGAGCCTCTTTCATCTTATCTAATAAGGTCGGACTCGCTTCCATCTCTGTCGATTTCTCCCCCGACTCTGTCGATTTCTCCTCCGACTCTTTCAAATTTTCACCTCCAATTTCATTCGAGCAATTTCTTTTACAAGTTCTTCTTGGTCTATCAATACAAACAACTTCTCCATGCTCTTTCTGCTTATAGCATCTGCTACTACATTGAATTTGTCGGGATGATATAAAATTTCACAATCATAATCTTTGATCAATTCTAACCACCTCATTTGCCTCATATTCAACTCTTTTAGGGTGAAGATATACTTCAGACTTTTATGGTCTTTGAATATCTCACATTTTTTCCTATACAAATAATGTCTTTAAATTTTAAGGGCAAATACTACCGCTGCTAATTCCAAGTCGTGGGTAGAGTATCCCTTCTCATAAACCTTTAATTGTCCTGATGCATATGCAATGACCTTACCATTCTGCATAAGCACACAGCCTAGTCCCTTGTGCGATGCATCACTATAGACCGTAAAACCTCCTGTATTGTCTGGTAAAGTCAACACAGGTGCCTAACTAAGTATTTTCTTTAACTTCTGAAAAATTTTCTCGCACTTCTCTGTTTATACATACTTTATTGTCTTCCTTGTCAAATTGGTTAACGGCATCGCTATCTTTGAAAAGCCCTTGATAAATCTCCGATAATAACTCACTAAACCTAAAAAACTCCTAATCTCCATCGACATCTTTGGGTGTTCCCAATAACTAGCCGCATCTACCTTTGCAAGATCTGCCGAAACTCCTTCCTTGTCAATAACATGACCTAAAAATTGAACCATTTTCAATCAGAATTCACACTTTTAAAATTTTGCATATAACTGTTCCTTCCTTAATATCTCCAATACCAATCTTAAATGTTTGGCATGCTCCCTCCTCTTCGGTTTTGGAATAAACCAAAATGTCATCAATAAACACAACTACAAATTTATCTAAGTACTACTTGAACACTCTGTTCATCATGTCCATAAATGCAGCTGTCATATTTGTCAGTCCAAATGACATTACCAGAAACTCATAATGGCCGTAACGAGTTCTGAATACTATTTTTGGTACATCTTCTTTCCTTACTTTTAACTGATGATAACCAATTCTTAAGTTGATCTTTGAAAAGTACTTCACCTCTTTTAGTTGATCAAATAGATTATCAATTCTTGGCAACGGGTACTTGCTCTTAATTGTTACTTTGTTCAACTCTCTATAGTTCATACAAAGTCTCATCGATCCATCATTCTTCTTTACAAACAACACAGGTGCTCTCCATAGAGAAACACTAGGTTGGATGTACTTCCTATCCAATAACTCTTGTAACTGAACCATGAACTCCCTTATTTCTACCGGAGCCATCCTATATGGAGCTTTTGATATTGGCAATGTCCCTAGTAGTAAATTAATTATAAATTCTATCTCTCTATTTGGCGAAAGACCTGACAGTTCATCTGGAAAAACATCCATGAACTTCTTAACTACTGGTATTTGCTTCATCTCAGGATTCACCATTTTTGTATCCACTACGTGTGCCAGATATCCTACACATCCTTTTTTTAATAGTTTTTTGGCCTGCATCATCGTTAGACAACAAGATTGTCTTAGCGATTTGCTGCCATAAAATACGACCTTAGACTTATTTGATGTCTCAAGGTGTATACACTTCTTCTGACAATCAATTACAGCTCTATGGTTAAATAATCAATCCATTCCAAGTATAACATCGAACTCTCCTACATGTATCAAAATTAAGTTCACACCTAACTACTGACCCCTAATTTTCGCACAATAATTTCTATGTATATACTCTACAGGAATCACTTCTTTATTGGCAACTTCTATGTTCATTAGATTTTCTAATTTTTGTTTAGGCAACTCTAACCGTCAAGCGAAATCATCAAACACAAATGAACAGGTAGCACCCAAGTCAAACAATACATAAACATTTATATTATTGATCTGAATAATATCTGACATCACGTCTTTAGACTCCATGGCATCATGCACCGTCATGTTGAAAGTCCGTGTTGTTGGCTTATTTTATTGCTCTGGTCCTCCAATTGTAAGTCTGTTGTTACTGCCCTTATTTCCACTTCCTCCATCATTCTTCCTCTTGGAACAATCCTTGATTTGATGGTCCACATCTCCACACGTGAAACATCCTCCCTTCTTTGGTTTAGGACAATTATGAGCGATATGTCCTTCTTGCCCACAATTGTTGAAGACGTTCTTGCCCTTCATGCATTTTCCTGAATGATTATTCCCGCACTTGCTACATTTGTTCCCCTTCTTCTGGTCGTTTCCTAGGGGAGTCCCCGAACTGTTGTTGTTCCAATTTGGCTTATTAAAGTTACTACCCCCGCTACTTCCTTCTTTATTTTCTCCATCACCTTTCTTCTTATTTCGCTCCTGGCTGAATTTTGTTAGAGTTTCACTTCCACCCTCTGCAATGATGGCTTTCTCCAATAAGGTTGAAAAGTTACTGATTTGAAGAACATCGACTCTACTGAAAATCCAGGGTTTCAGTCCCTGCTCGAACCTCCTTGCCCTTCTTGCCTCGATGTCCATTTAATGTGGAGCGAATCTTGCCAATTCATTGAATTTGGCTGCATAATCTGCTACTAACATGTTTCCCTACTTGAGCTCCAAGAATTTAACTTCCATTCTGGCTTGTGTGCTCTCCGAAAAGTAGTTCTCGAAGAACAGTTCCTTAAATCGCGCCCAAACAATAGTTCCCTTTTCTGCTCTATTTTTGTTAGTCTTCCACTAGTAGTTCGCCTCCTCTTTCATCATAAAGGTGGCAAAAGCTGTCATTTGCTCTTCCACTACACGTGTAACCTTAAAGACCTTTTTCCATTTCCTCTATCTAGGTCTGTGCTTTTATCGGATTCGTCGTTCCTCGAAATTTAGGTGGTCCTATTAGTTTGAAGTTTTTGAACTTAGCCATTGGAGCAGCAGGGTTTGATGCTCCCGTGGCGTTAGTGTTACATCCATGGAATGCTCCCATTATCATTTTCACAAACTCTTGAACTGGGTTTGTCGATCCCCCTTCTTTATTTAATGATTCTTCCGGCGATGGTGGTGGTGATGGTTGATTTCTTCTACGTAACGACATTTTCTGTATAGAAGAAATTTAAATTATTATTTTTGTCTCATCTTTTTACTTTCGTTTTATCGCTTAAGCAATTAAAAATAAGGTCTAAATAATCACCTCAACATATATAAACATAAATATAATTGCATTTATATTCATATGTTAAAACAATAGTACATAGCACATTACATCACAAGCTTACTGCTATAAATGCATTTATCCCTGAAAGGTTACAAAATGTGGGATCTAACATAAACATATCCCACAAACATCCTAGAGTTGGGATTTACAAACATACTAAGCCTCTGTCAAAATAAAAGTTAGGTTCTACTGCATCTATATGCATACAACATCATAAAATAACTACTAATAATGACTGCACATCCCCCGACAAACTGCATCATTATACTCCTCATCCCCCATGGCCATCACCAAGCTCCTACTGATAGTGTGCCTGGACTGACCCTCCTCAGCTGGGTAATAGTACACCCTACTCTAAAATCTGTTGAATGAAGAGTGATAGACATCACTGATCCTATCGATCTTCACCCTCTTCTCTCGAACCTCGTCTTCTAACTCTACCATCTGCCCATGTACAACATCCCTCTATATCTCTATCTCAATCTTCTCTTCTATCGCCTCCTGCCAATGGGCCTTGATAGCCTCTTTCTCTGCTTATATTTGTTGAACCTTTAGCTTAGCCTCTGTTAACCTTGCCTCTAACTCTGCTAACTTAGACTGCAGCTAGTTATCCTGATCCATTAACTGATGGGTCAATGTCTCAATATGCTCCATACAGTCTATGTACCCTTGTACTTACTCCTCTAAATCAGCTACCTGATCCTTCAGCTTAGTGTTCTCGCTAGAGAACTGATAAGCTACTACCTTGTACTAATCCTCTAAATGCTAGTGGGTCAGATTCTCCTCCTCCAAATACTAGACTCTATCCTCTAGCTCATCATTCCTAGTGGTCAACTCCTCGATAATGTCACTAGCAGTAGTGTCCATGCTATCTGTAACGACCCCGAAATTCGACCATCTTTATTACCTTAAATTTCATATTTATTAAACATTATCTTCCTTGCGTCCAAATTTCGGTTCGTTAATAAATCTTTAATCTCCTTCTTTAATCCATTAATTAACATTACAAAAACATCAATTACCAAATTTTCAGTATAAATTTTTCTTTTTCTCAATCGTTGTATTAAAATATTTGAATATGTAAAATCCTTATATCTCGATCCTAGTTCCTGGATCGCAACCTTCACTTTTTCTTTCCTTTTTGTTACCAATATCTTAAATCTCATCATTCAAAATTTAATATCCTTTCATATCCGTATAACTATTCATTGATTTAAAATTTACAGTCATTTATTTTCACACAAATATTCCTTGCTGCATCGTTCATAATCAAACGTATAATAATTTCTAACGTAACAATTAATTTGAACATTCACGGTTCACAATTTAACACTACTCGTCCTATTCGGATCCAACATATATGTACGTACAAAATATCCATGTAACCTTGACAAATTATCCACACTGAATGAAAAATATAACAATAACGTTTCCAACCTTCTAGCCAACTCATCTCTAATTTAATATGATATTCTTGAAATTTATTTCTTACCTGCAAAAATGTATATTAAGCAAGTAATGAACACAACGGCTCAGCAAGTTCAACAGTCTATGTGTCACGTAGCACATACCTTAATATGCTTGGTGTGTGTCATACATCATGTGCTTGTGCTTCTACTATAGCAATATATCTCATATCATTGCACAAAGTACACATAGTTGTCATATTATCCACGTATCACATAACACATAACTCCTATGCATTTGACAACTTTTAACATATCATAACAGTTAAACATTTAAAATAAAAGTACTAAAGAACTTGCATGGCGTCCAGTTATTTAAATTGATAGCTCAAACCCTTAACTCGATCAACCTATGATCATAAAATAATCAAATAATAATTATTTATCTCTTTATGATATTAATTTACTTAATTAATATCATCTCTGGGCCAATTATTAATTTATATGGTTAATTATACTAACCTCGTCCCTTAAATATTAATATAACTTAATATTAACTCCTTCACTTCGGACAACCCAGCTCATCGGACAAATTTTAACATATCTGGTTGTCTAAAAATCTTATTTAACCATTTTTCTAAATTGTAACCTTACTAGATTAATATTTAAAGTATTTAAATATTAATCCTCAATATTTAATATTTATGCAAAAATATTAAATTTAATACCCAAATATCATTTCTATATTTTTAGTATTTTTCTATAATTTTCTATAATTTTTAAACAATTTTTAAACATTGATTTCAATTAAAACTAATTTCTAGGGGCAATATGTAATTTCCGCGCCCTTAGGGACCCATCCGGCATTAATAGAAAAGGTCCGGGGCATTTTTCGTAATTTTCGTGGTCATGGGGATACGCTGGTCATTTTTCGGAAAGTTCAGGGGCATTCCGGTCATTTTGCACAGCTAGGGACACGTTCGGTATTTACCGAAAAGCTAAGGGGCAAAATCGTAATTTTATAAAATTTGTCGGTCGTGCATTGCGTGGACCGACCCTCGGACATCCCAAAACGACGTCGTTCGGCCCCTTCTTCCGGAAACTTCAGCCGCGCAAGGTGCGGCCCGTCCCTCCCGGCTCCAAAACGACGTCGTTTAATTGCCGGTTTTCGAAAAAATACGCGCGCACAACGCGCGGGCTACCCTTTCTTCATCATCAGTTTCTGTCGCGGAAATAGTGCATCAACTTTCTATAATTCTTCCATTTTGCCCAAAATTTTCCCAACAAAATAATTCTTAAAATCACATAATTCATACATAAATATCCAAAAATTATTTGGAATCATTATTCTAATTATTTACAATTTTTCCACAAAATTAATTTATTACCAAAAACACATAATAAATCATATAATTTAATATTTATACCTTCCTTGAAGCTTAAAATCCTTCCTTTGATGGTCCCAAAAATCTCTCTTCCCTTGGTGGTCATACTTTCCGGTGGTGTTCGGTGGTGGTGGTGTTGCCGGATGGAAAGCAAAAGAGAGGGAGAGTTTTTACTTGTTTTTGTGTTTTCTTTTCCTTTTTCCTTTCCTTGTTTTCCTTTATATATATATATATATAATCTCAAGCCAACTTGGATAAAAAAATTCCATCGACTTACCATGAAACTTCCGGATTTTTCAAGAAATAGCTTGCAAAATTTTTAATTTAAATACATTACGTAATTATTTTGTGTAATAAATATTTTATGTAATATACATAAAATATTTATTTTAACTCACTAAAAATCATAACATGATTTATGAGTAATATTAATACATTTTTCGGTATTTTACTTGACAAATTTTGTACACGCATAATGACATGCATGTAATTATATGAGATAATTTATACCTCCAAAAATTATAAAATAATTCATATAACATATAAAAATTATTTTTCGTAATTTTTCATTTCGTTATTTGGACATCATGTTACATTAACATGTTCACGTTTCTGAAATATTATTCTTCATAAACATCATAAAAATTTCATTATAAATAAATATAATTTTTAATAACTTAAAACATTCATTTTTCTTATTTATTATTCAATTTCTTTAATATTCACATTAACTTTCCTTATATAAATTATATAATTTAATATTATATAATTTATATAATTACATTATTCCTTTTTAATTAATTTCTTAAATTCCTCCATAATTATTAATTAATTATATAATCAATAAATATACATTCATTAATTCTCTCATTATTTTAATACTCTTATATAAATTATATAATTATCCTTATATAATTTATATAATTATAATTTCCTTTATACATCACTTAAATTTTCTTAGATCCGGCTCTACCCAAACTTTTCTGGTTCACCCCAACATTCCCCACTTGTCCGACCGTTGCTGAGCAGTTTTTGGATATCAAACGGACCTCCCCAGAAGGTAATTTTAATATTCATGGAATATGATTCACTTTCAAGATGCCTTGGTGGTGAAATGGTAGACACGCGAGACTCAAAATCTCGTGCTAAAGAGCGTGGAGGTTCGAGTCCTTTCGAACCCATCTTCTTGGTCTTCGATATGGACTGGTATCTCCGCAATAAGAAGCAAACACATAGCTAGGCAAGGAAAAAGTCTTCGATAGTGGAGTTGGTAAATTATATAATTTATTATTATATAATTTATAAAATTACATTTCTTCTCAATAAATTTCTAAATTTCCACCATAATTCTTAATTAAATCTAAAAGCAATAATTACAATTTTATTAACTTTCCAATTCGCTTTTCATTTAAAAATTGGATTAATTTAATTATTAATCCCTTAATTTTCATAATTAATAACATTTATAATTATCAATTAAATATATCCATTAAACATGCACACTTATATATACAAATGTATATATATACACATCTAATTCACATATCTCACATTATCATTTAACATTATTTAAATAATAATTTTCGTATTTCCATAATAATTTTATTGTGCATTTACAAGAAATTTCTTTTATTCTTCATAAATTGTTTTTAAACAATTTATTTACTTTTCAATTATTTTAAATTAACACAATTCGTCATGATCTCTATACAGATTTAATTTACCAATTAAATCTCATCAAACACTTTAAATCACTTATATCATAAATAATTTAAATAACTTTGATAATTTTGTTAATTAACTTCTCATTTAGCTTTTATTAAATAAATTCTGAAAATTCGGATCCTCACACTATCAGCATACTCAGCTGGCTCATCCTCGTCATCTTCCTCATACTCGGTCTCATCCTCATTGTTGGGACTCATCACCTGAGCTCTGACTGGTTCCTCTCTACCCTCTATCTCTGGATCAAACTTAGGGTCTTTTCTCGATTCAGCCACTAGCGGTTGTGCAGTATCTATATGGATATCAGTGAAATCCTCCTCAGCTGTGTGACTAGACTGTCCGATCTCAAGCATCCTGCAATCACACAAATAAAATGACATCAGTATCGTAATAAAATATATTCATTGATGAAATGAAAGTATATTTAATTGTATTACCACTCGACTTGACGAATTCCACAATTCATTACCTAAAACTCTAAATGAGTTGACTATTCTAAGGTTATATCCTAAAATTTTGCAACCTAAAGTTTTATAACCTACAGCTCTGATACCAACCTGTAACGCCCTCAAATCCGAGTTCAATGACCTCAAGTTTAGTGCTCACAATCCAATACATAAATAACAACTAAATAAATATATAGTCTTTATTAATCTTAACGGAATAATACATAACTGTTTCTTACAAAAGGTAATACAATCCCAAGGTCTTCTAACCTTAACATCACAATACATATCTTAAGAGTTTACAAAAGAATCACAACATTTAAATAAATATTAAATTGTACTATTAGCATGCGATTTTTATTCTTTAGATTTTCCCTTGACCTCGTCTTTCTTGGAGTACTCGGGCTTGGCTAAAAAATAGTTTATGATATAGCAAGGGTGAACAACTAGCTTACTCCACAAGTTTAAGAACAATAGATTCAAGATTTATATATCATGATTTAATAGAAATAACTTCAAAGTTTTCAACAATATATAATAATTGTGAAGGAACGAGAGTCAAATTTTAATTAAAAGAAATGATTGAGTCTTTACTGCTGAATGACCTCAAATGACCATGAACTAATATTTAAGGTAAATCATATATGTATCTGACCCTTTTATTATTTTGGTATTTGAGGGGATCAACATCTTTTACCATATGTATATGCATAACATTCATACATCTTGCGCAAAGGTCAGTTTCCTGAATATAATCCCCTTATTTAGGGTTGTTCATTCTCAATCTTACTATAAGAATCCGCGCCAACCTATGGTTTAGATAAGCTTTTAAAAATATTCAAGTTAATGAATTTATAAGTACGGTGTCTAGCCGAAACAATTAGCTTAGACATTCTTAAACAGTTCATAAATCAAAGAACTATAAAACTTCAAATGTACTATGTGCGAAATACATAAATAACATTGATGTGGATTAATTTTCAATAATTAAACCACTTATAGCTCTTGTAAAATAAATACAAGTTTAAACATAGGAAACTTGCCTCAATGGTTGTCTACGGCTAACCAACACAAAATTATTTTCCTTTGAAAAGACTTAACAATAAATATAGTTGATCTTTCAATTAGTACCATATCTAAGTTCATGTAAATACCCTTATATATCTAACATCACAATTATTTAATCAAATAATTAAATATTTAATAATATATACCAAACACTTAGAAATATTATCATCTCTTGATAATATTTTAATAACATAATATCAATATTAATCATTTAATATTCTTTAACCTTTTATCTAATATTATTAATTATTTAATACTATTTTATTATTTTTTTAATATTATTAATCATTTAATAATATTTTATTTATTTTCTAATATTATTAATCATTTAATAATATTTTATTAATTTTTTAATATTATTAATTTTTTAATAATATTTTATTCATTTTCTAATATTATTAATCATTTAATAATATTTTATAAATTTTCTAATATTATTACACATATAATAATATTTTATTTATTTTATAATATTATTATTCATTTAATAATATTTTATTTATTTTCTAATATTATTAATCATTTAATAATATTTTATTAATTTTCTAATATTATTACTCATTTAATAATATTTTATTCATTTACTTATATTATTAAACATTTAATAATATTTATTCCTTCTAACTCATTAAATTAAACATCTACAATATTTACATTACATTAATTGGATCCAACAATAATATCATTAATTTTAAATCATTTTTTTAAGCTCTCTGACTTGAATCGACCCGACCCGAACCAGCAAAAACTGACCCGACCCGAAAAATTATTATTTTCCTAGAAGTGGAACTACGCCCTAGCACAATCCAGCAGAATACAAATCTAATTTTTTAGGTTTTTTCAACTTTGACACTTTTGAATCAAACTTGCATAAAATGAAATCTACACATCCAAATGACACCAAATTGGTCTCTTTAGCTTCGTGACTTAATGATCTACAATATTTCATAGATCAATCGGCGTTTTGAAATTGTTTTTGGCACAAATTTTAGGAACGATCGACTAGGGTTTTAAAAACGACATGTTTTGACATAAATACCATAACTTCTTCATTTTTACATATTTTTTAGTGATTCAAGTTGGGTTAACTTTATAACTCATAAATCTAACTTTCAAGCCATAAAAATCAAATAACCAATTTGTACATTTAAAACTACAACTATTTATAGCACGTAGCAAATTGGAGTTTTTACCGATAAATATTCATATGCATTTATCTTCCACTTATTTCCATACCAAACATATAAATACACATATTGAACATACTAAATCATGAATCTTCATATATATGAAAGATTTAACATTCAAGAGTTTGAAAATATGTTTTTGACCATCAAATTATATTTTTTTGACTTAAAATCACTTAATATTCATATTCATGCATATATACACATAGATACACATATATCTCCATCAACTTTCATCTTTATACCTTCAAAATCCTACATGGTTCCTACAACACAATTTCTCTCACAACCAACCGTGAAAACCACTTTTAACCATAGAAAAGAAAAGATATAAAGAAGAGAACACTTTTAAACCTTCTAAGCTTGGATGCACTTCTCCTTCTTCTTCCAAAGTAAACAACAAAGGATGATGAATCTACCTTGGCTACTAAATACACACTCTTGATGATCTAGATGTTATCACTCTCAAGCTCTCACACTCTTTCCTTACTCTTTTCTCTCAAAAAACTTTCTCTAGAATTTTCTTATGAACCTAGTAAAATGACTAACAAGCTTAGCCTCATTAGTGAAGGTTCTTATTTATATTACTACCAAAGATATACATACACTTCATATAAGCCTACATAATCTCCTAGCTAATCTTATCCTTTAAGTTCACCAATGCTAGATTTTAGTGATTTTTTTACACAAAGGACTTGAGTTGCTAAGGGTTGGTAGATTTGTTCAATAACTCTTGTACCCTTAGAAATCAAAATCAAGCAACACAAAATTTGAAATCTACCCCCATGTGGGTCCCCAAGGTTGCTGGCCAAATGGCCCTTTTTTTAGCCATTTTTGGTTTAATTTTTATATCTTATATATACATATATATCCCATATGTCATGCATAATATATATATATATATATATATATATATCATCAACATGGTTCCACATTGATAAATACTTGCATTTGATTTAAGTCACATGTTTAGGCCATTAAATTAATTTTTTTTGTTCTTCATTACAAGTTCAAATGAGCTACTAGTTAAATTAATTAACCTAGCATTATTTAGGTTATCAATTAATATATTCAAGAATATTTCATATGGACTTGAACAACTTATATGGGCTACTAGTTCAGCTCCATTGGACCTAGTTTATTAATTCATTTGGACTTAAAAATATAATCCAATTAGACTTGCCTTATTAATTCATTTACCTTGCTACATTATTAGATTACTAAATATACAAATGTATACATATATTCATTCGATCATGTAAATGCACAATTAATTCATACAAAAAGTTTAATTCATTAATAATTTATTCAATAACTATGATTATAATGTAACTTAGAATTCATAATTATTACATTAACCTCTATTCATCTACGATTTGCAATTACAAGTCGTATTTACTCTAATGTATACCTGATATATCAAATTCTTAAGTATTCTCTTCATAAAACTATATTTTAATTCTTAACCTTTAATTTAATCTTTCAAGATCATTTTTAATAACTTCATAACTATTTGGGATATTACATTCAACCCAACTTATAATAATTTCGTCCTCAAAATTATAGTATATTATTCTCTACTTTTTCATATCATATTTATATGTTTTATAAATATTCAAAATATTACATCCACTCTTTTTTATAAGAATTTCATCCTCAAAATTACACTATAATAATCTCCAATTTTCTCTTTCATAAAATTCAATCCATATCACTTAAACATTTTATGAGTTTTTCTCATACTATGAATTTTTCTTAATTCATCTTTACTCACATTAAATTCTCAATACCTAGATTAAGTCAAGAATGTTAAATCTCCACATTTTTCTTTCATTATACTATGTTTTAAACCGTTAATCGTACACTATTTCAATCTTAGCCTAAATTTTGCTATAAAGGTTATTCAACTCTTTCCTCCTTTTAAGGAAAACTCGAACTGATACTGAGGGGTCATTTAGACCTTAAACGTTTTGTTTTGTTCATCAGTCATTATAGACTTTAGAACATTCCCATAACCATACATTCGTGAGCCATTAAAGACTTCGAACACTCCAAGGATATTTGTAGGTGATTAGTCCACTCTTGTCCAATTGCTCCTAACACATATAGTGTTATGTCGATGTATCCGATGCTCCCATTCCTCCATAAATAATAGAGTTGTTCAGCTCAATCTCAGTACAAGATTCTGCACCAGAACAATCTAGATTAAAAGATTTCTTACATAACCATAACACAAGTTTTGCAAATATATAGTAATATAGTAAACTAACTGGTTTGTTTAAACCGAGAACAAATATATCAGTTCCTATCTCTTATCAACATGGGGATGAAAATGACTCAGTGCATACCGTACAGGTGAGTCGGTTCGACTGACATATCATAGCCCGAGCCCATAACAAGGGTTCATTTGCTCAGTAGCAAAAATACAAATATCTATTAAAACTATTAGTTTTAACGTAACTAATAACTAATCAATATACATATAAGAAAAGAATCAACTTCTCATAATATATATAAAGAATAGTTTGACACAAGATTTCAATCTATTATTATGATAGTCAACTGAGTGGCTCCCCATCCAATAACTAATGAATTAGTTTCCCGTCTCATCCACACTATCCTCAAATGATATCATTCAGTGTGTAACCCGCTTTAAAAATACTGACCATGAATCGTTCGTACCAACAATGTAGTTAGATCGGTTCCCTAACACATATTAAACTCCTGCCTCCCTCAAAAGAGTCGTTCAACTCAACTGTTATCATGAATTTTCAATTGAAATCTAAATGTACTTTGACTTAAACTATCTCTAATCATTTTTATTTAAATTTTTATCGTTTACAACTCATTATAAGCTTAATTCTTACAATTTTCAAATAAGTTTCTACTATCTCCAAATGAATTTTAATTATCTCCAAATGAATTTCTCATTAACATCCATTTATGAATTTACTTCTTTACTTTTTTAGGTTTTATGTGGGAAGCTGTCGCAAGCAACCAAAAATAAAATCTTACTTTTAAAAATGTTAATGTAGTAGTGAAAGTAAGAGTCGAACCCACAGAGAGTGAATTGTTTTAATAAATCTAATGTTTTTAAAAATATCTAATTAAATGGGGGTTTTGAATGATTAATTAACTAATTAAAATAAAACTAAATAATAAATAATAAAGATGAGAAAAATCAATTAAAAACAAACTTCAGTTCCTTAGTTCAGTATCCCCTTCTTTTAATCAACAAATTAATCAAGTTATTATTATCTTTTCCTTCAATCGAAATTAATAATCCTAGATAACCGACAATCGCCAAGCTACCCGAAATCCTCCTTAAATTATAAATCTAATGCAGCAATCGCTCACAAAAGACCCTAACTATCATACAACCTAGAACTATCAGTCTAGATTTAATATAACAGTTGCATTAAAAATTAGAGAATTAGATTATTCCAAGCAACAATCTCAACATCGCGGACCATTTAACTTGTCATCTTGATAATCATAATAATATTCAAAAGTTTGTCCACAATCAAATATTATTAATTGCTACTTGTGATCAGATAAAATATCGTTTGCTTAATATCAAATCTTAATCTAGCATATGATAAATTATTGATTAATCTAACAGGCCATTATCAAATTAATCAAGCAAATATCATAAAACAATTAAAACAGATTATCAAGAATAAATCTCATGCATGAAGGAATAAATAATAAAACTCAATTAAAACATTAATTAAAAATAAGGTTCAACATCCCTTTAGAACTGAAAATAAAAACTTAGCCTGACATTCTTCAAAATAATCTTCAAGAGTTGAAAAGCTCTCTCCAAGAAAGTAGAAGAAAGAACTCCTAAAAGCTTACAATGAATAATGAGAGAGCTTGGCCCTCTATTTATAGGCCTCTAACTTGTCCAAACCCTAATAGGATTTACAATTAAAATTAAAAGAAAAAGAAAAATAATTATTATCCTAACCCTAGTTGGAATTAAAATCCACTTTGGAATCAAAAAGTAGCAAAAAATCCCGAAATCTGCTAATAACGCGCAAGCCAAACGCGGCGTTGACTTAGTCAACGCGCGTTTTATTTTATTTTTTCTTTTTCTGAACATCCGCGCATTGCGCGCACTGTTCACTGCCGCGTCCATTGAAACGACGCCGTTTCGTGCCTGTTTCAGCCATAACCGCGCCATGCGCGAACGCCAGCAGTTTAGGAGTTAAACGACGTCGTTTGATCTCCGGTCTTTTGCCTCTACGCGCCATGCGCGGCTGTCCCAATTTCCGGAAATTGTAATTTTGCCCCAGAGTTGCTGTTGATTTCAGATTTGCCATCAGACTTTTGCGAATTTTTCAGATTTGCCCCCAAGCTTTATTTTTCCTACAAAATAAAATATAAAAATAAATAAAAATAATATAAAAATACTAAAAATCCTAAAAACACATAATAATAAATAAAACACCTAAAATACTATAAATACATAAAAACACATAAATAAAAATAAATATAAAAATACTATAAAATTACCTAAATTAACATAAATTAACTAAAGTCCTATAAAACCTATTAAAATCACAATAAGCTAAATAATTAAACATTTAAGCACACAATAAATATAAAAACTAAGTATTAGGGCATAGAAATATCGTATAATTTAGCTCTATCAAATACCCCCACACTTAGCTTTTGCTCGTCCTCGGGCAAAACAAAAATAAACAAAAATAAAATAAATCTAACTACTAAACAACTTACTTGAGCAACAGATCAATATGAATTCCACATTAGCCTCAAAGATTTTTAAAATAATAACTCAAAGAAAGTTTCAAAACCATGCAAAATCTAGAACTTTAACATTTTTACCAATTCTACTTTATTCAAGATCTTTTGTGTGTGTGTGAATCCAAATGTATCAAACTAATCAAAACTCAGATAAGTTTAGGTTATTAATTACCTTATATAAGATATATAACAAAACTCAATATATTTATTTTTCTCATCACTTTTAGCTAATACAGACAAATATAAATCAGAAGATCAAAAGGTTTTTAATCAATGAAACATATTAGGATTATCAATTTTTTCTTTCAAATATTTTTTCAATTTTTTTCTTTTAATGGGTGCATTTTATGCTCCATCCCATTTTCTTTCTTTCTTCATTTTTTTTTCACGGTGAGTGCATTTTATGCTCCATCTCACCAGCGAGTGCGTTTTACGCTCCATCTCGCTTTTTCATGTGTTTATGAGTGAGTGCGTTTTACGCTCCATCTCAACCCACCACAAGATTTTTATTTTTCCTTCTTCAACAATAATCCTAGAAAAATTACCTAAATCATCTCCTCCAAATTATATTTTGCCTTATATTTCACTTTAAATAATGATCAAATAAGATATAGAGTTCAAAAATATCTTTCATAAGCATTTAACCATTTAAACTTTGTCTTCATTAAAACTAGCTCAAACAAATGGATATAAGTGCATAAAACTTTTAAAGATCTCAAACAAAGTAATAATCAATAAAAAGTCAAAATTCAGACTAAGCAAAAATTTATCATTTTCCCAAGAGTTATTAAAATAAAAATCAAAATTTTATCATTGGCTAAAAATTTAAAATTCAATTAATTCATTGCTCAAGTGACACATCCTAAAAATAAAATAAAAAAACTACCCCATTTTCGTAGGAAACACGGTTACACTTAGCACGTGTAACAAGCCTTTAAACCCCAAGGTTACCCCAAGTGGACGAGTTTTGTCTCGTGAGGGTTTGCAGTGAATATACCCACAAAATTCAAAATTTCAAAATTTTAAAATTTCCTAATTTTTTTTTTTATAAGACCTAAAAATAATAAAAATAATAACAAAAATCCTAAATCCCTTCCCCCACACTTAAAATTTACATTGTCCCCAATGTAAACTATAATGCAAAGAAACAAGAACAAACAACTATAAAAAGAAAAAGGGAAAAGAAATGCAAATCTGATTTCTTGGGTTGCCTCCCAAGCAGCGCCTTTGTTTATTGTCATTGGCTCGACCACTTTCAGCTCTTAATCTTGGTAAACTGGATCCGTCAACGTCAGGATCTCCATGTTTTCCACTTGATGACCGTCATAGAATGGTTTGAGTCGATGGCCGTTCACTTAAATATTTTTCCAGTACTCGGATTATGGATTTCTACTGCACCATGAGGAAAAATATTAACAACAATAAATGGACCTTCCCATCGAGAACGAAGTTTACCTGGAAATAATTTCAATCGGGAATTGTATAGGAGGACTTGTTGACCCACTGTAAAGGTTTTCCTTAAAATTTTCTTATCGTGGAACGCCTTTGTCTTTTCTTTATACAATTTCGAGCTTTCATATGCTTCATTTCGGAGTTCTTCAAGCTCTTGTAATTGCAATTTCCTGTGCTCTCCTGCTTGATCTAGGCTCATATTGCACTGCTTGATCGCCCAAAAAGCTTTGTGTTCTAGTTCCACTGGCAGATGACATGGCTTGCCAAACACAATCCTATATGGTGACATCCCTATAGGAGTTTTAAATGCTGTCCTATATGCCCATAGTGCATCTTCTAATTTCAGACTCCAATCCTTTCTATTTGGCTTGACAACCTTTTCTAAAATGGACTTGACTTCACGGTTGGACACTTCAGCTTGACCATTGCTTTGTGGGTGATAGGCTGTAGAGACTCTATGTATAACATTGTACTTCTTAAGCAGAGCCGCTAGCATCCTATTGCAGAAATGAGTTCCTTTGTCGCTGATAATAGCCCTTGGAGTTCCAAACCTGACAAAGATTTTAGACTTGATAAAATCTGCAACAACTTTAGAATCGTCAGTTCTAGTGGCTTTAGCTTCCACCCATTTTGAAACATAGTCAACAGCCAAAAGAATGTAAACATTACCATAAGAAGCAGGAAATGGTCCCATAAAATCAATACCCCAAACATCAAAAATTTCAACAATTAAGATAGGAGTTTGTGGCATTTGATTCCTACTTGAGATATTACCCGTTCTTTGACAATTTGCACATGATTTACAAAACAGATAAGAATCTTTAAAAATAGTTGGCCAAAAGAAACCAGATTCTAAAACTTTATGGGCTGTTCTTTTAGGTCCGAAATGTCCTCCACAAGCATAAGAGTGACAAAAAGTAAGAATAGACAAAAACTCACTATCAGGCACACACCTTCTAATTACCTGATCAGAACAAAATTTCCACAAGTACGGATCATCCCACACATAATATTTCACATCTCGTTTTAGCTTTTCTTTTTGGAGTTTAGAAAACTCACTAGGCATGTAAGCACTAACCAAATAATTAAAGAGATTTGCATACCAGGGTACCGAATTTTCAATGGAAAGGAGATGTTCATCTGGAAAAAAATCTTGTAATGGTAGAGAGTCTTCCTCCGTAATCAGACTGCTCAAATGGTCTGCCACCAAGTTTTCTGCTCCTTTCTTATCTTTGATTTCCAAGTCGAATTCTTGGAGCAGTAGGATCCATCTGATAATCCTCGGTTTTGAATCCTTCTTGGTTAACAGGTACCTGAGAGCTGCATGGTCAGAATAAACTACAACTTTAGTGCCAAGAAGATAAGATCTGAATTTTTCTAAAGCAAAAACAACAGAGAGTAATTCTTTTTCCGTTGTTGAGTAGTTAATCTGAGCAGCGTTCAAAGTTCGGGAAGCATAGTAGATGGCATGCACAGCTTTGTTCACTCGTTGGCCCAAAACAGCTCCTACGGCATAGTTGCTAGCATCACACATGATCTCAAATGGCAAATTCCAATCTGGTGGCTGTATGACTGGTGCAGAGGTTAATAATCTCTTTAACTTGTTAAACGCCTCCTTGCTATCGTCATTGAATTGGAATTGCACATCCTTTTTCAGTAATTCGCACAGCGGTAGGGCTATCTTTGAGAAGTCCTTGATAAATCTACAATAGAATCCTGCATGACCAAGAAAAGAATGGATCGCCTGCACACTAGCAGGATAAGGCAAAGCAGAAATAATATCTATCTTAGCTCTATCGACTTCTAATCCTCTAGCTGAAACTACATGACCAAGTACTATACCTTGTTCTACCATAAAATGACATTTTTCCCAATTAAGAACAAGATTAGTTTCTAAACATCTGTCGAGTACATGAGTTAAATTGTCTAAGCATGCATCCAAAGAATCACCATGAATTGTGAAATCATCCATAAAAACTTCAATACATTTCTCAAGAAGATCAGAAAATAGACTCACCATACATCTTTGGAAAGTACCTGGTGCATTGCACAATCCAAAAGACATCCTTCGATAGGCAAATGTACCGAATGGACATGTGAAAGTGGTCTTTTCTTGGTCTTCTGGTGCTATCACAATTTGGTTATAACCTGAAAAACCATCTAAAAAGCAATAATAAGTGTGGCTAGCTAATCTTTCCAACATTTGATCAATAAAGGGGAGAGGGAAGTGATCCTTTCTAGTTACAGCATTTAATTTTCTATAATCGATACACACTCTCCACCCTGTTTGCATCCGTGTGGGCACTAACTCATTATTATCATTCTTAACAACAGTTATACCAGATTTCTTTGGAACTACCTGTACTGGACTTACCCATTGACTATCAGAGATAGGATAGATAATACCTGCATCGAGCAATTTGATCACCTCTTTTTTCACTACCTCCATCATGGGTGGATTCAATCTCCTTTGAGCCTCTCTTTTTGGTTTAGCTCCTTCCTCCAAAAGTATCCGATGCATACACACAGCCGGGCTTATGCCTTTGATGTCTGCGATAGTCCAACCAAAGACTGTGATGTGGTCCCTCAAGACGCGAAGCAGTTTATCTTCGTGAACTTTGGTTATATTGTTGGCAATGATCACTGGCAGGGTGTCCTCCTTCCCTGGGTATGCATACTTCAAATGTGTCGGTAACGGCTTCAATTCCAATGTGGGTGCCTGCACAACAGAAGGTAACAGTTTTTGATGAGTTACAGGTAATTGAATAGATGAAACTGTATACTTAGCTGAAATTTTAGGCAATGAATGCAAAGCAGCTATTGTCTCTTTCAATTCTTGTGTTCGCTCAATCTCCTCCTCTTGGTTCACCTCCAAACTCTTTGTGAGGGTAACCTCCAAGCTATCCTTATGCACTTGATCGAATGAATCCTGCACTAGTGAATCAATGACGTTAATAGCAAAAACAGAATTAACATCGCTAGGATACCTCATGGCCTCATAGATGTTGAACTGAATTTTCTCGCCATCGAACTCCATGGTCAAGGTTCCATTGTGCACATCAATCATGGTTTTTGCTGTCTTCAAAAATGGCCTCCCTAACAGTATATGGGCGGGATTTGGAGATGTATCATCGTCCATATCCACGATGTAAAAATCTGCAGGAAATATAAGCTCATTGACCTGCACCAATACATCCTCAATTACCCCTTCGGGATAAGTATTAGTACGGTCAGCCAATTGAATAATAACACCAGTATTTTTCAAAGGTCCTAGATTTAAAGAAGCATAAATAGATAATGGCATGACATTGATTGAAGCTCCTAAATCTAGCATGGCTTTCTCAAATCTGGTATTTGCATGGAATTGTAAACATACCTGGATCCTTACATTTAGGGGGCATCTTTCTTTGGAGGACCGCTGACACGTTCTCTCCGACCGTCACTTTTTCATCGTCTTTTAATTTCCTCTTATTAGTGCATAATTCTTTCAAAAATTTGGCATACCTTGGAACTTGCTTGATTGCGTCTAATAGAGGAATGTTAACTTCTACCTTCCTGAAGGTCTCTAGAATCTCCTTATCTTGCTCATCCTTCTTTGAAGTTCTAAGATTCTTGGGAGGAAAAGGTAAAGGATTAGACTTAAGTTGAATATGAGGGTTAGAGATTACCTTTGAAATTTCTGCTTCTTCCTTAGCCTTATCCTCATCAAATTCAACAGTAGCCCTTGGTGTGTCCAACTGTGTTCCACTCCTTAACGTAATAGCACTTGCATTTTCTCTAGGATTTATAACGGTTTGTGAAGGTAATTTTCCTGAGCCTTGAGAATCCAATTGACCAACGGTTGTAGCCAACTGACTTATCTGACTCTCTAGATTGTGAATGGAAGCCCTTGTATCTTGTTGAAACTGTTGGGTTTGGTTCATAAAGGCTTTGAACATATCCTCCAAAGATGTCCCAGAATTTGCAGGTGGTACTTGTCGAGGTAGGTACTGTTGTTGAGCTGGTTGGAAACCTTGCTGCCTATTCGGAAAGACATTTTGTTGCGGTGGTGGTGGTCTATTTCCTCCGTAGCTCAGATTGGGATGATCCCTCCATCCTGGATTGTATGTGTTAGAATAGGGATCATATCGGCGTTGAGGTTGTCCTTGGAAGTTCCCTACTGCATTGGCTTGTTGTGTGGTGTCATCCTCTTGTAATGTGGGGCAAGCATCTGTAGAATGATTCGATGATGAGCAAATCCCACAACTTTTTGCAACAGGTGGTGTATTTCCCGTGGACATCTTCAAAACTAAAGCAGTTAAATCCGACAATTGTTGCTCAATACTGCATGTGTTCACCTCATTGACCCTCTTCGGTGAGTGATCCACCCTAGTTCCATACTGCTGTGAGTTAGCTGCCATATTTGCAATAAAGTTCTTTGCAGCGTCGGGAGTCTTGTCAACGAGTGCTCCACCACTTGCAGCATCGATCATACATCTATCCATTGGCAATAATCCCTCATAAAAATATTGGATAAGATGTTGTTCATCGATTTGGTGTAGTGGACAACTGGAGCACAGCTTCTTGAACCTTTCCCAATACTCGTATAGAGTCTCTCCATTGTACTGTCGGATGGCGCATATCTCCTTCCTTATGTTGGCAACTCTTGAAGCAGGAAAGTATTTCTCCAAGAATAGCCTTTGCATGTCACTCCATGATTGTATTGAACCTGAAGGGAGAAAGTACAGCCAATCCTTTGCTAGGTCTGCTAAGGAGAACGGGAATGCTCTTAGCTTGATGTGTTCTTCATTGACTCCTTGTGGTTTCATGGTTGAACATACCACATGGAACTCCTTTAGATGCTTGTATGGATCTTCACCTGTAAGACCACGAAAAGTAGGCAAAAGATGAATTAGGCCAGATTTAAGTTCAAAAGAAGCATCTAAATTAGGATACTCAATACACAATGGCTGTTGATTTAAATTAGGAGTAGCCAACTCCTTTAAAGTCCTGTTGTTGTTAGCCATCTTCTCCTCTTCGAAATCGCTAGGGGAACTATTGGAATAGAGTTCAAGTGCAACGTTGAGGCCTGGTGATGATATGAAAGCTTGGTCCTCAACTGTTCTCTTAGCTTGACGAGTCTCTTTTCTTAATCTTCTTGCAGTTCTCTCGATCTCTGGATCAAAATTCAATTCACCACATTGAGAGGATCGGGTCATACACTACAAAATGAAGAAAAATAAATAAATAAATAAATTAAATAGTTAATTAAAGAAAACAAAGAAAAATAAAACAAATAACACTCCTCGGCAACGGCGCCAAAATTTGGGAAGCTGTCGCAAGCAACCAAAAATAAAATCTTACTTTTAAAAATATTAATGTAGTAGTGAAAGTAAGAGTCGAACCCACAGAGAGTGAATTGTTTTAATAAATCTAATGTTTTCAAAAATATCTAATTAAATGGGGGTTTTGAATGATTAATTAACTAATTAAAATAAAACTAAATAATAAATAATAAATATGAGAAAAATCAATTAAAAACAAATTTCAGTTCCTTAGTTCAATATCCCCTTCTTTTAATCAACAAATTAATCAAGTTATTATTATCTTTTCCTTCAATCGAAATTAATAATCCTAGATAACCGACAATCGCCAAGCTACCCGAAATCCTCCTTAAATTATAAATCTAATGCAGCAATCGCTCACAAAAGACCCTAACTATCATACAACCTAGAACTATCAGTCTAGATTTAATATAACAGTTGCATTAAAAATTAGAGAATTAGATTATTCCAAGCAACAATCTCAACATCGCGGACCATTTAACTTGTCATCTTGATAATCATAATAATATTCAAAAGTTTGTCCACAATCAAATATTATTAATTGCTACTTGTGATCAGATAAAATATCGTTTGCTTAATATCAAATCTTAATCTAGCATATGATAAATTATTGATTAATCTAACAGGCCATTATCAAATTAATCAAGCAAATATCATAAAACAATTAAAACAGATTATCAAGAATAAATCTCATGCATGAAGGAATAAATAATAAAACTCAATTAAAACATTAATTAAAAATAAGGTTCAACATCCCTTTAGAACTGAAAATAAAAACTTAGCCTGACATTCTTCAAAATAATCTTCAAGAGTTGAAAAGCTCTCTCCAAGAAAGTAGAAGAAAGAACTCCTAAAAGCTTACAATGAATAATGAGAGAGCTTAGCCCTCTATTTATAGGCCTCTAACTTGTCCAAACCCTAATAGGATTTACAATTAAAATTAAAAGAAAAAGAAAAATAATTATTATCCTAACCCTAGTTGGAATTAAAATCCACTTTGGAATCAAAAAGTAGCAAAAAATCCCAAAATCTGCTAATAACGCGCAAGCCAAACGCGGCGTTGACTTAGTCAACGCGCGTTTTATTTTGTTTTTTTCTTTTTCTGAACATCCGCGCATTGCGCGCACTGTTCACTGTCGCGTCCATTGAAACGACGCCGTTTCGTGCCTGTTTCAGCCATAACCGCGCCATGCGCGAACGCCAGCAGTTTAGGAGTTAAACGACGTCGTTTGATCTCCGGTCTTTTGCCTCTACGCGCCATGCGCGGCTGTCCCAATTTCCGGAAATTGCAATTTTGCCCCAGAGTTGCTGTTGATTTCAGATTTGCCATCAGACTTTTGCGAATTTTTCAGATTTGCCCCCAAGCTTTATTTTTCCTACAAAATAAAATATAAAAATAAATAAAAATAATATAAAAATACTAAAAATCCTAAAAACACATAATAATAAATAAAACACCTAAAATACTATAAATACATAAAAACACATAAATAAAAATAAATATAAAAATACTATAAAATTACCTAAATTAACATAAATTAACTAAAGTCCTATAAAACCTATTAAAATCACAATAAGCTAAATAATTAAACATTTAAGCACACAATAAATATAAAAACTAAGTATTAGGGCATAGAAATATCGTATAATTTAGCTCTATCATTATGCCTTAATAATATAATAACACATAATATCAAATACACCATTTTATTTTGAAGAAACAGTTAAACACAAAAATATTTAAGATTTAATTTATCTTATTACTTGTTTGAGAACTCTTTGTGAGTCCATTCCTTTTCAGATATTCTCGTAAGTAGTTTATCTTTCTTCAATATATTTGTTTCACATAATATCTTTATGTATTAAGATTTATTCAGATTTATGCATATCTTTTCATTGTCTATGGACTCTTCACAAGTCCATTTACTCTTATCCCTCAGATTATATCCTAAGGTACTCATTACCTTAGAGCTATAATCCACAACTCTAATATTAATTGTAATGCCCCCAAAATCCCCGTACTCATTACAACGAACTTTGTGCGTTAAACTCCATACATCTACTAACTTAACCAATGATCCCATAATCATATTGGTTATACTAGTCTATTTCAGACAATTATTTAAAAAAAAAAATTACTTAATCCCTAGATTTTAACTTAGTTTCAATCTCATCATTTTCTACAAGTATCACCTTGTAGTTCATCCGTATATATGGTGATAACACCATATATACCGGTCAATTTTTAATCTTAAGATTTAGACATTCTTTGCTTCTATTTATCCAAGATTCACAGCATTAATAATATGATAGTTCTTGGAATAGAAGAATCTCGCGATAAATATTTGTATCTTTATCCGTGGTAATATTTTTTTTCTTACAGAATATACCATATTATTCAACACCCTCACTTGAAGGCATATCTTCATAGAGATATATCTTTATATCGATATTCTATATCTATTTAAAATTCAGAATATTAATAAAACACTTGTTCTTGGAACCGATGAATCTTACAATAAATTTTCTTTCTTCATTGGTGATTTTGTCTCATATTCTTAAAGCACTCACAATGCTATTCAATATCCTCATTCAGATTTATAGTTCTTTATCAACATTATTTTAATATTTAACAATTATACGTTATATCAAATTTAAAGACATTACACTCTTTTGATGATATTATTATTTATATAATATTCGGTTACATGGTTTGCTTGTTCGTATTACAACAGTCATTATGACTTTATACAAATACAAGTAAATAAAGCACGAAACATAGTCTACGTTTCTTCTTTACATTTATGATCTTCTTAGCATTCTTCTTTAACTACAAATAAATTTTATTCGCAAAAATGAGCACGATGGCTCAGCAAGTCTAACAAATAACACATACACAATTTATGTTTTCATATAAATTTTAACATACTTTGACTTAACATATCTCTCAATTCAATATCAAAAATAACTTTTATTTTAACAATTTATATTACGTTGTCACATAAAGCGTATAAAACATGTATATAACTTGTAAACATAACACATAACAGTTAGAAAACTTGTCTTGATTCCATAATGCAGTTTAAGTTAATTTCTGCTTTTAATCATATGGCCTACAAGGTATGTGAGGTTGATATAACATTTAGTCCTAATACGACTCCATACTTTAATTAATGATAACTAGTTTAGTTATATATTTTTTGCTTCACTAATATATGAACATAAACTAAACATTCAAGATTAGTTTCATTGTTCATTACTTTGATTAATTACTACTTGATGCCATAAGCATATCAGGCTAGAACATCATGTATTACTCAAGAATATTCAAATTAAACTGAACATAATAGCAGCTAGTGTTTTTGATCTTTTATTCTTTATACATGGAATAAAATTGAACATTATATTCGCTTATAAATAGAATTTCTTCTATTATATTTGAAAATGAATTGAGTATTATAACCGCTTATAAAATGAATATTCATCTATTATATTTAAAATAATTTGAGCATTATAATTGCTTATAAAATAAATATACTTACTAAATGCTTGAAGAAAATTGAACATAGTAACTGCTTATAAAATGAGTATTTCTTCTTTATAATAGAAATAAATCGGACATTATAACTGCTTATAAATAGGACTGTTGTACTATATATCTAAAATAATTTTGGCATTATAACTACTTATAAAAATATATTTATACTAAATATAAGAAGAAAAATGAACATAATAACCACTAGAGTATACCTATTGTAGTGCTTACTTTAACATATTTTGCGCAGGACTTTGCTATTTGAAATATATTTTTCGCTCACAATAGCTCTCAGATTATAACTGTAAAATATTTTTTCTTTAAAAATGCTTCTTAAATGGTTGAAAATAATGAATGGATGATGGACTATTTATAGGCTAGAAAAATGTAGTTAATTTCACTTTAATAACCTAAACTTTTCTTACTTTTTCTCCACCAAGCGACATCATCCTGACATCATCTTTGTGCTTCTTTGAGCCTTATGTTATGCCACATCATGCTTACATCATTCTCTCATACGATTGGTTGAAAATTGTTCACTTTGATTGCTAGTTAGCTTTCCTTGAATTTGATTGGTCCATTTCAGTTTTTGGTTACTGTAATCGTGCTAGTTTTTCTAGTTTGGTTACTCCAACTTGGTTTTGTCTAGTTTGACTCTGATTGGTAAATAACATATCACATGGATTGCCATACTCGAATGTGACTGGTCAAAAACAATACACTTAGATCCATAGTTATAAATTAATTTGATTTCAATTAATTAGTTATATAGTTTAATACATACATATTTATACGTATTTATTTCGTATTATACGTTGTATTCTACTGGTATTATACCTCGTATTAATTTCATATAATATTTCGTATAATTATCGTATTATACATTATAGTATACTTGTATTATTTTTCGTATTCTTTCTATATTCGTCCCATATTCGTCTCATTTTCGCGAATAGTAATCTCTAAAAATTATTTTTAGTAAAAAAATTATTGGTCAAAATGTATTTATTGTATGTAGAAACGCTATATCAAGAATGTGAAATTTTAAAAAAACGAAAGATGGTTTTCATGTGATAGTGTTTTTTGCCTTTTTCCTGGGAAAAATATTATTGGCTCGCTGACATCTATATCTCGTATAAATGCTATGTCCTAAAATACAAAAAGTCAAAACGACTAACAGAATAGTCAAAATGATGAAAAATATTTTCTCGAGAATCGTGTTTTTTGTCTTTTTCTTGAATTTTTTTTATTGCATATTATGCATCTTTACCCCGTTTAAACACTATTTCGTGAAATGCGAAAAGTCCTAAAAAGATGTAAGATGAATTTCACACGCATATTATTTTTTAGGCTATAACCTTTAGGGTTTAAGTTATAACCCTTTAGGTTTTAACCCTAACTGAGTTTCTTATGATTTTATCAAGTATTAAGGTTGCATAATTGAATCGAAACACAAAATCTAACATATAAAAAACATATAACACATATTGATGCATAATCTAATTGTATAACACATAGATTATGTTTAAAAGTTTAACCTCTATTCATCTACAATTTACAATTACAAGTCGTATTTACTCTAATGTATACCGATAAATCAAATTCTTAATTATTCTCTTTATAAAACTAGATTTTAATTCTTAACCCTTAATTTAATCTTTCAAGACCATTTTTAATAACTTCAAAACTACTTGGGATATTACAACCCCAACAGGAAGAGGCAATGTGAGAATAGTTTATTTTTCTCATGTTTGTATTTAAAGTCTTTTAAAGACTTAATGTAATAAAGAACACAATACTGGGAATGATGTAACCGAACTTAATACTATTATAATATAGTATTAACTTTTGTTATGTCAAACTGTGTTGTACTCTGATTTTTATTTATTTAGGCTATTTGTACTGATTTAGTACAGTATTAATACGAACTACACATCTGAGTGAGGGTGTTAAATAATTGAAGGAGTTTTGTAAGAACTGATAGTTTCTCCTCTGTTCCAAGAACAAACTTATCATTTAATATTATGAATTTTAGATAGATAAGAACTATTGATATAAAAGAGATATCCATGATATAAGAATCTATATATCCAAGTGAGGGTATCCAAACACATCAAATGTTTTGACGAGAGCAAATTCTGTGATGGGATACTGTGAATCTGGGATAGATAGAAGTTATACATTATGGAATATTTATAATTAGTCAATTAGACGTGAGTACCAGATCTGCTATAGGAATTATAGAGATTTGGGGGTCACAATGACTGAATAGGTCTATGAAAATTTGCCAATAATATTGAGGTTTTTAAGTGGGTACTTCGGTTACAATTAATTGAATTCTGATTTTGAAGTTGTTAAAATGAAGATAAATCTTATCTTATATCTTTTTCTAGGTCTTGTTCAATTGTCTACATTGTCTTTTTCAGGCAATGTGAAATTACTGGAACTGGAATTAATGTTATTTGTCCTTCAATATTAATGTTCTTTCAGTAAGAATGGAAAGAAAGCAACTCTGATTTTTAGTTACCTTGGGTTTGAGTTTGTTTTGGTGGCTAAGAATTGGATCCCCTAGAATCCTTCTCTGAGTTGGTTCTTTTTGTAGTCATCATTACATAAGCTTGCCCATGTTTTTCTATATTTATGAATAAAATTCTATTTTTTTTCCTTCAACCTTGTGGTATATGCAATGTTTCTCTTCTTTAAACTGGTAAGTCGTAACTATTTTTTTGAATCAAAATGCTTTTCTGTCCTTTCTAGTTGTATCCACTTTGACATCAAATTTAGTTCTTCAAATTTTATTTTATTTGCATATTCTATTATTTCTTTAGTTATAACACTAGTAATTTTTTTAGTCACTAGTTCAACTCTTTAGACATTTATCCTTGTCTAGACTGTTTAATATTGAATAATTTAAGACCACGGTGAACCTTTAATTCAACTTATTTGCCACATGCTTGGTGATGCCCAATTACCTTATAAATATTGTTGTTTTTGCATATAATTGCTAAGCATAATTGTAGTGTATGTTGAAGGTTGTTTTGATTTGATGATGATGATTGTTGTGCAAAAATGATTGTGGTAAATGTGCTTACATGGTTGATTGTCAATGTGTATCTGACAAAGTGCTTATGTGTTAATGTGCTTATGTGCTTAATTGATTATGTGCGTAGATACTCTAAAAGTGCTTATGTGCTTAATTGACAAAGTGATTATATGTTAATCAAATTACGTGCCTACATGATCTTGTGTGTATGATATATATTACCTATGTCAAAAATACTGTAAATTTACACACTTGTATAAAACAAATATGATCGTGCTGAAAACTATCTTATCTTATAAAAGAGAATGAAAGTTATCTGGTTCAAATGTTGTAAAGTCATTTTAAAAGATATATGTGTACAAATGACTTAGATTATAAAGATCAGAAATGTTAGGTTGATCTTTCTGTAGGAGTCGCTCTGCATAAAAGATGTATGATATAAGCAGAGTAGCATAAGAATGAATCATTTCTGTATTTATGTATGACAGAATCTGTAAAGTCCTTTCAATATATAATGATGTAATAATGTAATAAAGGACTTAGTTAGAAAATATCAAATCTGTTAGGTTGATCTTATGTTAGATCTGATCAGTCTACATGATCGTAGAATGGACTCTACGATTCTAAGCAAAGAAGACTCAACGATTCAGTATAAATCATAGAGTGAACTATACGACTCCTTACCAGGATAACTCTACGATCATCAAAGAGAGTCAGATGTGCAAGAGGTCTACTGAATATACAAGCTAAATTAAAGAATTGATCAAGTACAAATCGTAGAGCTGAACTCTACGATAGTCGAACAGTCAGCTAATCTAGCCAGCAGTTAACGCAGTATCAGAGAATAAATGTACTCTACGATACAACCAATCTTGCAAGATCGTAGAGTAAACTTGAAGAGCAAGCACATACGAGAACTACACTATTTGCACAGTTAGAAGAAATCATAGAGTGAAACAGGATGACAAGACAATGCGAAAAATTGTTCTACACATTGTATAATCGTTGAGTAGAAATAAAGTATGTGCCAACGAAGACAACAACTCAACGATTCCACTGAGAAGCACTGCAGTTCACAAATCTACGATTTGAACAAAGGGACAAGATCGTAGAACGAAATCATAAAGCAAATCACTACAAACAAACTCTGCAATCTGAACAGAATAGCAAGATCGCAGAGTAAAAGAGAAGATTGCTCCAACTCAACCATTTACCCGACATACTTCAAGTAACGAGTGGAGCTGAATTCGTGAAATCCAAATGAGCAGACAATCACTCTACGAATTCAATATAAGAAGCAGCAAAGGATCATAACTGCAATATGGTGTGAGAGGAGATAGTGTATTTCTCTTCCAGATTCGAAAGAGATTAAGTGTTTTTGAGATATAGATGCATGTCAGAGTCACAGAAGACTTTGTGCCTAAACGACTATAAGTCAGGACCCACTGCTCAGGAAAATGGTGAATAAAGTCAGACTAATGGGACATCTTTGAATGCATCAGAACAGCTGATTCTAAAAGTCAAGGAAGGTATTTATTGATGGATCAGAAGATTAATTAGCAAAGAATTTAATAATCTTTACTGAACAACTCTGGGAGTGCAACGGCTATAAATTCAGAGAAAGCAAAGCAACAGTTTGATATCTCAGAACATGTCAGAAAAGGGAAGAAGAACTGACACAAGCAGCAAGAAAGTCAACATCGAAGATATCAAGGATCTGCACAAAGCCAAAGTAACCCAACGGATCTTTCAACGGTAAAATATGAACAAAGATATAAAGGCTTTGATAATTAACAAACAGAAGTTGTTGTTGAAGAAAAACAAAAAAAGCGGATGCTGGACAACAACAGATCGTAGAGCAAAACAAAGATGAATATGCTGAAAAACACTATACGATCCACCAAAACACTAATACTGAATTGAGAAAGACATAGAGTGAAATAACTCTATTACAAGAAAAGTGTTCAGAGCTGCTAAGCACATAGTAGAGAGAAGCTTAAACGCCAACTTGATATAGACATGGAAGCAACTGAGTACCAAAAGGAAGGAGCATTACAGTCATCTCAGAAGCCCATCTCGAGAAGCTATAAACGGTCTATGATAAGAAGGAACAACTGAGTACCGAGTACCGAAAGGAAGGAGCTTCACAGTCATCTCAGGAGTTCGTCTCGAGAAGTTATCAAGTACCAAAGGAGCTGAAGTTCAAAAGCCTAGCAGCACAATGGGTGATCACAAAAAGATATTGAGCATATAAAGAAGTCAAGCATCATTGTCGAACTCAATATCATTTCAGGAATGATCACATCCTGCTACTGAGTATTTAAAGACAATGGAACTTAAAGTACAACTTAGTAGCAACTCCAACATCTATCAACAAGCAAGGAGCCATGTCTGTTGGACTTGAAGAGGGCAGTTATGTCCTTGTCATAGTGACTAAATGAGCCAAGTCTGCTGGACTTGAAGAGGGCAGTTGTGTCCTTGTCCTAGTGACTAAACTTGCCAAACCTACTGGGTTTGAAGGATTCTTGGTGAACCAGAGTTTCCAGGCGTGATGTGTTTAAAGGGTTCTGTATAAACCATTCTTAGTGGATTTCCTACTCGTTGTAGTAGAAGAGTGGAGTAGGAGTTATTCAATCTCCGAACCACTTAAAACTCTCTGGTGTCATTTACATTCTATCATATATCTCTCTCTCTCTCTCTCTCTCTCTCTATATATATATATATATATATATATATATATATAGAGAGAGAGAGAGAGAGAGAGAGAGAGAGAGAGATAACTGCTAAAATTGGTTTACTTGACAAGTGGTTATCTTCAATAAAGTCTTAACTCAACGGAGAAGCTTTACAAATCTTTAAGGGGAGTTTTCAAACTAATATTCCGCTGTGCAAACAAATCGTGATTAAATGAATTAATTGGTAATAAACTTTTGAAGTTAATTAAAAAGTTTATAAGAGATCTATTCAACCCCCCCTTCTAGATCACTTGTGTGCCTCTGGGAACTAACAGTGTCCTTTATATAAAGTTATTGTTTATGTAACTTGTGGGAATTGGTATTTATTTATGTGTGCATTGCTTAAAATTTTCTAGCAATTTATGAAGAAAAGCAAGCATTTAACAACAACAGGATAATTTTAAAAAGTAGGAACTGTTCCAGTGTTGAATAAATGTTTTACATTGCTCTTTACCTTCTTTTTTTTTTGTTATCCCCTCTTTTCAGGTGCCACCCTTTTGAGTCCTACTAGTTGCTCCCAACTTAATGGAAATGTTAAGTGTGCCATCAATAGTAGTTATTTATTCGTGTTTATTTTTCATTGTTAATTTTTGTTCTTGAGTCTTTTCAGGTTTCAATTCTTAGGAGTACAAAACATCAAGATCAAAGTAGGATAAATCAATTTGTTGCACGAATTGATCTTTTTGTCCAGAAATCTTCCTAACTGTAGCCTGGATCTAGGAAAGCTAGCGGGTCATGGAATTGAAGATTTCTACCAGAATCTGGAAGCATGGAAACTAAAGTTGAAGAATGATTGTCTAAGATTAACAATAACAAATTGTATAATTCATCATTCATATGTAAATTAAAATTATTAGAATTCAATGTATTATAGTGTATATTGGAATTGTAATTTATTATTTGTATAAGAGTTAATTACATAAATGACCCCAAAGTATGATCCCTTTTGCACATCGTACCCCCACATTTAAACGCTCTCATCCCGCTACCTAAAATACACCTAAGTAAACATTAATGACCCTTATGTTCCGATGAGAAAAGTGGTCGGAAGTATCACGTGTTCCTGTGACCACTGGTTTGACCGTATGTTTATACACTTGACTGTGTAAAATTAATTTTAAAATTAATTTATATTAAGCTTATACATATAAAATATCCAAATTTATTTAAAAATTTTCCTTTCTTTTTCATTTTCTTTTCCATCTTCATAATCTTTCTAACTATGAAAATCATTCTCAAACCCAAATTTGAAAATCAAACCCAAATTTGAATGTAATATCCCAAATCTGAAAATCATTCTCAAACCCAAATATGAAAATCAAAATGCAATATCCTAAATCTAAAAATCATTCTCAAATCCAAATATGAAAATCAAAATGCAATATCCTAAATCTCCCAATATCCAAATGCACAATTGGGAAGAATTCTCAAACCCAAATATGAAAATCATTCATGAACTCAAAAATCTCAAATCATAAACCCCTATCCATTTATCAAGTTTACAAATCGAAAATTGAAAAAAATAAAAATAATCTAATTTGCAAAAAGGGAACAATGGCAACAATGGTAGCGCCAGCTGCAAAAGTAATTATCAACAACCTTCTCTTTTCCTCTTCTCCTTTTCAATCATTGATGGAAACTTTTGATTTTTTTGGGACAGTAATGGTGTGAGTTAGTGAGACCATCTATGAGGATGAAAGAACTAATTTGATGCTAATAATCCAATTGGTGGTGGTGGGCGGCGGAAGTGGGAATAAGTTTTGGTTGGGTTATGGTGTGAGTTAGTGAGACCATCCAAAAAGATGAAAAACCCAATTTGATGCTAATAATCCAATTGCAGGTTTTTTTTTTGTTTTTAAACTTGTCATATCTTATTTTTTTTAATATGTTTATTTATTTATCTCTTTAATTTCTGTAATTTTTTGGTACTTGGTAATTTTTTTAGTGTTGTAGAAATTTATTATTTATTTATCCATCATATTTATTAATTTCAAAAAATAGTTGGTTAGTTATTTTATTTAAGATAATTAATTTAGTTAAGTATTTTATTTGACTTAAATATTTTATATGGTTAGTTAGAAATTAATTAACGGGTTTGTCATTAATTTGTGAGTTTGAGTTTAATTTTAGTGTTAAATTATTTGGGTTAGATATGTATGCAAATTTAAAACATTAAATACGAGTCAAATACGGTATTTATTCGGCCAATTATATTTAAATGTTAAATATAGCCACGTGGCAATTTCCTGGCAAAAAAAAATGACCGAAATTCTTGATAGGGTCCATTGTGTTTACTTAAGTATACTTTGGGTAACGGGATGAAAGTGTTTAAATATGGGGGTACTCTGTGCAAAATGGATCATACTTCGAGGTCATTTATATAATTAACTCTTTGTATAATGTATACTGAAAATTGCAAAATAAATAACATGTTAGTAGTTCAAATTTGCTCGAGTTCGAATTAAAACAAATAGTTCGAATATTTGTTCGAGCCGGATATGAGCTCCAATTTTTTCAGGCTAGTCGAATATGTGCATGCCTTGTAATTTTGTTGTTGATCTCAAACCGGATTCAAATAGCCATATAATAAACAAACTCGGATATGAGCAGGTAAAAATTCAGATCGATCCGACTCGATTACAGCCTTATTTAGGTTTGATTAAAAAAAATTGATTAGTGATTTTGATTACTATTTTTGCTTATAATTGGTTTTAAAAAAGTAGTTTGTGCTTGATAAATAAAAAGTATTTAGATTAATACGAAGTGAAAAATGTTTGATAACAAAAATTTGTTAATCACTTATTTTAAATGTAAATTACTAAAAAAGAATATTTTGGGTAGTAAAAATAGATAGTAGATAGAATTATTAAAATAAATAGAGATAACTTAATAATATACTTAATCAAACTTCATTATTAAATTTGATAAATAATCAGAAGTTTTAAATTTAAGCTTCTAATTATTTTCATAAAAATTAATTATGAACAACTTTGAAATCAATTTATCAAATATTTTTATTTTTTAAAATTAATAATAAACAAATTTAATTACTTATAAGTAATTTCCATCAACCAATTAATACGGAGTATTATATATGTACGGAGTATTATATATGTGCAAGTAAAAAAACGTAAAGGTAGTCGAATAGAATTTCCTCCAGTGACTTGTCTGGATAGAAAAGAAAAGCAATTTTTTTTTAAATGTTAAAAACAAAAGAAAATCATAGAAAAAGTGTATTGCGGTTATTCTATCACCATAGCTACGTCGTATAACCCCTAGCCCCTGCGACTCTGGCCTCCATTCGCAAACAACTCTACAAATCTCCAGAGCAATTTACACATCCATAATAATTTCTATATACACACAGTTATATGAATCAATATGATGATGGTGCGGACACGAATATTGTTCCACTCAGTTTCATTTGTACCCAGTAACAGTCAATCGCACCTGAATCCGTCACAGCACCGTTGGATCTCCTCCACGACGCGACTCAGTGATTCATGGATGGACAAGATCAAAGGGGTATTCACTGGCCAAAAACCCACTTCTCCTCATGACCCTTCTCAATCCATCACCGCCGAGTCATTCACACTCTCTCGTAAGTCCCCAATTTCACCTTCCGTATTATCTACTGTTTTATATATGAATGTATTAATGTGCATACATAGGATATAAGGGTGTATACATAGGATATAAGGGTGTATGTCCATATTAATGTGCATACATAGGATATAAGGGTGTATTGAAGGACCCACATGTTACCGTTACATATAAATCATTTTCCGTCATACAATTCAATGTCCATATTAAATACTCCATATACCCATGTTCTATTTTATGGTTTACCCAAATTAGTCGCAATCTACATTCGATGTATAATTAATTGACATATAAATCATTTCCCCTCATACATACGTATATGAATTTACTTTTCTGTATTATCATGGATGGAGCTACCCTTTGCTTTTGTTAACAGCTTTATTAGCAACTATAAAACGATTGGGGAAAAGGAAGTATAAATGAAATTTGAACACAAAGGCTATGATTGTTTGCAAAAATAATTGGTGAGATATGACTATTTGTATTAATTTGTTATTGGATTATTTTATTTCATGATTCGTGGGTGATGTTTTGTCATTTTTAAGGCTACTTGACGAGAGATTTAATCCCAAGTGGAAAGGGGATTTTCTTGAAATGTATCTCTCATTCTCGGCAGGGAATTGATATTTCATTGAAAATATTAGTTCCACAAGGTCGTACCTCACATGAACGTGGAGCCGTGGACCCCACTTACTATAACTATAAAACTAACATTTTTAATTATGAAAATATCAATTTCTTTTTTTCAAAACCATTTTTAGGCTTACTCTATCGGTATTGAAATGTGAGTCCCTTTTCTCTGTGTCCCAAATTGAGAATAAGTATTTTTTAAATACTTGTAAAGGAATAGAACACTTATAAAGGTATAGACGGTATATTTTATTGCTTCCACATCAAATTACGAGCTATACATTTGTCATCTTCTGTGTGCTGTCCGCTCTTTTTCTTGGCAATCCAGTCCTCTAAGGGGTAGAAGTAGTTAATTTATTAATAAAAACAAGGGAAAATTGGTAATTCCTCATTCTGAGACTTATTCATCTCCTTATGGCCCTCTAAAGGGTGGAATGTTTTTTTCTAAAATTTCTAGGGCCTTTGGATCTTACATTGAACTATCCTAGGAGCACTAGATGGAATTGTGTTCCCATTTGATGCTAGCTATGGATCACTCCCATATATATATATGTAAATTTCAAAACGGGTGTAAGAAGCATATGAATATATTGTCATTTAGAGGGTGTTGTATTAGTTTACATTTTCATTTTCCTTTCCTCTCCCTTACTTTTCTTGTTGAGTTCCGATTTCCAAACAAGTTAAGTTTTGCTACTTGGAATAAACCTACAGCTGAAATGAAATTCTTTTAGACAATAAGCATTTGTGCGTTGTTCATAGATGTGTGCAAATGTATTTAATTGATTTCATTGCATTATATTTCGTGCTTAATGATTTGAAGAGTTTGCGGATGGATTGAAGAATGCAAAAAGATTAGGGACATTCAAGCAGTATATGGTGGGCAGAAGCAGTGAAGCAACTTTTGCTGATGCATTCGAGAAGCAGGAGGCTGTTCTTCGATATCTTGGAGGTTTAGATCCTACTGGAGAGGTTTGATTTTTCCCTCTTTCACTGAACACAATCCATTTAAGTTCACATGTATGTATTTTTGGTATTAATTTAGTTAGTTTTCATGTAAACAATTCTGAGTTGATGTAGCTTGTCCAGTTCACAAAAGCATAATATTATACTACAGTCTTGAAACTTTGCTGATATGGCAGATTAGTTAGTTAAAGTATCAATTCTTGCAGTTTTATAGTTAGTGATGCATCACAACGCCAGATATATACCCCCACCCCCACCTCCACTTCCACCTCACCTACATACACACACAATGTCAACTGAAAAAAAAACCATTACAAGTGACCACATAAATGACCTCTATTCTTGGTATTGCCGCGCATTTAACTAATATACAGAATTTTGCATTTTTGATTCAACTATTTGAATCTTCATTAGCATTTGTGGAGGATAAATACTTATTGCTGGGTTCTAGTGACGGACCTAAGACTTTTTGCTTGCAAGTGTTAATTACTCCCTACGTCCCATAAAAGTTGTCTTAAGTACACTTTTCACATAGTTAAAGAGAAAGAAAAATAGAGGAAATAGAATAATTAAGTTTCTATTTTACCTATAGTGGACACCCTATGTAAATACACTAAATATTCTCTCTTTTTCCTAAAAATAGTGAACCCTACTTAAGTACTTTTGAAGGTAAAATAGACTTTATATAACATTTTTAATTATGTATTTTAGATATCCTTTATATGATTCATTCTTGTTTTTGTACTTCAGTTATCTTTTGTGGGATTAAGTACACTTTAAAGGGTTTATATGTAAAGGTATTGAAATTAGTTGACTAATATTGAAATTTCATAGGTTCCGTAGGACTATGACCCTTAATTGCCGCTTCCTCTCTCTGCCCCTGCTTGGTGGGGTTATATTCGACCTCCAATTTTACTTGGAAGTGTTCCCTACTCACTCTTCAATCCAACTTAGTTGTTTTGAAATTAATATAATAATTACCACCCATCGTTAAAAATGCAGGCAGTGGCGGTAGTACATAGAGACGAGGCCGGGCCATGGCCCCACCCGAATTTTTAATTTTTTTAATTAGTATGTAGTTAAACATTTTTTATAATTTCCAAACACCTTTTAATCTTAAATTTGTTTTTCTTTTCAAAACAAACTTTAAGTGCTTAGTCTTATTGATATCTTTTCGCAAATTTTTATGTACCACACATTATTTCTAATACGAATTCTCCCTCTCCACCACTCTAATTTACTTCTAATTTTACATATTTTATCTTTAAAGTTAAAAAAATGTGAAGTATATTATTATTTGATCTTATGAATTTTTGTTTTGATGTTTTTGTTATCTCTTGCCAAAATAAATGAAACTAATTAGGAATCTACAATATATATTTGAAATCATGTCACGCCCCAAAAATAGGACGTCATAGTGGCAAAACAAAACAATCTAAAGTGCCAAACCAACTCGTCAAGATTTAAAAATTAATTTGTTTACAATGAATCTATTACTAATTCTAGCATACAGATGTGCCGAACATTTAAATTACTAAATATGAATATAAGCCTTAAAAGTACGCTAAACATTATTCATGAACTTTTCAAATTAAAGCTATATGTTGAAATCTTAACTAATCCTCATTATGCCTTTCATCCTTAGCAATATGATGTACGACGAGGACATACCCGAGCCTGATGCGAAACTTAGGGGAAGCAATATAGAAGACTTTGGAAGCCCAGTCCATAAATTAAATATTGTATTTTAGCTAGAAGTTGTATTTAAGTTAGTTTTCATAATTTGTAATTATTTTATTTAGTTTTTATTTATCTTTTAGTGTCTAATTTGGATTAGGACACTTGTTTAGGAGATTATAAATAGGGATATAATTCATTAGTTTTGATACCTTGATTTATAAAATTATTTGAGTATTTGTGAAATTCTCTGTGTGAGATTTATATTGAGAGTCCCAGTTAACCCCGTGTCCCACCATTTTGGTATCAAAGCGTAACCCTAAACCCACCTTCTGCCGCCATCCAAACCATAGTCCTAACCCTAAATCTCTTTTGCCGCCACCAAAAATCGTAATCGAACCCTATTCTGTCGCACACAGCAAATCCCAAATCCCAAAACCCTAGCCGCTGCTATGCACCAAAATCAGAACCCCCAAAATCCCAAACCCTACCTCTAATCGTCTGTCCCATCCAAACCCTAACCCCATTATTTCTGTCCCTGTCACAGTCGCAGTCCCAACCCGTAGCCACAACCATCGCCCAATTCGACGAAGAAAGGAAGAACTCGAAATAGAAATAGGAAGAAACGGGAGAGAAATTTTGATCAAGAAAGGAAAGAGAAAGAAGACTTTGCTGATTGACCTGTTAATTATTAAAAAAATCTGAAAAATTACATTTTAGTATCCTAAGATTTCATAAAGTTTTTAAAATAGCCCCTGAAATTTTATACTTTTCAGTTTAACCCCTATAAAAAATGTAATATCCTGAATATTTATAGCACTTATAAATATGATATTAAATGACTAAAGTAATTGTAAAGTTAATTTCGAGGACGAAATTCCTGTAAGTTGGGTTGAATGTAATATTCCAAATATTTCAAAAGTGATCTAACAAGATCTAAGCCAGGTTGTCAATTCAAAACCTAAGATCGATTGCTCAAGCATACCTTGAGCTATCTTAAAGAATATATACGACTCGAAACTACGATCGTATACAACTAAGAGGTTAAATTCTTTAACCTAAACCATGTGTTATGTGATTAGTAAAGCTTGAATTGAGCTTTTAAATGTGATATGTGAATTATCTATGTGTAGGATTTTGTGTTTTGGTTTGAGTAGTTAACCTTAACACTTATTAAAAATCAGAAGTCAATTTAGGGCAAAAACCTAAATTGGAAAAAGAGTTAAAACCTAAACCCTAACCCTAGGGTCTAAACCCTAGGAAATAACCTAGGCCTTTGAGCAAAATGTGAAGGTCAAATTGACATTTCGTTTCAAGATTCAACCTTCCTACGATTTGAAAACACGTAACAATCAATAAAAGTTTTTCTCAAAAAACGTGTAAAAGTACTATTCACGAGGTGACGTTTTTCATTCGTTTGACTGTTTCTTTCATCTGTAGGACTTCTTGTATTTCACGACATAGTGATAATATGAGGTTTAGATGTCAGGGAACCAATAAAATTTTCTGGGGAAAAAGACGAAAAAGACACAATTTACGAGAAAACATTTGTCGTCTTTTTGACTGTTCTTTTCGATATTTTGATATATCGTATTTCACGAAATAGCATTTATATGAAGTATAGATATTAATTAGCCAATAAAAGTTTTACTCGAAAAGCGTGTAAAACACTATTCATTTGGAAAATTTTCTTCCGAATTTTGAAAATTCACATTCCTGAATAGCATTTTTATTGACAGTAGATGCATTTTGACCAACAAAATTTTTACCCAAAATAATTTATGGAGATTACTATTCACGTATACGGGAGGAATACGTAGCGAATACGGAAGGAATACGAGAATAATAAATGTATATTGTAATGTATAATACGAGGATTATACGAAAGATTATACGAGATTAATACGAGAATAATACGAGGTATCATACCAGTAGAATACGAATATTATACGATGTATTATACGGAAGAAATACGTATAAATACTAATGTATTATACTATTTAATTAATTAGTTGAAATCAAATTAGTTTATGTGTAACTAAGTTAATGTAACTAAACTAGGGAGAACTAGCACGATTACACTAACTGAAAAAGAACTAGCACGATTTGTTTGGAACTAAATCCAAGTGAAAATGAATCGACCAATTAGAAGAAGGGTGATGTAAGCGATGATGCAAGCGCTAGGGAGAAAAGACTAAAAGGCCCTTGGTCTTTTAAACTAATGACCAAACTACCCCGACCCTTGGTTTTCCTATAAATAGAAGGCTTAAGTTCATTAGTTCTTTACCATTTTTGAAAGCTAAAGAGCAAATATCGAGAGAGTTCTTGCGAGACAAGAATCGATTGCAAAGAAATAGTTAAAGCTTGCAATAATAAAAGGTACGATTCTTAATCGTTATTATGCTTAAAGTTTTATTTTATCGATGAGGCTCAAGAACATAAGTCGTAGCCATGTACGATTTTTCGTTCTCCGTGTTCTTTATGACTTGAGCAAGTCGTTGTTATGTCAAATTTCATTTCATAGTTTAAAGTTCAAGAACATACGTCGTATCCATGTACGGTTTATCCGTTCTCCGTGTTCTTCGTATGTTCTGGAGTATTATTATAAATTGTTATAATTAAGTAAACACGTCGTTATAATGACCAAATTTTGTCAATTATAAAGTGTTATGATCACATATGTAAGCATTTATAATGCTCAAATTATTTCAAGTATGAAATCCAAAAGCTCAAGAACATAAGTCGTTACCATGTACGATTTTTCGTTCTTCGTGTTCTTCGTGTGTTCTTGAGCAAAAGTCATAATTTCTACATAAGTAGGTTTATGATTTGATAATTTAGTGTTATGGGATGATGAAACATGATGACCTTGCTAAATAATGCTTGTGGCATCAAGTTTTAGTAGTCGAAACGAAGAACGATGAAACTTTGTTCTTCGTGTTCTTCAATTCGTTCTTCGTGTTCTTGTGAAAAAGTCATGAAATCTTATATAAGTAGGTTTATGATTTTGTTATTCTTATGTTATGAAGTGATACGAAGTGTTAGAACATGTTATCTTAGCAAATTAATGCTTGAGGTATCATGTTTTACCAATCGGATCAAAGAAAGTTAAGACTAATATACTCGCAGAATATTTTTGCAAATTTTCGAAAATTTAAAGTCTGAATATGCCTTAGTAACCTAAATGAAAGTTGTAGATCATGAAATTCTAAGCAATTTAGACTCAAGAATCACTCAAAAATGTTTCTGTATGACAAAATTATGGCTGTCGCAATAAAATAGGTCGAAGCTGAATTTTTTTTAAGGACCATTCGGATCCTAGCACTAAAAAATAAAATTTTGAGTTCGCCACTTAACGAAATGATTCCACCTATGGAAATAGTCTAGTTAAGTTATTTTAAGACTTATTCAAAAGGAAAATTTGATAAACTAACGTTTAGGGTCGCGTAACCCTTTTTGTAGGCGTTTAACGATTTCCTTGGAAAACCCTAACATGGTTTTAAGGCAAGTCTTCTAACTCTTGCTATGTGCTACTTGTGTAGTATTGTTAAAATGATAAATGAGATGTGTAATGTCATGTTATTATGAAATAGATGATATGTGAAGTCTTTAACTGATGTTTACAAGCCTTCTAACTGTTATGCGTTATGTTTATGATTTATGAACATGATTTATGTCAGAGTGATATAAATTGTTGGCACGTGAGTTATATGTGATATTAAATGGAGAATTATGTTCAGTCAATGCATATTAAAGTTTATATGAAAGCATAAACTGCGTATGTGCTGTATGTTAGACTTGCTGAGCCGTCGTGCTCATTCTTGCGAATAAAACCTTATTTGCAGATTAAAGATGAACGTTAAGAAGATCATGAACGTAAAGATGAAGCGTAGATTAGGTTTTCATGTTTATTACTTATATTTGTATAAGTCATAATGACTGTTGTAATACGAACAAACAAACATGTAACCGAATGTTGAATGAATGATATAAATTATTATCATCATAATGTTGTTATGTCTTTATTTTGATATAACCTAGAATTGTTAAAACTTAACATAATATTGATAATGATCTATTTATCTGGATGAGGATCGGTAAATAACTTGTGAGTGCTGTACATCCGAGAAAGGACTAAGCGATGTTGACTGGTCAAATCCATCGTTAAGGTTCCTCGGACCCAGGTATAACTCGTTATTACTATTCTGAATACCATATAAATAGGATTATTGATATGAAGAGATATCACTATAAACAAATATGTTTCGAATGAGGGTTTTAACTAGTTGGGTAATGTTCTGTACGGAAAGAGAATTTTGCACCGGACAAAAATACAACCATTTGTCACGGATAAAGATGCAAACATTTATCACGGGTGAAGATACAAACATTCAGCGCGAGATTCTCTGTTCCCAAGAGCCATTCTAATGATTTAATACCGTGAATGTTGGAACATGTAAAGTTATAGAATATTTAAATCTCAAGGTTAAAATTAGACCGTTATATATGGTTTTATCCATTTATACGGATGAAATACAAGTTGATGCTTGTATATTTTTGAGACTGAGATCAAGTTAAGATCCATGGACAAAGTTAAGAGAAAATTATAATGTATAGTCTAAAATAAGACTAATTCAACCAATATGATTATGGGATCATTGGTTAAGTCGATAGATGTACGAAATTAACGCACAAGGTCCGCCGCATCGAAAGCGCGGGGATTTTGGGGGCGTTTCAAAAAAAGGAGATTTTTTTTTTATTTGCAAGAATTTTAGTGCATGTCGGAGAAGTTAATACCAAACTTGGTGCTTATATGTTACAACACGATGAGCATATTACAAAAATTGAAGATTCTATGGCAGCACTTCAGCAAATGCGGCAAATGTTCAGATAGCTATTACAACACTTAGGTTGTGTTTGTTTACGTCTGAATGCGTCTGAATCTGAGTGAATAAGTCATTTAGACTGTTTGTTTTACACTTTTTAAAATCTGAATGCGTTTAAATGAGTCTGAATGATTAAGCCAAAAAATTATGATTGAATCTGTAAAAAGTAGTGCTGAATGATATTTTTACTTATATTTTCTTAGCCAAATTTTGTTATGTACAAATTGTTTTTGATTTTTCTTTAACAAATTAATAACCAATTTAATTTATGTTATAATCTTTTCTTTTGATTTTATGGACCGATAATTAATATTTTTAGTTTTTTTCCTAAAATTATATTACTAATAGTATACTCCGTTAAAGATTGTTCAAAAGTTTATATGTTTGTTTTGAGTCCTAATTGAATTCTATATGTTTGTTTTATTAGTTATTTATTTAAATGCATGCATGTGTGCTAATCCCATTTTTGTTATTTGTTTAATTATTTATTTAAATACATATTTATTATTTATTTAAATACATATATGTATAAAAAATCATTCTACTAATATGATTTTTTTATATTATGTTATACCACTATGAGGTAAAAAATTACTACTATTTTTTTAATATAATAAAAGTAAAAATACTCATAAACAGAAGGATTTTTTTTTTGATATAAAGTATTTTAAAGTATGAATATGAAAAAATAAACTAAACAATTAAAATGCTATCTCCACCTCAATATTTAAAAAAATAAGTATGATTTTTCTTATATATATATTTTGTGTTAAAATGAAAAATATTATCATTCAGTTACTTTAGATGAATCAGTTAACAGACAACTTTTTTCATTTAGTGTTCAGTTTCAATCAGATCTATGTTTTATTCAGTTTATTCAGCCATTCAGAATTTTTCATTTAGTTTTTATCAAACCACCCCTTACAATAAAAATTGATGTCCTCACGGTACGCGTAGATTAGTGTTCTAAAAGGCGGCCTAGGCAGCGTCTAGGCGCTAGGCCCTTCCTGGCAAAAAAAATTCCTCTAGGAAATTAGGAGGGAATTAGGCGGGGCCTAGAAGGGATTAGGCGGGACCTAGGCGGAAAAATTAGGGTTACAACTGTTTTTTATTTTATTTTAATTACTAAGCTACAAAATGACGTTGTGAGAGTGGACGATGAAGTTGAGGGCTTTTCGGACCTTACTTGGGAGGTGGTTGGTGAAGCATTCAGAGCAGATAGCGTGCTAGAGCCTAGGAGAAGTAGTAGAAATGTTAGAGTAAGAGAACTTCATGAAGAAGATTTTTTGTTTGATGATGACACGAAGGAAGAGGGAGATGAGGAGTACGAGTGTGAGTCCGATGGAGACATTATCTTAGAGGGATATGGAGAAGAAGAATTAGAAATATAGAGGGATATAGAGATGGGGACTATTAGTTTGTATTTTTAATTATTTATTTGTGTTTGAATTTTGAAGAATGACATGTTTGTGTTTGAACTTTGACATTGGCTATATGGATGTGTTTGAACTTTAAGTAAATGCCTTTATTATCCCCATTATAGATTATTTTGCTTTATATTATTGATTTGTTTGGATAAATGTAAGATAAAATATTAAAATTGGCTTAAAATAAAAAATTCCGCCTGGACCCCGCTTAATGGGGCACTAGGCCCTCCCCGCCTCCCACCTCCCATTTCCTGTCTCCCTCCTTTTAGAACATTGACATAGATAAAGGACATGAGGATGCTCGCCGGAATTTTACAACACCAGGGACCTAATTTCCATGTGCCGGACCTTCGATTGAATGCAGTGGATAGAGGAGCAAAGCTGGATGTTGATTATTTCAACTAAGATCAAGGGCCAGAATCATTATTCGATTGGGTTCATAGTTTGGGAAGTTTCTTTTGTTGGTATAAACTAACTGACGAAATAAAACTTTTCTTTACTGATGCGAAGTTAAAAGGAACTGCTCGTATTTGATGGGATCATCATCAACGAAATTTATATATAGGTACACGAAGATGGGAGGATATGAAAGCCGCTTTAATGTGACGATTTGTGCCTTTAGATTATAAGCAACATGTGTGTTTGTAGCTAATAAAATTAGTGCAAGTTAGTCGATTTGTAGCCGAGTATATTTCAAAATTTTATAGTTTGGTTACAAGATTAGAATTCTCATGGATTGAAGATGTTCTAATCTCTATGTACTGTCCGTCGGGGATTAAATCCAGAGATTGTCAGTGTTGTTGCTTATGGTAAAATCTTGCTTTTGGAAGATGCTGTTTAGGTTGCTAGCCAGGTAGAAGATAATTTGAAAAGTAATTTTGCTTGGTCTTAAGTATCAACCTAAACTTGAAGTGATCAGATTTTTGTGGAACCTATTAAAGGTAGGCTAGTGGAAAGATCGTCTGCAAATCTTTCAGCTAATAGCATGCCTAATCGTACCACAAATTCTTCTAGTGCTAGAAACAACCCTACATCGTGGTGCTTTAAATGTCGTGGTTTTGGTCATATGTCTTTTGAGTGTCCATCTCCGAAGATGAATGTTGCCTCTTCTCCTTCTAAGCAACTTGCTATTGTTAACAAGGACTGTGAGAAGACTGACATGAACGAAAAGGTTTTCCCACCATCAGATGAAGAGTATGAGCCTAATGAACAAGATTTGGAAGCTGACGCTTATTTAGAATGATGTTTAGGTGTTCTTCAACCTTTATCGATTGCTCAAAAACAAAAAGATGATCCTAAAATCCATCGTGAATGGATATTTCAGACGTGAGTTAAATGTGTGGGACAGGTGTGCTCTCTCGTGATTGATACTGGGAGTTGTACGGATGCTATTGGTTAGGAAGTAGTCAAGAAACTTGGGTTAGAAGTTGGGCCTCATCCGGACCCGTATTATGTGACATGGGTTACAAATGCAAAAATTACGGGTTATCCAAAGATGCTTGGTTACATTCTCAGTTGGCAAGTTTAAGGATACGGTTATATTTTACCCCTTAATGTTTGTCATATCATCTTAAGGTGTATATGGTTATAGGATCGTCACGCACATCATGATGCTCGTGCTAATACTTATTCAATTTTTAAGGGCAATACTAAGTTTACTCTTACTTGTGTTCTTGACATGCCCAAATTGAAGCTTGCAAATAATTCATTGGTGATCCGACGTAAGTGTTCTTGTGTTGCTAACTCGACGGAGTTGAGTTTTTCTCAGCGGAGGAGAACTGGTGTAGGACGAGGACAGGCCCAAGCCCGATACGAAACGTGGGTGGAGCAATATAGAAGATTTTGGAAGCATTGCCCATAAATTAAGTATTGGATTTTAGTTATAAATTGTATTTAAGTTAGTTTCCATAATTTATAATTATCTTATTTAGTTTTTATTTATCTTTTAGAGTTCAAGTTGAATTAGGAGACTTGTTTAGGAAATAATAAATAGGGATGTAATTCATTAGCTTTGATACAGTGATTTATAAAATTATTTAAGTATTTGTAAAATTCTGTGTCAGATTTATATTGAGAGTCCCAACTAACCCCGTGCCCCACCACAATGCCTAAAGCAGGGAAAAACAAAGAGAAATGGGTGAGCTTTAAAAAGCCCAGTAAGGTGAATAAGGTGAATAATCGAACATTCGAAATGTACATCAACTTTATGCCGGGACCCAAGAAAATGAAGGAAACATAAAACCACAACATTATCTACAACAAGATAATTTCAAAGATGAATCAAATATAACGTAGAATTGTAAGATCACGCATTTAATCCCAAAGGACTAACTGAACTCAAATAAGCTAATAATATTCCATCTAACCACCTTGTCACTCCCTAATGGTTTCAACAAAGCCTATGTGCCCCTAAGATTATATCAAAAGTCTCATAGACCCCTTTAAGTAAGGATTGTTCAAATATGTATGATCTTACACAAGAAAAAATATAACACAATAAATAATTCAGAGGTCCAATGGTGCTAATTGCACTCGAAAAACAACATAAGAATTATGAACAAAATCTGTCCTATTTTACTAAATCTGAAATAAACCATGCAAGGATATCTATGATGGAACCAATATTGTAAGGAGTTTGTAGATAGCTGGAAGAGCCTTTCAACAAATCAAGAATCACTCCAATCCGAATAAAAATGGATTTTAGCTGAATTTTGCAATGGAGCTATTATGCTGCTAGACAAAAAGCTGGACAGATGGTACACATTTTACAAATCATAGTATAAATAAAGTTTAGAGTCAGAATTGGAAAAAATGTTATTTCACCAAACATGTAGATAACTAGCAGAGCTTTCTAAGGAATCAAGAATCAAACAATTTCGCTATGAGATGAAATTTATATGAATTTTACTCACTGGACAGACCAGATTTATATATTGATAAATTGACCACGTTTAGGACCAAAATTGGTAAAAACGTTATTTCACAAAAGATGTAGAAAACTGAAAGACCTTTCCAAGGAATCAAAAATCAAGCTGTTTCGATGTGGGATGAATTTTATATGAATATTACAACAGGGCTGAACGTTCTGGGTAGATTATACAACAATCCAATTACGAATAGAATATAATTAAGAATTGAAGAACATATTAGGCAAATATCAATCAGCAATTCATGTATTCAAATTACATGAATTAACAAATCAAACGAAAGAAAAAGAGGCAAAATCCTTGCATCAAATAACTAAGGAAATTAATGAGATTGCAATCCTCCAAAACACGAATTCAACCTATATCATGTGAACAAAAAGTAAACCCTAAATTCTAATTTCTACCACAATTAAACATAATCAAATGAAAAGAATATCAATACTAAACAATTACTACGGATTTTCCCTTGTCTGCGCAATTAGGTTTCACCTCTTCTTCCTTGTCCACGGATTCTGCAATTGAAGGATTCCAATAACTAATACTGAAGTGAAAATTGAAATAGTATACAAAATATTTATCTTTACCTATCCAATTCCTCAAAATGAAAGGAAAAAAAGAAAGAAGAGAAGATGAAAAGGAGTCTTTGATAGTGGAAAGTCGTAAAATCCTAATACGTAAAACAAAACTGATTTTTCCTTCCAAGTCAAAACTGATTCTCTCTCTTATTTAGTCAAAATACAATTTAAATTTTAAAAGGTTAAAAAATTAACTAATTACATATTTAAAATAATAAAATAATTATAATAAATTGTGTTCTCACAAATCATAAATTAGGTAACACTTATTTATTTTGTTGTAATACAATTCTTAAGGTGAGTATATGGTTGAATAAGTTTTCGTGTGGAGGTATAAGTTTGACCCTTCTTACCTTCTTTTAAGGTATAACATAAAAATTATTTTATTGTGGTTTTTATGCAATTTATTATAAAATAATTCCCATCACTTTTTGATGTTTTTCCTTAAAAATAAATTACTCATAATTTCATTATAAAAAAAATTTACGGAGGCGTTGAATATAAATTTGACATTTAAATCTAATGCATTTAGTTTTATTTATATTTCTTATTTAAGTGCTTGTTATTAAATATTTTGCCCCTCCCGACTCAAAATCCTGGTGCCGCCACTGAATGTAGGTCATATTAATTTCCATGAATGTTTTTTTCAACTTTCACTTCACTCAAGGTTCTTTTTTAGCATAAGTAACAGTATTACGAATTAAAAAAGTCACTGCAGGGTGTGGTGCCCATCTGCAAAATGCACATACGCAAAAAAAGGAGAACAAAAAGCCTCCCTTATATAAAAAAACCTATTGGCTATACAAAAATAGCTCCCAACTAGATTTACATGATGCGTAGTGTTCTAAAAAATCCATGAATGAAACTGCAGATCCCTAGTAAACCTCGTGAGGCTAGAAATGAAGCAAATTTAAGAACAAAAATCAGATATTTTTGACCTATTCAAAACGTTTTTCTGAGTAGTTCTGGGGTTTGGAAGTATTCAATGATGAATTTTAAGCAACATGAAGCCTGATACACTTTTATCTTTAGACTAGCTATAAAGTAACAGAAAACGGGAGTTTAGCAGTCCCTAACAATATAAAAAATAGTTAAGTCCGTGCGTACTTATTTGCACAAAATGTAAAAGAGTGCAGCTGTAAATGTCAAAGCAGGGTTACTGGCTATTTTTTGGTTTATGACTGCTGAGCTCCCGCTTACCAACAAATCTAATCAAACACTTACTGTAGAAATGCAGCTATAGATCGTTTCTTTGTTGGTGAATAATTACATTCGACGCACTACTTTTACCTTGTTTTGTTTATTTCTTTATTTATTAATTCTTATGCAATTGCTTGTTGCAGAATCTTCAAAATTATCAAAAGCAAGAAGCAGCTAAACATTGTAATTGCACTATTGCTGATGTTGAAAATGTATTAGCAAAGTTTACTTGGGCTAAAGAGGCTCAGAAGAAAATGGAGAAGTTAAAGGAGGAAGGGAAGCCATTGCCAAAGAGTATGGCCGAGGTATTACTCGCATTCCACTATTATATTCTTTCACATACCCCCACAATGATTTTAGTTTAATATATGAGATTTTGAAAATTAGTATTTATGTAGATAACACTCCTATAATGGAAACCAACCAGTTAACCCTGTTATTGTGTAAGCTTTTTTGGTGTGTGTGATTATATGAGTTTTCTTTGCTACGTGCATATTAGAATGATGGAAGTGTAACTTACTCACAGACGCTTAACTTTGTTGAACAGTTTTTCTGTTAAATCTAATATTTAAGATTGAAAATTCTGTTGTACCTTTATCGTGGCATATTTTGAGCAAAAGTATGTTCTTTTGTCTTTGTTGGGATTTGTAAGATGTCTATTCCTAGTAAAACGAGTAGGAAATTTCTTATGCCAAAACGGGGTTTGACAAGTTTTCAGTGGTTTAAAGATGAGGGAAGGTTACTGATGCTATATCTGTTTGGACGCGGGGCAAATATATTTTCCTTTTTTTAATTATAGCCTTCTACTGGTGTAGAAAAATATTCTCCTTTTAGCATATTTTGTATAAAAAAAATGTGGTTCATGTTGTTCCCATACTTGGTGTGTCATTTGGACAGGCTATGCTACCCCACACTTTTCTTCCCTAATTCCTCGAAAATCTGTTGTTTCTGGTTGTTGCTAATTGAGTAACCATGAGTAAACAACGATACTTCCCACATTTGGGACAGTTATATTATTGTTATTTTGGTAATAATGCTGATTTTTGTACTCTTGTTTTATTTTTATTTTTTTGTCCAAGGCTTGAGCGAACTGTGATTTAAGAGAATCATGCATGGTTGTAAATTATGACACTTAAAGTTAGTGATGCATATACGTATTCACATGAGGAGAAAATCCATCTCAATCTCCTGCAATTTGTTCAAAAGTAGTTCCCAGGTCAGCAGACTAGCAGATGATGTCAGATTAATGTTCAGTTTTAACCAACCCCTTCTCTATCTTCCCCATTTTTTCATTTGGCTATCATATGCAGATCAGATATTCCCTTGGGCTGAACTGTATTATGAAAAATTTAGTTCAGTGACCAATTCTTAATTTAATCTGGCTGGATATTACATTCATCCCCTTTTTTCAGATATTTTAGATGCCACAGTAGAGAACTACTGTATCAACTCTTCGTCATTATATTATATCCTTGCATAATTGCAAACATTCTTGATTTATTTGCATTTCACTTTTGACAATTTTGTTCTGTAGGTCCAAAAGCTGATGGGATCAACACCAATGGATGTTGCTCAGTCTAACTTGGCTAAGAGCGGGCAAATAAGTAGAAATGCGCTCTGCCCTTGTGGTTCCAAAAAGAGATACAAACGGTAATTTTACTTCTCATTACCCGCTAAAGGTCCAATGCTTCATTCAAGTGTTAATTGTTTTCTGCTAATAAGGAATATTCCCACATAATAATAGCTAAATTGTGTGACGTAGTTTCTGCTTCCTTGAGTCTCTTGAAATAGCATGCCTTTTGTCTTATAAAACCTGCTCAAATTTCTAAAGTTTGTGCATGTCTGTTCAAAAGCTAGAAAACGCAACAGCATATAATAGCTAGTTTTGTGAATTCATTATCAACCTGATCATCATCATCCCGACATGATGCTGACACTTTGTATTTCCCCGCCAAATATTTCATGTTAGATAATGTTTTTAATTAATAGATTTTGTTTATTCTTGTCTTAAGGGTTTTTTATTTTTTATTTTTTATAACTATAAAATTTATGTATTTGGTACCTGGAGATAAACAATGAGCATTTACTAGATTAAAAATCAAACATTACATATGAATTCGTAATGAGTTGGCTTGTTATGATAAAAGTAGTTCTTTTAGCTGTTTGCGGCCATGCTGAATACTACATTTAGTTTCTCTCAATATACATTGAAAGATATCATCTTCCACGATGATTAGAGTAGGCTCTGTTTTTATATTATTCGTTTTTCATCACAAAAGAAAACTTGAAGTAGGCGGCCACTTATAACCATTGAAACTAAGGCACCTTGCTCCATTTATTCTAAATTCTGGGTCTCGCAAAGAGTTCACATGATGGTTGGCTTTGTTTGCTAGAGTCAATAAACTACTAATACTGTGCTCTAAGTATCACTAAGAAAAGATCCTAGTTTAAAGGGAGGGAATGCTTTATTAATAATATTTGCTACTCTCCTCCCCCCTCCTTTCACTTTCATCGGCTATAAGATTCCAAGGTGTAGCTATTTCTGATATTGATATGGATTGGGGACTGCCCATTGTTGAGGGCATGTATTCTTTCCACTTTAGTTTGTTTTGTATACTAGTGGTCCACTTTTTAATGTATATATTTTCTTCTTAAAAAAAATTCATCTTTAATCTAAAAAAGCAAGTCTCTTTGTAAACGTCCAAAGTCCTCATTTTAGTAACGTCTTGGTCCCAGGATCATGGCTTTAAATCATGTGGTTGTGTACTTGATACTAAGCTACACCATCTCTCTTGCATAATGCATGAATTAGGGTATTACAATAATATAAAACTATGGTGCCTTAACGTCATTGTTCTTTATTTTTTTCTCTTTTTGGGTAAGTGAAGTCATGGTTCATATAATACCCTATTATCAGAGTTACTCATTCAAGATTGATACATAATACAGAACCATATATTTTCTACCATGTGCATTTTAGTTATTTTAGGGTATTTAGTAAGATGAAACAGATTTTATTTACATTTAATAAAATAATAATTAAAAAAATTCATACCCAGTGCACATGGCTCCCACAAATGGCAAGGTTTGTTGAGGGAAAAATGTACACAGCCTTGCCTCTAATATTAGAGAGGTGGTTTTCAGAACTTGAACCCTAGATCTGCATTCAACAAGTGAGCACTTGACCATGACCCAAGCTCGAACAACGGCATTATATGGAATAAACAAATTAATTTGTCATGGCAGATTTCTCCTATGAATATGCGCTGCATGACCTGCCAATGCTGATGATAAAGGATGGTGTGGAGACTAGATTATTGATGGGTATATTCTGTATTATGGCTCATCTTGCCCTTCCTCCTGCTAAATCCAGCCATTTCCGTTTAGAACAACTATAGCAATGAAGGTGGATGAAAAAACCGAGAAGACTAGGCTATGTAATTACTATGTTTTTATGGTGCATAAAAATGCAAGCGTTAAAGACAAACATTGAAAAAAGGATGCAATTGGCAGCTAGTTGTCTACTTGGTACCTTTTGTCAAAATTTAATTTTGATAGTCTGGTTTTATGTTTTCGTTGAGTAAATCTAGAGTCTAGTTTGTTTACATTTTCTTATATTATTATATAAGATACTCTTTCTCATCTTCAAATATTTAGAAACACAAGTATATAATATATTTCTTTGGTGTTATAACAGTCGAGATTTGTTATTAGGTTGCATATCAGACATTTGTTTGGTTCTATTCTTCATTAGGTAAAGTTTTGTTCTTAGAATACCCAGAAGTTGTGTCTGGCAACAAATATCCTCTGATTCAAGAGCTTTATTATGTGAACTCTTCAGTAAAATTTTGACCTCTCTAGTGCACGACGGGTTCACTATCGACTGTGCATAAGATTCTTAGCTTCTCCTATTTCCTTGTTCTCTTTTATTATCCGCCCATAATTTTGTTGATATATTAAATACTCGATTTTGGGGCCTTTGTATTCATCAATAAATATAGTACTTTCTCTGTTCCAAATTATAAAATCACTGTTGACTTTTAAAAGTCATTTTGAAACATTTTTAAAACTCAAATTTGAATTGATTCATTAAAATTATGAAACAATAAATATTGCACTGAGTAGTAAATCGCGTATTAACTAAAAAATTGAAACTGTCCATGTCAAATTTTGAGGTTGAAAATGTCTGAAGTTGATTTTTAAAAAAATCAACAATATCTTATATTTTGAACAAAGGGAGTATTCTATTTTTGGTTTACATGTCGCAACTGAAAAATCCACGGTTTTGGAATAGATATGTTTGTTTATGTGATTAGCTCATTGTTCTTGTTTGGTTATGAAGGTGTTGTGGGAAGGATTGAAGAATTGCTGCGGATAACTAATCAAGAAAACGGAAATATATATAGTTCTCAAGACTTCAAAATTAGAGAGATTTTTTTCCCCAGATAGAGGGATAAATTTTGCAGTGCCAATTCTGGGACCTTGTATCATCTTGCAACCTGGGATCTGTTGCTCTGGGTATGGTTTTGTGAGTTTTACGCCTGCAATTAAGTTTTCTAACCAGAGTTCTAACTGACGGGTGATTTCTATTTGTACATTATTTACTGTGAAATAAATATATAACTTGATTCCTGAATAGACAATTCTGTTTAGCCTCTTTGACATTTATAGTACTCCTTCCGTTCCGCAATATAAAATTACAATCAACTTTTCAAAGTCAATACGAGATATTTTCCAATTCAAAGTTAATGCAGTTCATTTTACTTTTGAAAATATAATAAATTTTGTAATTAGTATTTATTCTTTAGCTAGTTAACTTTTTTCATTAGTCTTATTTAAATTGAAGAAAAATATTTAAAATTTGAAGATATCTCAAATTGACTTTAAAAAAGTCAATTTTGATCTTACACTTTGGAACCGAGCGAGTATATTTTTGCAATGTCCATATATCTTTTCACTATCCGTTGCCATGGGAAAATAATCAGATCTACAACCCCTCTCTTAAAGGATTTTGAGTTCAAAAGTTAGAATGATTAATAATTGCAGCAAGCTAAACTGAACAGTTGGCTGTCATAGTTGATGCTATATATACACCTGAATACCCACATTGTATTCTATATACACCTGAATACCCACATTGTAAAACAAAATGTATCTTATTTTAAACTCAGAGTGGACTACATTTATATCAACTTTTCAAGGCAGATTATCAAAAAGTGTCAATAAATTATGTGTTGCTATATGACCACCAGGCGCAAAAGCAGAAATTTTATCCAGAGGGGCACTATTTATAATTAATAAAAATAAAATTACTCTCTTCGTTATACAAAATATATATTTATCATTAATTAAAACGAGTTATTAGTTTAATAGTGGTAATATATAATAAAATTATGATGATAAATTTTAGGATATTGTGTTATTATACTACTATCAATAAAAAATAAATTTATTTGCAAAAAAATAAAAATAATAATTGAAAAATATGACTTTTATTGTGAAACGGATAGAATGACAAAATTTACCAAATATAGATTTCAAAAGTATTTCCTCTAGTTCAATTTATAAGATCATGTTGTCTTTTTAAAAGTAAATTTTAGATATTTTTAAACTCAAAATTGTTGAGATGTATTTAGAAAACAAAAATAAATAAATATTACGATTAGTAATACTTTTATATAATTTATAATATTTATCATTGTATTAACGAAAATTAAGTAAATTTATATCAATTTTGAGTTGAAAAATATCTCAAATTAACTTCTAAAAATCTTAATGATTTTATATTTTAGAATGGATTGAGTGCATAAATTCACTACTGGGGACTTTAGAGGGCTTAAGCCGCGTTCAATCCTAATGTTTTCCTTTTATAAATATGTGTATTACATGAATGAATGGAATATGTGTTTACGATGAATGCCTTATTTGTTGAGATATTTTACGGCGAGACGCAATGAATGTATGCGAATGTATGTTTGTGTTTGTTATGAATACCTTATCTATTTGGATGCTTTATTTCAATATCATCATATGCATGAGGTGAGACGTGATAAATGTATGTTATGTGATTCCTCTACCAGGAGGCGAACCCATCGGATGTTAATTACTAGACTCAAAGGGGTGTTCCCCTGCGAGACTCAAGAAAGGCACCACTTAGATCCGCTCCAATCGAAAAAATCATATTAAGTAGATTGCGAAGATTTGGGAGATTCATGCCGAAAAGCCCGCGAGTATAACCCTAAGGTAGGTCAGCCCCAGATAAATCTAATGATATGGGAAGTCTCTTCATGCTCTACTAATTTCTACGTGCAAAACATCGCGTGGCTTATATTTAAATTAATCGTCTCATATATACTGTCATCATGGCATGATGAAATCGCTAACCCTGTCTTATTGGAAAAGATAAAAAACTATAAAACACCTGTATATCACATTAGCAAGCATCTATACTGTCCATGCTCATGAATATTGTCATCCTGTTAAAATGAAACCATTAAATTTGTTTTGCAGGAGAAGATTAAAAAACCCTAAAACATACATCTAGCATTAGCATGCATCCCTTTTTCCCATTTTGCGAAACTAAACTCTATTCTTTTGATTGTAGATTGGTCCTAGCACACGAATGAAAGCTCGCAATATTCAAACACCACCTATCAAAATGGCATAAACTTCCACACTAGACTCTACTCTTATTTCTCGGGAGGAGTTTGAGTCCTTTAAAAAGCAGATTGCCAAAATGGCGTCCCTTCTAAAAGAACGATGTAATCAGCTTGAATTTTCTACCTAGGGTGGAAATCAAATCCCCACCCAGGCCAAAAATACTCAGATCCCTCCTCAATTGTCCAGCATCCCATGCCCAAAGTTAGTAGCCGACCCTGAAATTTGACCCTCCTAGATGAGGATGAGATATTAATCTTGTCCAACAAAGAAAGGTCCAAGAGGAAAAGCATCTTGGAAGAAATACAACAATAGTTTGAGAAGAATTACAGAGTAAAAGCATCACAGGTCCTGGAAAAAGATGAGGAAGGATACAAAGTAAAAGGGGAGTAAAGGCGTTAGTGAAGCTGACACATCAAAGAATCTAGAGCATATCCCTTTTATTGATTGGCCCAGTCGGGACGTCTCTAAATGGTGTGTTGGCCCGAGTAATGATCAAGTCGCAACCATAATCCAGGATATTCCTGTTGCAGAGGTGGCATCCATTATGGCCATTAGAGATGACTTGACCACTAATAATTGGATTATCGAATCTTAGTTGATCAGAAAAGAGTGTTCCAATTTAAAAAATTCTAGCCTTTCAGATGATTGTTTAGATTTGAAAGATGCTTACGATTTTGACATAGAGCTGGACTTGGATTTGATGGGAATTGAACAAGAAGAATTAGAGGATGTGACATCTCAGATTTTTGACAAGATCTCTAAATAAGGATCTTGGCTAATTAAATAAAGGCTAGAAGTTAAAACCTAGTTTGAAAGGACAGAAAGTGTAAATAAATGATTAAATTTAATTTATTATTTAATAAATGTGTTAAGAATGTTCTATATGGTTGAATTTGTAAAGAGAGACTCTTGATGTAAAAAAGGGTCTGTAGGGTTTATAAAGATTAGTCATTAATAAATGGTACATTAGTGGCTTGATATATGATGGAATTATAATAAATATAAATTACAATGATTGAATGGTAATGGAACGAATTAAAGGTAAAGAACATGATGTAATACCTACGATTAGGTAATTAGAAAGAAATTATTATAAGACATTATGTTGTGTCAGAATGTGATAGATTAAATGTATGTATATGTATATATATTTGATCTAAGAATGAAGGTAAAGTTAAGATATATAGAATAAAAAGGGAATGATTAAGGAAAGTGTAAATTAAGCTTTAGTTATGAACATTAATAACTAGCTTAAAGAATAGACTGTGAGAGGTTAGGTTACGAGAATGACAAGGTAATGTATGTCAGAATGTGCATAAAGGATGAGATTGAAATATCCAAAATTGAGTAGTGAATAAACATTAATTGATTGAAATGAACTGAGTATTTATACGATATATAGATACAAAAGATAATACTCCCAAATATGAGCAGAATGAATGAAGAATGCATATATGATGCAATTGTCATATATGTATTAAGTAAACGAACGAAAGGAAGTAAAAGTCGTAAAATGATAATATAAGCGTAAAAGGATAAAAGAGAATGAATTTTGGTAATCCGATCAGGGTTCGCTTTTCAAGAAAGTGGTTTAATGAAAAAAGTGAGCATTTCGACTATTTGAAGTTTCGGGAATGTAAATTGATTAAATATGGAACTGAGAAGGTTCGTAAGAAACTAAAAACGCAATTTTAATTAAGAAAAATTATTTAGTCGGTTTGTGAGTAAATGACTAATTAAGCTATAAAATAAGACTATGTGAATGTAGCACAATGGAAAATGAATGACCAAGTTGGTCAATTGAAAAAAAAATTAATTTAAAGGAGCATGAAATGGATTTATGAAAGGAGAAGTATGAAACTTTCCTTAAACGAAAAAGTTCGGAAATTCGCAAAAAAGAAAGTTTCCTTGGTTGCAAACTTTCCCAAAAAGGAAAGTTTAGCAAAAAAGGCTTTTGACCAAATTGCCCCTAACAAATGGATTAATGACCCTTGTGTCCTTTGGGGTGAAATGACCAAAGTACCCATAATAAATTAAGTAATGACCGTTGTGTCCCAAGAGGTGAAATGACAAAAATGCCATTGACTAAAAGTGTGAAATGACCAAAACGCCCTTCGTTGGGATTAATTATAGTTAAAATGACTTAACCCAACTTGGGTTAAGTCTCATATAAACTAGCAAAGGAAGAAAAGCTCGCTCATTTTGGGTATTGCTGAAAATTAGAAACCTAGGAGAGAGAAGAGAGGAAACCATTAAAGCAAGGGAGAAAACTTGTGATTTTTGAAGCTAGTATAGTTGGATGAACATGGAGCAAGAAGAAAAGATGAAGGTCTCGTCATGGCAAAGCCTTCTATGTAAGAAGATTGATCATTCATAAATGTTTAAAAGTTTTCCAAACTTAAAACTTTAGTTTATGTATGTCTATGCATGTATGTGTGGTTAATAGTATGATTTATGGAAGAATATGTGTATAGAGTTGGAAGATTATGATAAAATCTTAAGCTATAAGGTTGAATATGAAGGTCTTGTGTGTGTGTTTGTTTTTATGTTTAAGAGCATGTTAGAGACCTTAAAACAAATAAAGTATGAATTTGAATTCTAAAATTGGCTATGGTAGTTATATGTTCATGTAAGCATATTTTAAAGATAAATAAAATTTGAAAAATTCATATAGGTATGATATAAGTCTAAAAAAGTTATAAATGAACTCTTTAATGAGTATATGAGAAAGAAAGTCTAAGTGTTGGAAATGATTTTTTTATGTAAAGTTGATAAAAATTCAACTTAAGGGTGATTTTGATAATTTTGAAAGTTTAATGGTAAAGTTAAATAACTTAGTTTTATGTTATTACACGTGCCTACGTTGATTTAGTAGTCAACAGATAAAAGTTAGAACGAAAATGTGTTTCGAGCGATCGAAATCGATCATTTCGACCTAAAACGAATTTTTAAGGACAAATCTCGCCTCTTAAAGACCTAATTTGTTTTAAAGGTATAGAAATATCTTATGTGATGTATAGAGACTATATCAAATGTTGGAATAAACTTTAGAAGTGAATGACCAAAAATCACAAATTTGACGAAAAGGTTAAAAATTAGTTCAAGTGTAAAAATGAGTTTAAACGCCTTTTTACGGCCTATTTCTTTGATAATTTTAAGAAGTCAAATGAGTCAAGTAGTATTTTTGTAAAATACTAAGTAGTAAGATCTAGTTATGCTTCAAATTTGAGCATAATTGGATGTAAGATGAAGGAGTTAAAAATTAACAAAGTGAGTGTAAAAATCAGTTATTAGGATTCTATAGAACTGCGCCTAGGCGAGATGTTTTGCGTTAAACATCTCGCCGGGGGGAGGACAACTACAAGGAATTGCTGGCAGTGAATTCAGTCATTGTCGGGGCGAAATGTTATATTCCCGAAAAGTTTTTTAGTGTCCGAAAAGTTATGTTTTGATGTGGATTGATAGAGATAGGTTATGTAAACCCTAAATTGATAAAAATAATCAATGTAAAGGGTGTTAAGGTATAATGAAACAAGAAACAGTATAATTTAACATACCCAAAAGCTAAATAAAAGTATGATAATGCTTGTGTAAAAGGTCGGTAACGAGTTAGGATGTGTTATTAACCTATGTAATGTATAATACATCAAAAGTGTAATGAATAGAGACTAATGATCAAGTTATTATGGTTTAAGTTTGAAGAAGATAAAAATGTGATATAATCTTATAATGATATATAGGTTCAATGTTGACAGATAAAGCTCGGATTAGCAAACCGACAAGACATATATGAAAGACATTCAAGAAAGTGTAAATGGTTATAACGATTATAAGTGTCAGACAAGTTTTTCAGAACTTGTTGAAATGAAATAATTGTTCTATGTGAAATATATGACAGACTATGTGACATCAAATATTTTGAAATGTGCAATTCGTGCAACTATGTGTTTTAATTGTTAAATACAATATGTGACATTTATATTTTAAAAACGCACAACATGATAAATTAAGGAATGTATAACGCATGTATATGAACTGCAAACATGAAATGTATTATCTGTTAGACTTACTGAGCCTTTGTGCTCATTCTTGCTTTAAACTGACATTTTCAGATTAGTATGAGAAGGCCGGATGTTCCAGTTAAGCAAAAAGGATAAGAAATGGCAAATGCATAGAAGAATGTGAAGGAATTGATTATATTTATTTGTGTAATATAATAAGTTAATAAGTAACGTAAATTTGCAAAGTTATGAACTTGGTTGTTAATAAAGAGCTGAATGATTTGTAAATCTATAGGGATTGATATGTATGTAAGTTTTATTCAGAGAAACTTGAAATGGGGTACGATTAATATATTGTTGTAAGTCGAGTCTTATGTGTAATAAACTTGCATGTATGGAACAAATATAAGTAAGTAGGGTGATGTATGGACAAAATTATGGATGGTGATTGTATTCACAGAGTAAGTTAAGTTAAAGCATAAAATATATGATTTTGAAATGTAATAGAGCAGGTCATGATTTATACCTTATGATTTGAGTTTTAATGCATAGAATGTGAATGTTATGATCTTGAGACAAATTATGAATGTAAGTTAAATAAACATATTTATGAATTGTATTATAATTGTTTGATGTGATTTTAAGGATAAAAGGCATGTATTAATGCACGAGATCGCTATTAAAAAATAATGGGATTTCAGGGTCGTCAGAGTTGGTATCAGAACTGATAAGTTGTAGTCCTTAGGTAAGAATAACGTAGGCTATGAAGAAATGAACTCTAGTGGAATTGAGTAAGGAGGAAATGAATTTTGAAAATTCATGAGTAAGAAATGGTAAAAGATATCTTATAATAAGATATTGAGAAATGGTAAAGGGTTATAGGATCATAAGATGATCTAGGAAAATGAACTCTTGATAAGTTATGAATAGTAAGATGTGAATACAGAAAGTTTATATCAGGCTAAGGAAAAGTTAAGGAAATGTTAGAGTTATGTGGAATTTTTCATTGAGGACTCATGGTAGTGGCTGAGTTGTACATTCCTTGGCATGGGAAGGGATTTGTGCTTGGTTTCACGATCACTTAGTTTCCTATAATGATAATCAGAAGATATCTAGCGTCACGGTATTAGTTATGTATGTTGAGAATGTGATTCTTTTCTTTTATATATATCTGATACATAGGAAGTGAGAAATGTTAAGGTTAGTTGCGAGTTCTTAAAACTCACCTTTATGGTAAGTTTGTGACTCATAATCGTATTGTATACTTTTGAACCCCTAAGCGTATGGACAATTCTTGATTTCTTTTTGAACTACATATTAATAGGACAAGTTCCTAAACTCATATTATTGCGGTAAGTTCCTGACCCCATAATGTGTGAAGGTTTGATTAACGGCAGGGTGTTAGAAAAAAGAGCCATAGGGTGAGAGTATTAGTTCTCATAGATTGACTAAGGTTAAGGAAATAAGAAAGAGATAGAATTAGTAAGAAAAATTTGAATGAGTAAAGAAAATAAAGGAAATGTGATTAGGATTGGGTAAGCAATCCAACTCTTCTAGCTATGTTAGATCATCAATATTTTAAAAATGTGCTTATTCTCACACTTTGGTACATTAGAAATGATTTGTTCAAGTATCGAACTGTAATTTAAAAAAAAAAAAAAATTCATGATTTATGGGTCTATGCCAATTGATTCAGCTAAACAAAAGTTATTTGAAAATATCAAAATGTATTTATGAAATCATTGTCACACTGTTGAATATTGTGTGGAATGATAAAATGACAGAATTCTCAACGTTCAGATGAAACAGTGAGGTATTATGAAGTCTTAAATGACTGAATTTTCAATGTACTGCTGTAACGGTGCAGTATTATGAAGTCTTTAAAAAAAAATTTCTTTTCAGTTTATGAAAATGGGTTCAAATTTTGAGCTAATGACGAAATTCTCAGAGCATGGTAACAAAGATATGGATGTGGGAATATTAACCACTAATACATTGTTACACGACGCAATGTGATGAACTCATGGTAAAAATAAATTTTTAAAAAGTTTCAAGTTTTCAATGTATGAACGGTTTAAGGATACAAGTCTACGCCATTTGTTTCGGCTATACAATTTTGCTAAAGAAATGAGTAAATTTTTTTAAATCCAGAAAGGGATAAAGAAAAATATTTTCCAAGTCTGAGGTGAACAACCCTAAAAAGGAGATATATAGGTTGGTTAACGTGGCACAACTCGAAAAGAAAAGAAATGTTGTGCACAACGTAAGGGGTGCAATAGGTTGATTACTTAGCGTACCAATGACGGTAGTTTCTAGTCTTTGTGATTAGTAAACAGGCTGAACAAGAGGTAGTTTCTAATCTTTGTGATTAGTAAACAAGTCGAACAAGAGTTCATGGTCTTTGTGACCCCTCAGCAAAAGACAAAATAGTTTTTTTAAAAGGGAAAAAGTTATTCCTATTTATTCATACTACTTTACAATTATTGAATAATTGTTGAAGACTCCTGAAAGATATTCCAAAACTCTAGAATGGAAAGGTAGAAAAATATGAGATGGGTAGAGAAAGGAAAGAATGTAAAGGTTAGCTGAAAAATTAATTGTGATGAATGAATTGTAAAGAGATATGTATGTTATAAATAAGTAAGGGATAAGGATGAAATTTTTTGGAGGGGTGAATGTGACATCCCAGATTTTTAACAAGATTTCTAAATAAGGATATTGGCTAATTAAATAAAGGTTAAAAGTTAAAACCTAGTTTGAAAGGACAAAAAGTGTAAATAATTGATTAAATTTAATTTATTATTTAGTCAACGTGTTAAGAATGTTCTATGTGGTTGAATTTGTAAAGAGGGACTCTTGATGTAAAAAGGGGTCTATAGAGCTTATAAGGATCAGTTATTAATAAAGGGTACATTAGTAACTTGATATATGATGAAATTATAATAAATATAAATTACAATGATTGAATGGTAATAGAACAGATTAAAGGTAAAGAACATGATGTAATACCTACGATTAGGTAATTAGAAAGGAATTATTATAAGACATTATATTGTGTCAGAATGTGGTAGATTAAATGTATGTAGATGTATATATTTGATCTAAGAATGAAGGTTAAGATTTAGAGAATAAAAAGGGAATGATTAAGGAAAGTGTAAATTAAGCTTTAGTTATGAACATTAATAACTATCTTAATGAATAGGCCGTGAGATGCTAGGATACGAGAATGACAAGGTAACGTTTGTCAAAATGTGCATAAAGGAATGAAGAGTTTAACCTAATCTGTATATTTAGAATTAACTGAATAATAATGGTTTTGATATTGAAATATCCAAAATTGAGTAGTGAATAAACATTAATTGATTGAAATGAATTGAGTATTTATACGACGTTTAGATACAGAAGATAATATTCCTAAATACGAGTAGAATGAATGAATAATGCATATAAGATACAATTGTCATATATGTATTAAGTAAACAAACGAAAGGAAGTAAAAATCGTAAAATGATAATATGAGAGTAAAAGGATAAAAGAGGAAGGATTTTGGTAATCTGGTTAGGGTTCTCTTTTCGAGAAAGCGGTTTAATGGAAAAAGTGAGCATTTCAACTATTTAAAGTGACGAGAATGTAAATTGATTAAATGTGGAACCGAGAAGGTTCGTAGGAAACTAGAGAAACATAATTTTATTTAAGAAAAGTTATTTAGCACAATGAGAAATGAATGACCTAGTTGGTCGATTGAAAGAAAAATCAATTTAAAGGAGCATGAAATGGATTTATAAAAGGAGAAGTATGAAACTTTCCTTAAACGAAAAAGTTAGGGAATTCCCAAAAAGGAAAGTTTCCTTAATTGAAAACTTTTGCAAAAAGGAAAATCTAGCTAAAAGGGCTTTTGACCAAATTGTCCCTAACAAATGGATTTAAGACCTTTGTGTCCTTTGGGGTGAAATTACCAAAGTACCCATAACAAATTAAGTAATGACCGTTATGTCCCAAGAGGTGAAATGACAAAAATGCCATTGACTAAAAGTGTGAAATGACCAAAACGCCATTGGTTGGGAATAATTATAGTTAAAGTGACTTAACACAACTTGGGTTAAGTCTTATATAAGCTAGCAAAGGAAGGAAAACTCACTCATTTTAGGTATTGCTTAGAATTAGAAACTTAGGAGAGAGAAGAGAGGAAACCATTGAAGCAAGGGAGAAAGCTTATGATTTTTGAAGCTAGGATGGTTGGATGAATATGGAGCAAGAAGAAAAGATGAAGTCCTCGTCATGACAAAGTCTTCTATGTAAGAAGATTGATTATATATAAAGGTTTAAAAGTTTTTCAAACTTAAAACTTTAGTTTAGGTATGTCTATGCATATATATATATGGTTAATAGTATGATTTGTAAATCTGTAGGGATTGATATGTATGTAAGTTTTAGTCAAAGAAACTTGAAATGGGGTACGATTAATGTATTGTTATAAGTTAAGTCTTATGTATAATAAACTTGCATGTATGAAACAAATATAAGTAAGTAGGGTGATGTATGGATAAAATTATGGATGGTGATTGTATTCACAGAGTAAGTTAAGTTAAATAATAAAATATATGATTTTGAAATGTAATAGACTAGGTTATGATTTATACCTTATGATCTGAGTTCTAATGTATAGAATGTGAATGTTATGATCTTGAGACATGTTATGAATATAAGTTAAATAAACAGGTTTATGAACTGTATTATGATTGTTTAATGCAATTTTAAGCATAAAAAGGTATGTATTAACGTACGAGATCGACATTAAAAAATAATGGGGTTTCGAGGTCATCATAGAGGATGACTAGGTGCCTGCAGAAATGAAATGATGGGTCGAAGACAAACATAAAAAATCTCACAATTCTTATCAAGTATTAATGGATGTTCCTAATATGGACTCCCTATCGATTAATGGAACAACTGACTATCCAAGAGGAAGAATGGATTAGATTTTCATTGTTATAATAGTGCTCAACTCCATATTTCTAGGCGAAGATGACATCAATAGGAAAATACGAGACATGTTTGTGGACTCTATATACAGTTGGGACACAGATAGTGATGCGGGACGAGAAGCTTATTAAGCTTATTACTTCAGCCATCATATAGACGCTTTGGACTATAGATGGGAAAGATATGATATTGAGTATAATGATGATTAGATTGTAATAGTAAGTCTAAAAGTAACGAGAAAATTTGCGATTTTTCTCGAAAAAAAATAATTCAAAATCCCTTATGTTGTTTCGATACCTGAACTACATAAGACCTGATCTCTATTCCTAGGAGTATGTAGGCAGCCATTTTGGTGCGGTCTGATCCTTACAAAAAAATAATCTACAAAACCCTTTTATAATTCAGAAACAAACAATTACAACAGTCAATGATTTAGAAGACTTGATCTCCTATCAAGTCACTAGAATACATGGACAACCAATAATAGTGCGTTCTTAACCTTACAAAACCATCAAAATCGACGTCTTTAAGACTTGATCTTCCTATTAACCTACTAGAATACGTAGACAGCCATCGTGGTGCAGTCTATATCATACGCAACAACATGTTCCCCGATATAAAAGCCACAAATCAACACTTACAGATCGAACTAAATCTAGTTAAAACCATCACATTATAAACTAAACCGAGCTCTAGGTCCAATTCAATAGAATCCAAAGGCATGTCGACATCAACCAATGAAGCCGAAATGATAACATGAAATGAGAAACACAACAATATGTCAAACATGATCATCAGCAAGGATAGATACAACTTAAGACGATGAGAAATGTAAATACAAAGAAGGCCATAACTGTAACGACCCCAAAATTTACATAAACTTATCCCTAATTTTGGTTCGTTAATAAACCTTTAATCACCTTATTTAATCTGTTAATTGACTTTACATCATTAATAACCAAATTTTTTGGTATAATTTTTTTTCACCATTCTATTAAAATATTTTGGCATTTAAAATTTTTACATCTCGATCCTAGTCCCTGGATTGCAATCTTTACTTTTTACTTTTACTGTCAATCTCAGTTATAGTCTTAATTTTTTAGTTTTACAAGTTTCGATTTTGTAATTTTCGGTTTGATTTGTTAACAGTTCGGTTTGGTGCGGTTGATTTTTCGATTATTTTTGGTTTTATGTGCTCTCCTAAGACATACAATAAATATCTAAAGTCAACATAAATGACAACGTAGGTCTAGCCGGATAGATATGGCATCGACGTTTCTTAAATCAGTTCAATAATGAATGAACTTCACAATTGGCTTACAAGAATAAATAACATGCCTAACTGTCAAATGAACTATAAAAGAGAGTTCGAAAAGAATAATTGTCTCTGCCTTTACTTACTTTTGCTGTTACTACCTTACCATATTTATAACCTACATAACCACGATGTTGGTCAACACATTAGTTACATACACATTAATACATTACTTTAACCTACATGTCACCATTTACCTTTACATTTAGCTTAACATATAAAACGTTGCTCGTTTATACCTTAATACCTACCATATTGATCATTTTTATCAATTTAAGGTTTACTATACATGTCTTTATTATATAAGATCAAAACATTTCATTTTGGACCAAAGTAAAATTTTTTCAAAAATCAGGACACTGCGTCCTGTCATAGTGTTTTGTACTAAACATCTATTTGGTCGCGAAATCTTCTTAGTCAAACACTTTGTCGTCTGCGAAGTTGACTAAAACCAAATTCTAATTTTTTCCCCAAACTTTTCTCATGCTATTTTTGGCCATACATTGTATTTCTTTATTCCAACACTTGATTTGGCATATATAACGCATATGTGACTTAACTAAGCATTCAAAAATCAATTAAGTTTCCAAATGACGTTAGTTTTCCAAATTTTTCATTTTATGCGCCGACGAACGGTTTCGAACACCTAAAATACACTTTTATCGTCATATACACCAAATCGATATAGACACGTGCATTTACCTAAAACTTAGTTATTCAACCTCCTTTCACCATTAATTACTTAAAATGGCCAAAAATCACCATGTGATAGGATTTTACCAACTTAACCTAATTTTCCCTAAAAACCAACTTTGAATTCATATACTACATCTTTTACATACTTCCTTACAAGTTTATTTACCAATTTTGTATGTTCATATAACACCTATACGAACCTTATAACACGTACTACTAACTTCGATTTGGTATACATGCTCAACATAGGCTAATGTTAGGTTTAAAAAAAAAAACCAAATTCTTGACATCATAAAATATCTTCCATGCCATATAACACATAAATACACATATTTCTAACATGTTCATATCTCTATCTTAGGTTTCATTATACCCTTCACTACAAAACACATAGTCTTATACAAACCATGCTTTCTGTGACGTCCCCAAATTCGGGTCTCAAATACCCGGATTCGGTCATCACGATTCAATACAAACATCCACCTCTAAACAATATACAATAACTAAATGCGGAATAATAAACATATGCTGTTCATTCAAAAGGTGTTACTAGTCCCAAGATATGGTAACCTTACACAAAAGTACACAAATACCCTTAATAAAGTACTTAGGGTTTACATCACAAAACAAGTAATTTTAGCTAGACGAATACACTAAAGATTGTCTCTTGAAGTCTATCACTTCATCTTTCCCTTACCCTTGTTCTTTCCAGAAGTCTCGGATTTCACTGTAATAAGGTTCATGATATAGTAAGGATGAACAATTAGTTTGCTCAACAAGTTTAAATAACAACAAGAGACAATATATATCATGAATGAAAGGGAATAGCTGAAACAATTCAACAATATGAATAACATAAGCAGGAATAATGATTTGCTTTCAGAATCAAGATAGTTAAGTAGACTATAAACTATAAACTTTCACTAGAGTCAATAACTGGTTGACCCAATGGTTACTACCAGAAATATGTACTTGAGGGGATCAACCTCTCGTACAATATGTGTATGCATAACATTTAATTTTTGTATTTTGTGTCTGATATTAGATACAAATATCAGACACAGGGTACTCCCCTATAATAGGGAGGTGTTCATAATAGTCCAAGAATCCGCATCTTCAATAATTTGGATAGCTTTTAAAATCTTTAACATAAATGTCTAGCCGAATAATGACTTAGACCTACTTTGAACAGTTCTTAAAATAATAGAATGTTAAATAAGGTACAAGTCAAAGACTGTGCAAGATCAAGTGCACCAAGTGCGAATAACAACAACATCGATGTAGAATAATTGTAAAGTAATTAAACCACTCAAAGCATACTTGGAATTACAGTTCAAGCTTAAATAAATAACTTGCTCAATGAAATGAGTTTAGAAATAAAGAACTTGCCTGTCTGCTCAGCTACAACAAACTAGCTTTAATTAAATGGCTTTGAAGGACCTAACATTAATTAAGTCGGTCTAACAATAAGTACGACGTATACTGACACGTTTGTACGCTTACTACGAACTTATCTAACAAATAAGTCTAACACATAATTCACATCATTTGATATGCTAAAATTAACCCTATAGACGTGTAATCACACTTAGGTTAATGATCTAATAATGTAGGAGTATTCATCCTAGATATTAAACACTTAAGGAATCTTTAAACAATTTAATATAATTGTTTAATTGATGAATATTAAATACTTTATATTTAATTAACTCTTTCTTTAATTAATTACTATTTTTATTAGTTAAGTAGTAATTAATTAACTACCATTAGTTATTATTTAATTATAAATAATAACTAATTAATCTTACTTAATAATTAGTTTATTTATTTTAATGCTTCTTAATTATTACATAAGATTAATTAGATAATAATTAATAATTTAACTTTATTATGATCTTATGTAATTATTATTTAATCTTAATTAAATAATAATTAATCAATCAATTAATTAATTAACCTTACATTTCTTTAATTATTAATTACTTAATTATCCTTATTTATTATTTAATATAATAAATAATTAAATTATTAACTTTATTTATCTTTAATTATTATTTATTAATTAAATAATAATTAATGACTTCTAAAATCTTATTAGTTAATATAAATCAACTAACTATTAACTAAGTAACTATCCTCACTTATCATTTAATTTAAAGAAATGAAATAATAGTTTACTCATTTTAATCCTCATTAATTATTATTTAATGTTAATTGAATTAATAATTAATTATTTATCTAATTTAATTATTATTTAATGTTAAATAATAATTAATTTATTTATCCTTATTTATAATTTAATTTTAAATTAAATAGTTAATGATTAATGGAATTTGTATTTATGTAACTTAATCATAAATTTAGCTAACTAGATTAATATTAAAAATATTTAAATATTAATTAAAATGAAAAAAATAATCCCAAATATCAGTTTTGTATTTATTATTTTTATTAAAATTTTAAATTAATTTTTAAACATTTAAATTAATTAAAAATATACAGAATGACAATTCTGTAAATAAACTGAAAAATCGGACCGAGGGCAATATTGTAATTAAACAGAAAATCGAACGGAGGTGCAATTCTGTAATTTCGTCGGAAGTTGGCTCCCGCGCATTGAGCGAGCCTAACACAAACCAGGCCCCAAAACGGTGCCGTTTTGAAGAACCCGGAGGCGGCTTCCGCGCATAATGCGCGGAGTAAAGTTTTTTCTATGCCAAACGGAGTCGTTTGGCTCCGCCACTTGTCAGTAATATTGCTGGTGAACAATGCGCGGCCAACCATTTATTTTTCAACTTAGCAGATTGACTACAGTACCCGAAAATACTCCACTTTAATAAAAATTATACCTTCAAGTAAGCTTTAACCCCTCAATAAAAATCCAAAAAATTAACTATCACTTAATATCAATTTATAACATGAAAATTTAAGTACCCATGATTTAATTCCATATTTTTCATAAAAAATTATTGTACCACATAAACTAGTACAAATCATAACTTTTTATGTATAACTCCATTTTGAGTGATTCAAACTTTATTTTTCTCATGATTTAATATTATATAATATTAGAACATTAAATCTAAGTTTTATAAAAAAATATTTTTAGTCATTATTTTAAGACTTGTTTACACACTACCAAACACATGTTTTTAGCATACAAAATATACCAACCAACAAACATTCAAAACCCAACATAAATAAAGGACTACTAATAATAAATGTTAGTCATTTATTACTAACAAGAAAACTAGGGTTTGAAAGAATGAGGATTATACTTAGTTTTAATGGCTACTCTCCTCTTCTTTCCAAAGTATGTTGTGAAGGAAGATGGTATGAACTAGCTTAGAATTTCTTCTTCTTCCTTGAAGCTACACCCGAAATCTCTCTATGTTTTGCTCTCCAAAATTTATCCTCTTAATATTTTTCTCTCAATACTTAGAAGTTGAAAAATGGAAAATGACTAACAAAAGCTCCTAACTTGTAAGTATACTTACAATAAGGATAGATTTAAAATATATATCTATTAAAAATACCATCATGAAGCTAGTATACTTACTTGCACAAGAAATGTGGCTAAGGACTAGAGTTGGTGAAAAGAGGGATGATCTATGTACAAAAAAAATCAATACAAGCAACCATTTATTAAATAAATAGAAAATAAAAATATCAAAACATTTCACTCCCTCTCTCTCTTACTCACACGGCTGATGGCTTCTTTTTGTCCCCAAAAAAAATGTCACATGCTCCTCCTTTAATAAATAAATAAGTTACATAATTAATTCCAAGTGGGCTTATACTTTGGACTTCATTTAATATCCAATGGACTCCTATTAAATGACTTGGACTACTAATTAGTCAAGTCCATTTAATTTATCATTGGACTAATTAATATAACCCCAAAAGATTGGTTATTAATTTTGTTACACATTAGTTATCCAATCCATAATTAAATAATAATTGAATTGATTAATTAATTAAATACTCTAGCACATTAATGTTAAATTACTAAATGGACTAATAAATATTATTATTAATATTTCACAATGTTCACATTAATTAATAATCATATTAATTAATTTACCAAATTTAATTAACTCATTATATTCAATTTAATTGAATATTTAATTACTAGGAAACTTAACAATTATTTTGATATTAAAACTTTAGGATTTGTTCACTAATTTAATTAACATATTAGTAACCTTCTTTAATTAACTATAGCAATTAATCACATAATTATTTAATCACGTAATTAATTAATCACACAAAAAGATTTAAATAACCTCGTAAAACTAACTCGTTAGAAATTAAATTAATAATTTAATTAATAATGACGTGAAAATTCTAGGGCATTACACTTTCTCGCCAAAAATACATGCATGCACACATAAATACCTACATAGATGAAAGTTTAAAGATAAGAAAACTTTTAAACCTTCTTAAAGCTCTTATCCTTCTTACTAAGAACCTCCTTAATGATGGATGATCCACTTTTAATGCTAGATCTTACTTTTTAGAATACTTTTTTAGCAATCTCTCAAGCTACCATGCACTTTTGCTCTCTTTCTCTTTAGGAAAGACTCTCAAACACTTAGCTGAAAATAATGAAATGAAAGAGAGATGAAACCTAGCTAATATCTTGCTAAATCTATACATACAAAGTTTGTATCTCACTTTTCTACAACTAAGCCTCCTCAAGTTAGTTAACCAAGAATAGTTAAGGGCATACAAGGCATTTCCCACCAACATTTAAAGGTATTATAGACATTACACGCTAAATAGGATACCAAGGTCATAATTTAATTTGCCAAGGCTATTAAGGACATTTCTCAAATACTCTAGATATTTTACTATTTCATAATTCATTCTTGCTTTAAATTGGCTCATTCAAGTCTTCTTTGATCCCAATTTATTTCACTAGCCTTGGATTTTATTCTATAATCAAATAATACAATAATTTTATAACACAACACATTTAACAGATTTTAACAATCTATTTTCCTTATTTATTTATTTAATATTTACCACATTTAACGAAAATACATATCATTACAACATCTTATATTATTTTTGAAAAGAGAAAATGTAAGTTGACTTGTTATGAGTCAAATTAATTTTGACAAGTGTCCTAGAAGCAGAATCAGGAGCATAATTAGACGATTAAAACTATTCAACCTATTGATAAGGCACAAAATCTTAATTCGAAGAGCAATCTGAGTAAAATCAACCTTATGTGCATGTTTGCACTTTGCATTTGCACTGACTTTTAGTTGTGTGTGTGGGGGGGGGGGGGGGGGAATAAAGCTATGGCGACAATGATAACAATTTTGTGAAGTTAAAGGGTAAATGACCAATTTAATGTCTCGAATCGTCGCACGTGTTATTCAAGTAATTAAGTTCGAAGGAGTGTCTTTACACCTGGTGCCCTAAAGCTAGGAATGAGCAAAAAACGGATAAAATTGAATAACCGCATTGAACCAAACTTTTTTAACCGAAAAAATTCGGGTATTCTGGTATTTTTTATAATTTGGTTATATCTGATTTGATATACAGTTTTCGGGTTCAGGTTTGGTTTTCGATTTTTTGTTATTCGGTTAACCTAATAATTGAATAAGAAAAAAAAAACTAAGGCTTAAAAATTAAAACAACTCTCAATCTCTCATCTCACTTTGTCTCTGTCGACTCACTCGTGAATCTCAAACCACTACCTAAGTCTCTCTCTCAGATCTCGACGCTTATCTTCATCTCTCAGACTCTCACTACTAAGAAGTCATAGCTCAAATCTATCTCTCCTCTCTCAGATCTTGATACCCTCAGCCCTCTCCCCTCAGATAGTCAGATCTCTACTAGTGCCCTAAGCCCCTAACCCAAAACCAAAAGGCATTAAGCCAATATCCCAGTCCCCAAATCGCGACTTTGCTTCGCCTCTGAACGCGAACAGACCAAAGTCTCTGGACGGAACCTCATCCTAAACTTAACTCTAGTTGTCGTCATCTATTATTTCCGAGGTTGGTTTTTGATTTTAGTACTTTGGTTGCATACTTGCTTATAATACTACTTCTATTGCGAAAATACTACATCTATTTCATTTTTTTGGACTTATGTTAACTGTGTAGATCTCGCATATTAAATTATTTAGGTGTGCTTAAAATTTTGGAGTGTAATGTTCTTAATTGCTTGGAATTCTATTCGTGTTTAATTGTTTAATAAGTTTTCAATTTTGAATTGGTGAATTTATGCTATAATTACAAATTACAAAACAGTCTCAAAGAAAAATAGATCACTAATACAAATACATAACAGATTTGAGCACGTTTAGTATTTGTGAAGAATTGTTCACAGTTGTAAGTTGTTGAACTTTTTACTTAAAGTTTCTCGTGCTGGGAATTTGAAAATAAAGCGCAGGAGCTACAATTCGTTGACCTGTACAAAACATTTCTTGTATTTCTTCTCATCAATTTAAGTTACAAGTGACATTATAAATCATGTCTAAGTATACTAGATTACAAGTAATATTTGGTAAATTGGTATCATAAATTTGAAGAGACTTAGGAATTGTCCATAATATAGCACACTTATTTGGTATCATTATGGCCTATGATATTTATGTAATTTAACTGAAGTATAAGACTATTTAGGGAAACTACGGCTTTTAAATCATTTGTGTAATTTCATTAACTGACTGTAATCTCTATAATTTGGTAATCGCCTAATGAGCAACTGTGTAATATGCTGTCTGTTTATTACATAAATGTAGTTAACTTATCCTTTTCAAACTTTCTTTGTTAATCTAATTTGATTTGTTTGAAATTTTCAGATGATGTCAAAAAGTGTTTTAAATGATTTGTAAATGGTGGATGATATAGCCGAGCCTAACCTTGATGACCTTGATGCAATTGGACATGGGGAAGATTCAGGTGGTAGTGTTCCCACCAATATAGAGTCCGGGTCAAAGGAAACCTCTACAAGTACAAAAAGTACGGGACAATCAAAAAGTGTAAGGATACAAAGAAAGAGGATGTCACCTAGATCCAAGGTGTGGACTGAGGGACACTTCATTCCAGTTAAAGACAATGATGGTAATGTTATTAAAGGTAAGTGTACTTATTGTGGAAAAGAATTAGTTGCTGATTTATCTTCAAATGGCAGTACTTATTTAAGAAATCACTTTAGAACTTGTAAAAAAATCTAAACAACATGGATAAAGCTCAACCCCAACTTGTAGGGATTAAAGAAGGCGAGGGGGAGGGAAGGGCATGTGAGGGTACACTCACTACTTGGAGGTTTGACCAAGAAGCGATTAGGGTAACTGTGGTTTACCATCTTATTGTAGATGAGCATCCTTTCAAACATGTTAAGAAGGAGAGTTTTAAAAGACTTATACAAGTTATACGTCCTAGGTTTTAGTTGCCTTCACGTTTTACATTTTGCTAGAGATTGTATTTGTTTATATGATAATGAGAGGATTAAGTTGAAAATAATACTTAGAAAAAATTATGAACGTGTCTGTCTCACAACTGATTCTTGGACTTCTAATCACCGCTTAAATTATTTGTGTGTTACTGCGCATTTTATTGATAAAAAATGGAAATTGCATAAGAATCTCTTGAATTTTCGAACCATCACAAGTCATAAGGGGAAGGACATTGGGGAAATGGTTGAGTCTTATCTAAAAGAGTGGGGACTTTATAAAGTTATGACACTCACTGTAGATAATGCTAGCTCAAATGATACTGCGGTGACTTACTTGAGAGATAGATGTACATCTTGGAAAACAAATGTATTAGGTGGTAAGTTCATTCACATGAGATGTATAGCTCACATTATTAATCTTGTTGTGAATGATGGTTTAAAGTTGATTGAGAAATCTGTTGAGACAGTTAGGCATGCGGTGAAGTATGTAAAACAATCTCCAGTTAAGGTTAAGTCATTTAAAGATTGTATTGAGTATTGTGGTCTTGAAGACAAGAAAGGTTTAAGTCTAGATTGCCCAACTAGATGGAACTCTACTTACTTGATGTTAAGTTCGGTCTTAAAGTACAAAGAAGCTTTTGATCGATTGCGATTTGAAGATCGTGGCTTTGAAAAAGAGATAGGGGCCAAAAACATTCCAACGGATTCAGATTATAATATGGCTAAATTATTTGTGAGATTCTTAGAACATTTTTATAATCTCACTATGTGCATTTCGGGCTCATCTTGTAAGACCCCGAATTTTATGAAATATAAAATTTAATTTTTCTTCATATATATTTTTCATGAAACAGTAAGTGGTTAAATTGACGAAATTGAAAGTTAAGGATGTTATGTGCAAATTTTTTTTTGACGGACAATATTCGTTTTGTCGGGGAATATTCGTGCCGTACGACGGCGCCGAAATAACAAATTATTTGTGGACCCCACAACGGAATATTTGTCGGATATAGAAAACGACAGAAGTAACCTTTTTAAATAAAAATAGTCAACGGTGTTAACTGTTAAAATACCGGTAATAAAAGAATAGTAGCATACGGTAATTTATGGTATTTTACTGTAGTATGCGGTACTCTACAGTAGCACACGGTATTGCACAGTGTCTTATATTATTAACACCGTAACTGTTACGCATCATTTCATCAATAATTGTCACTGCATAATATTTTATATTATCAATTCAATTATTGTTGCTACACAGTATTTTGCATTATTGATTCAATAATTGTCATTACACTGTATTTCATATCATCGAGTCAATAATTGTTGCTGCACTGTTTTTAAAATTATTGAACCTAATAATTGTCACAATTGCAAATATACTGTAATTTATAATAATCTGTAACGTGTTTATTACATTATTGTTGAATTATTGTTGTAGCATTATTTCATTTTATATGTTGGACCCACAGGAAAAATAAAAAAATTTATTTTTCAAAAGTTACTATTCACTCCCGGAATTTACTATTCATTCCCGGAAAAGTTACTATTCACTGACGGAAGTTACTGTTCATCTCGGGAAAGTTACTGTTCATCTGCCGACAAAAGTTACTGTTCATTACTGTTCACTTTTTGAAAATTTTAAAGTTACTGTGCAAAGTTACTGTGCAAGTATTGAAAATTTTTAAAAACGTTTGCGCAGCCTCTGCTGATTTTTTTTTTAGTTCACCTACCACGCATAGTAACCTCTTTTCTCCTATAAATAGCTTGTTCAGCTGAATAGAAAAATCACACCTAAAACATAAAATTTTTCTATAAGAATTTTATGAGTTTTCTCTGAGAATAGTAAGGCTATTTTGAGTGTTTGAAAGCCAAAAGGAGTGCAGGAATTTTTCAAGTAAGTGTTTTATTAAAGAGTAGTAATTTCATAAATTCCTATTTTTCACGGTATTCACAAATCTTCCTTTAGAAGACTCTTCTTTGAGAAGATTCATTTTTAAAAGCTTTCTTTGGAAGATTTATTTTGGAATATTATTTTTAAAACTATTTTAAAGTTGGTATTTTATACTACAAAAATTATGTTAAATATATATAATTTTGATAGTTCATAATATATGAGTTATCATACACTTTGAAGTTTACATGTTGTAATTACTAATTTTATTATAAATATATAGGTTGATCAATCTCATTTAAATCAATATCCAGTCACGTGTTAAGGTAAGAAATGTCATTTTTTTTCACTCTTAAACTTACTACGGTAAGAAATGTCATTTTTTTTCACTCTTAAACTTACTACGGTAAGAAATGTCATTTTTTTTACACTCTTGAACTTGCTACGGTAAGGGATATTATTTTCTTTCATACTCCTAAATCGAAACTTATTATGGAATTATTGCTTCTATAATTCCTAAAAATATTATATGTTCCATAATAGTTGAACTTCGTTATTTCAACTGAACCTTCCTATTTTCTGAACTTTTCTATTGAACTGTAACCGTTATTCTGAGCTATGGATCTTGAATATCATTTTTAAATTTCACTCCACATCATGTTGACAATTTGGACATTATTTGAATCTGCACAAAGTAAACTTCCGATACTTATTGTTTATCCTGTTTCTTCTGTTCATCAATCGTATCACTGTTATTTGTACTAATCATCAAGAATCAAGCTGTTGTGAATATCTGTGGCCGGGGGCACAGATGTGATATAATTGTTGAACAGATGATAGGTTAAAGGCGATATACTAGGTTAAAGGCGATACATCTGTTCGGTGTCTTTTATGGCACGTGGTGAATGTTCTCTTTGGCCCGTAGTGCAAAGATGAACTGTTGTTTGGTATGATTATGACCAAAGGCTGAATCTGGTATAATCATGACCGTTGTTGTTATATTGAAAGTTCTCTTTGGCCCGTAGTGCATAGATGAACTGTTGTTTGGTATGATTATGACCAAAGGCTGAATCTGGTTTAATCATGACCGCTGGTACTATCTGTGGCCGGGGGCACAGATGCGATATATTTGTTGAACAGATGTTAGGTTAAAGGCGATATAATAGGTTAAAGGCGATACATCTGTTCGGTATCTTTTATGGCATATATTGAAAGTTCTCTTTGGCCCGTAGTGCATAGATGAACTGTTGATTTGCATGATTATGACCAGGAACTGTGAATTTATATTATCATGACTAATGGTATTTCAGGTGATAAAAGTTAATGACGTTTTTACTAAAAAAAGAAGCGAGTGGACATTATAGTCTACATTATTCTTCTAATAGATTGCTCATTCCGCTGCTATTATTAATCTGAACATTGTTTAAGAATTTAACTGCAGTTTCTGATATAAACCTTGTAGTCTGTTGTATTCTATCAGGAACTCAACTGTTGAAGGCTAATGATAATTTATTCGTCATTATCTTAGTCATGATATTTCTTACTGGGCTATTTGAGCTCACCCTTTTGTTCCATTATTTTTCAACAGGAGATGAGAACGTAGCTGGGTCTAGCCGGGGGATGGAGTGAGGGTCCGAGGAATAGCTATCCTAGTCTTCACGTGTTGTAAAATAGTGTGGCAATAATAGTGAAGACTTAATTGTGTATTATTATACACTGTATTGTTGTACGTTGTGCTTTGTTGTAATAATTTTGTTGTAGTCTTTTGACGACTCAAGTTTGGGCTGTGTAGGCCTAGATTTGGGGGCGTCACACATCTTATGTAACATCAGATAATGCATTTCTTGAAATAAGTGACACTTATATTATTTTGAGTGAGTGGGAAAGAAGCAATGATAAAGAATTGTAAAAAATGGCCAAGGTAATGAAAAAAAAATATGATAAGTATTGTGGAAATGTTATAAAGATGAATATGTTGTTGTATGTTCTCGTTGTGCTTGATCTTCGGTATAAGTTTCGTTTTGTTTAATTTGGTTTAGAACAAATGTATGGAGATAGTGAAATTGAGGTTGAAGATCCGTTGGAGGGTATGGAAGGTTAAGTAGATCTTCATTTTGATATCGATAATGAAGATAGGGACTTAGAATATCAAGCAAGTAATAAAGCCACGGGGATGAAGATTTTTGATGGTGTGAAGAGAGTAATGGAAGATTTGTTTAACGAATACAAAAAAAAGTATTCAACTCAAGAAAGTGAAAAATCAAGTTTAAGTAACATGTCATTCCAAGGTTCTAATGCAATGGAATCCCAAAATACAAATAGACTTATAGATAAGTTCAAAAAGTGTCGAACCGGGGGGATACTTGGAGACAAATCGGAATTGGACAAGTATTTAAGTGAAGATGTGGAAGAAGCCGATGAGACTTTCGATACTTAGGGGTGATGGAAAGTTAATAGCGCAAGATTCCCTATCCTTGTACGTATTGCCCGTGATGTGTTGGCTATTCCCGTTTCTACCGTTGTTTCAGAGTCCGAATTTAGCACGGGGGGCCGCATTCTTGATGCATTTAGGAGTTCATTGTCTCCTAATATGGTGAAAGCTCTCATATATGCTCAAGATTGGATCAAAATGAAGAATCGTATTGATGTGGAGGAAGATAACAACTTTATCGATAAACTTGAGTGTGGTAATAATTATTATTTTTGTTTATTTTATTGAACTAATACAACAATTTATAAAAATAACGTGTTTAATTATATTTTTCAATTTTCAGCAATGTCCAAGTTGAGCCTTGCTACTAATGATGCCAATATTTTCGTAACCCAACTTGATTAATGAGGTAAATTCGTCTTTTGATTCATCATTGCAATTTAAAAGCCCTGCCATGAGCTTGTGCTTACCTGCTATAGAAATGAAGTAATACATTTACCTTTGTGCTTATAGGTAGTTCTTTCTTCAAGTCTGCAAGATCATCATCAATTGATGAGTTCTCAAGCAAATAAGCAATGCAAACTGCAGAAGGTACAAAATGTTTCCAGTCATAAAAATCATATGTTTCCACTCATTATTAATATATATGATTGTTTCAAACATGTCTTAAGGTTTGGTGCATTTGAACTTGTCTGTTTCGATAGTGATGATTTTGATGAAATTTGCTCTTTTAATCATAGGCTAATGCATTTGTTGGGGGCTTTGTTGAACATTTTGTGTGCTGTTTTTGCTTACATGCTTCTGGGTTTTGGCCTTTTGTTCATCTGCTAACTGCTGTGCTGCCTAGTGCTTGCTTCCTACAAGCTACCTGCAAGCTGCTTGAGCTTCTGGGTTCTGGCTTCTGCTATTCCTTTTTGCTTGTTAGCCTGTTATGGACCTTATGCTCGTAGACTCTTATGGATTATTAATTTATTATAGATTAATTAGACTTTGTGAAATTATGGATTATGTATTGTTAATTTTAATCATGTTAAGGTTTTGAATTATTATGTATTGTTAATTTTAATCATGTATTGGGCAATTGACATTGGCTGCTTCTGTTATTTAGTGCTGAGTCTGCTGACTATTGTAAATTGTAATGCTGTTAAATACTTAAATGTTAATTATGGAAGCCTTTAGTTTGGTTATTTATAAAATTACTAAATTTGCTATTCGGTTATTAGGTAATTCGGTTATCTCAAAATTCGGTTACTTGTTTGGATATAAAAATGTGTACATTTCGATTTTCGATTATAACCGAATAGCCTATTCGGTTCGGTTATAACCGAATTTCTCACTCCTACCTAAAGCCGTCTAGTTTGGGAGTCACTGGCCCAACACTCGTTGCATGGGTAACTTAGAGCTTAAGAAAACGAGCATTGTGAGGGGCAAATGTTGAAAAAAGAGACCTGAGCAAATCCGAATAGTGGCATGCTTTATTCAAGTAATTAAGCTTGAGGGGTGTCTTTAAACTTGGTGCCCTAAAATCATCTGGTTTGGGAATCGCTAACCCAATGCTCGTGACATGGGTAACTTTAGCTTAAGAAAACAAATCTTGCACAAGGTCAAGTGAGGAATAAATGGAGCAGACCACCAGACTTGTCTCGAAGTGTGGCCTTTGTTACTTGAGAAAGTAAACCCAAAGGGGTGTCTTCACACCTAGTGCCCTAAAACCGCTTGGTTTGGGAACCATTGGTCCAAAACTCATTAAATGGGTAACACTGAATGTAATATCCCAAACATTTCAAAACTAGATAATATAATTTTAAACGATTATATAAAGGTTGTTAATTAAAAACCTAGCTATGAATAAAACGAATTCCTTAGAACGATTGTTCATGTATATGTTAAGTTAAGTAAAGACCTAAAACGATTCGTAGATACGATCGTATACGACTAGAGGTTAAACGTTTAACCTAAGTTATGTGTTATGTGATTAATAAAGATTGAATTGTGTTCCAATCTATATGATATGTGATTTTCTATGTGTAGGATGTAGGATTTTGTATTTTGATTCAAGTAATTAACCTTAACACTTATTAAAAATAAGAAGTTATGTTAAAGCAAAAACCTAAACTAGAAATAGGTTAAACCTAGACCCTAAACCCCTAAGGGATAAATCTTAGGAAATAACCTAGGCTTTCGAGAGAAGCATGTATGTTGTAATGACATTCCGTTTCAAGATCTACCGGTAATACGATGTGAAAACACGTATTATCTAATAAAAGATTTTTCCGTAGAAAAATATGGGAATTACTATTTATATAGAAGCGTTTTTCATTTTTAAACGTTTCGTTTGAAGATATAGTGTTTGTATGGAACACAGATACGTAATAATTAATAAAAGTTTTTTCTCAAAAAACATACACTTGAATAAGACGAAACAAGAATAAGACAAAAATAAATCTTTTTTTAGAGTTTTTGATCGTCTAACCATTTTCTAATAAATGGTCACCAAAATACTATTCACCAAAAAATGTGTCAAGTCTTTTGGAATTTTCACTTCACAGAATAGTGTTTATATAGAATAAAACTCAGTAATGTTAGACAAAACCAAGTTGAAGTAACCAAATTAGGAAAACTAGCACGATTATTGAAATTAAAAAGCAAAATTGACTAATCAGAACCGAGAAAATCTAACTAGTAATCCATGTGAACATTTTTTGACCAATCAGAAGAGAAAATGATGCAAGCATGATGTCACTTGATGATGTCTCTTGGTGGAAGATATTTTGAGGGAATATTCCAAGAATATGCTAGGGGTGCAAAGTGTAATAAGTTGGGGTAAAAATACGATTAATGAAACCTCCAAAATACTATAAATAAGGAGCTCCCCTCTTCATTTTTCTCGCCACTTCTAAGAGCAATTCAAGAGCAAAAATACTCCATAGTTATAATCTGAGAGCAATTGTGAGCGAAATATATATTTCAAGTATCGAAGTCCTACGCAAAATACATTAAAGCAATCACTATAAGAGGTATACTCTAGTGGTTATTATGTTCGGTTTTCTTCTTATATTTAGTATAAATATACTTTTTATAAGCAGTTATAATGCTCAAATTATTTTAAGTATATAGTACAAAAGTTCTATTTACATGTAGTTATAATGTCTGATTTATTTCAACTTGAAAGTAGAAATATCAAAAATACTAGCAGTTGTAATGACCAAATTTCTTCTAGTATTTTGTGAAAATATACATATTACTAGCAGTTATAATACTCAATTTATTTTCAAATATAGTAGAAGAAATTCTATTTATAAGCGGATATAATGTCCGATTTTATTTCATGTATAAAGAATAAAAGATCAAAAACACTAGCTATTATTATGTTCAATTTAATTTTAATATTCTTGAGTAAAACATGATGTCCTAGCCTGATATGCTTGTGATATCAAGTTGTAATTAATCAAAACAATGAACAAAGAAACTAGTCTTGAATGTCTAGTTTATGTTCATATGTTATTGAAGTTAGAAAAATATAAATAAACTAGTTATTAATAAGTAGAGTATGGAGTCATAATAGAACTAATGGTTATGTTAACCTCACATATCTTGTAAGCCGCATGAGTAAACACAAAAATTAACTTAAACTGTATTATCGAATCAGGCAAGTCTTCTAACTCTGATGTGTTATGTGAAGTCTTTAACTTATATTTGCAAGTCTTCTAACTCTTATGTGTTATGTTACAAGTTATAAATGTGATTTTTATACGCTTTGTGTGACATTGTGTCATAAGTTCATGAAATGAAAGTTATTTGTGATATATTGAACTGAGATGTATGATATGTCAAAGTATGTTAAAGTTTAAATGAACGCATAAACTGTGTATGTGTTATTAGTTAGACTTATTGAGCCGTTGTACTCATTATTACGAATAAAACTTTATTTGCAATTAAAGAAGAATGATAGGAAGATTATGAACATAAAAAAGAAGTGTAGACTATGTTTCATGCTTTATTTACTTGTATTTGTATAAAGTCATAATGATTGTTGTAATACGAACAAGCGTACCATGTAACCAAATCTTATATGAATAATATCATGTTATTATCATCAAATGTTGTTATACTTTTACTTTGATATAACTTAGAATTGTTATAGATCTATTAATCTGAATGAGCGTATTGATAATATGGACTGATCATGTTATTGCTAATACTTTGAAGTTTAGATAGATAGTAAAAGGTAATACAATATTGATAAAGAACTATAAATCTGAATAAAGATATTTAATAACATTGTGAGTACTCTAAGAACAAATATTTACCATCACTAAAGAAATCAAATTCATTGCAAGGTTCCTCTGTTCTCTGTACAAGTGTGTTATTAATGTTGTAAATTTTAGATAAATAAGAAATATCGATATTAAGAGATGTCTCTATAAAAATATATATCTAAGTGAGGGTATTAAATAATATGTGGAGTTCTGTAAGAAAAATGAATCTTACCACTGATAAAAATGCAAACATTTATCATAAGATTCTTCTGTTCCAAGAATAATCCTAATGTTAATACTATGATCCTTGGATATATTGAAGGATAAAATGTCTAAATCTTAAGGTTAAAAATTTACCAGTATATATGGTGTTATTCATATGTACAAATGAACTACAAGTTGATACTTGCAGAAAGGATAAGATCGAGACTAAGTTAAGATCCAAAGATTAAGTAATTAATGAAATGTCTATAATAGATTAGTACAACCAATATGATTATGGGGTAATTGGTTAAGTTATTAGTAGATTGTATGGAAGTTTAATGAACAAATTTCGCTATAGCAAGTACGACGATCTTGTGGCGTTACACTGAATATTCTAAGAACACGAGACAAGTTAAGTGGAGAAAAAAAAGAAGAAAATATGGAGTCAAATAGAAGAAAAAATTTTGACAAGAGGAAGACAGGTCGTCTAAAGTCATGGTAGAGAAACCATTACTAAAGGGTGCCTCACACAGTGCTTTTGTCGTATGGCGTCAATCTTGTGAAGAACGATATCTAGAATGAAGACGGAGTATATTTGATAAAGGAAAGAAGTCTTGAATTTGATCTTACTCATGAATAATGACCATGAATGCTTGAAAGTTTTCTTACGATTTCATAACTCGTTAAATAAAAAATCATCAAAATGAAAGAAATAAAAATAACTTGGAAATCAATAAATTCACGATTCACAGCTTGCTTAGAAAAGATCCATTGTCTTATTCGATTTCAAGTTCTTTAGTGACAAGGTAAAAACACCATGGATACGAGCTAAATTACATAGTCAATGAGTATTCAATTTCATATACTTTAATTTTATATACTTCGTTGTCGAGACTAAAATAATTCTTATATCAGATCTAATCCAGACAGCCTGAGTCGTCAAGCTTTTGACATTTATTGTTTACTTAATGTGCAGGATATTACTCATTGTGGGTAACTCAACGTGGTTAACAAAACGATTTTCCTATACGAGCCTCGATAACTGTTGGTTTGTAATATCCATGAATATGCAATCAAATAACACAATAGCAGCAAAAGTATGGTAAAATCAGAATTTAAAATTTTACGACCTATAACTAGGATCGACCTTTATGCATAACTATTAATTAACAAGAAGGAGATAAAGAATTATATTCTTGTAGATTCTAGCTTTCCATAGGTACATGTTCAACTCTAATTCCTTCATATTCTCCTTGAATTCTACCAATTAGATTCTTTTTATCAACGTTAGTCACCCATGTGTTTGGCCTCTAGAGGTGATCTACCAAGGAAGAATAAAGATTCAAGAAGTGAGTGATGACAAATCCTAGTTTTTTCTCCTAATTTCTTAGATATAGAGAACTTGTGAGTACTTTTCCAAAATTTATGAAAGTGTATGTAACCCCAATCTATAATAAAACTTCTCTTATTTATAGATTTAGTCAACCTTCCTAATACCATTAGGAATAAGATTTTTCATTAAACTCCTAATCTAATTAGGAACTGATATAAGAGTACTCTTATTAATTAATTCCTAAATCTTTTATAATAATAATAATAATAATAATAATAATAATAATAATAATAATAATAATAATAATAATAATAATAATAATAATAATAATAAGACTCCTCTTATTAATTTGTAATTAGTATTTCTAAAATACTAAATAAATATTGTGCTATTTAATTTAATCTATCACTATAGTATAAATTAAATATACTTAATCTATTATTACGATTATGCCATTTACTTAAATAATTTTTTTTTTTTTGGCGGTGTGACCCTTTAGGTTCTCTACATTAAACCAATTATAGTATAAATCAATTAGAAAAATTATAATCTTATTTATATAAATAAATTAAAATATTTAATTTATTTAAATAAATAATATTTATTCCACAATAAAAGTATGCTTCCTTAGCTATCAACAACTTTTCAGATAATATAGATTTTAACATTTATTCATAAAAGAACCTTTCAGTGAATAGTTACTATACAATTCAATCATTCTATTATACAATGTTCCAATCAAATATAAGATATGAATTTATTGTCAAGTCTTATTTTATTTGATCGTATACATTTTGATTCTTAAATGCATAATTCTATTTAATGTAAATTAGAATCTCCTTTTCTAATTTTCATTCTGCCTTGGCCAAGGACTATTGAATTGTGATTTATCGAATCGCATAGAACATTCTCTCATTTTACTAGAAATGGTAGATTTTTTGTTGACCATTCACCTGTTTTCATGTACAACTTATTATACCCAAGCATATTATTTGATATACATTAAAGGTCTTAAGGAATATGTCAAAGTATAACTTATCATACACAAGATACTATGATGATCTAAAGTCCAAAGATCACTTGTACTACTATCTTATTTGGAATTCCTATTGACAGCCGAGTAAAACTCCATTAGGTATTCCTTTAGCGAGTCATGTTCAGTGAACTAATTATCTAATAAGCACCTACATATTTTCTTTAGTGTCTCTACACAAATGATTATGAGATTCATCACCCTCTTCATAAGAGCAAGCGTATTACGTACCAATCTATCAGAATTCACTAATTCCCATTTTAGTGATCCCATGATTAGGAACTATTTTAGTTTTTAGCTATCTTTAATTTAGATCTGATTAGCATGATCAGTATCATGATTCTAAAAGTACTGTTTAAAACTGTGACATTCCAGATTTTTATAGAATTTCCTAATGAGAATTTTGATTAATTTAGTAAAGATTAGCAGATAAAACCTAGTTATGAATGACAGAATATATTAAGGAGTGATAAAATATGATTTATTATGTGATCAGTATGATAGAATTGACCTATGTGGTTGAATTGAAAAAGCGAGACTCTTGGTGTAAATAAGGGTCCATAGAATGTATAAGGATCAGCTAGTTAGTTAAAGTGTGTTAGTGATGAATCAACTCATAAAATTATGATAGATATGGAAATATGATGGTTAAATGTTAATATAATGGATTTAAGATGAATGATTGTTGTAATGCCTACATTAAGGCAGTTTGAAAGGAATTATGGTAGGACATTAGATTGTGTCAGTTTGTGATAGGATGAATGTATGTTTATGAATGTATTTGATGTAGTAAAGAAAGAAGGGTTAAAGTTAGAAAATAAAGGAAATAAGGACGTATATGTGAAATGATGTTTTAAGCTATGAAAATTTATGACGAGTTTAATGAATAGGCCCTGATATATTGCGTGACAGGAATAGCAAGGTAAGACATGACAGAGTATGATGTGAGTAGAAGGAATACAGATTGTATGTAGACTGAGAATTTGCATTATGTGGATAAGTAAAGAGACGTAAAATTTTGAAGAAGATATTATGAGTTTAAAAGGATAAATGATGATTAATTTTGGTAATCTGAGTAAGGTTCGCTTTTCAAGGAAGTAATTTATGGACAAATGAGTTATTCAAATATATTGAGATGTCGAAAAGTGAAATTAATTGAATGGGGGAACCGAAAAGGGTTTGTAGAAAATTAAGAATGAAATGTTATGTGAATTGGCATTCATTGTGAATTTCTATTATTAATTAATGAAAATTAATGTTCAAAGTGTGACAAGTATTTTGGGACAAGCCAAGTATGGATTAATTTGATGAGGAATAGAGTTTATGTTTAATGAAATAAGTTTGGATCAAAAAGGGCTTGAAATGGTTTAGAAATAAGCAATTTATGAATATAAGGAATTAAAAATTTCCTAGATTTTGTGACTAAAGACAACGATGTCCTTGACAAATTGAAGAATGACTTTGGTGTCCTAGAAGGGTATAATGACCATTATATCATTAGTTAGTTATGTGGAATAACATGCATGCCCCTAACCATGCATGGTTAAGCTTAATTATGGTGAATTAAGTGTTGGAGATTTACACACTTATATGTATATATTTTATGTATTAACTTAGTCATTTTCAGCATTCCAATTTGCTAGCCAAGGGTTTGAAAGAGAGAAAAGAAAGAAAAGAGAAGGAAGAGTTAGGGCTTGAGGAAGAACTCAATGAATCCAAGGAAAAGTTGCAAGTGAAGCATATTTAGCCATCAAAAATGAAGAATTCAACTTTATTAAGGTTCAAAGCTAGAAGGAAAGAAGCCATAAGAAGGTATAGCCATGTTCTTGTAATGAAAATTGATGTTTATGTGTTTTAATGTTAGTTTAAGTATAGCCATGCATGAATCCTTGAAATAAAGGGTTGATTATATAAAGATCATGTGTATTACATGTTATGTGGTTGGTAAATCATGAAACCTTAAGTTTTGGAGTTGTAGAACTAAGGTGATATACTATTCATGCATGTTTTCAAAGCTAAGAATCATGATTTATGGAGAATCATGTGTTATATGTTGATGGTTTTGATGAAAACCTAGTTTAAAAGGTTGATCATGTTAGATGCAAGCCAATTATTGTGCTAGATGGCAAGTTGGATGCCTAAATGAATTAAATGTTTGATTTGTTAAGGAAGAGTTATAATATTAGCCTATGATTTGTATATAGATCAAATCGTAATCTGTAAAGTGCATTAGAATGTGCGTATGTAAGTAATATGGACTTATAAAGTGTTAAAATGTATATGTGGTAGCCTATGTGGTGCTTGGAGATTAAAGTGTCAAGTTGAGTTTAAGTTTTGAATTTGAAGAGTTTACAAAGTTATTGAAATTTGAGAAACTAAAGGTGAAATAAAGTCAAACAACCTAGTTTTATGTAAGTATACGTGTTTATGTTGATCGAGAAATCAATGGATTGAAATTTGAATGAAAAGGCGATTCGAACGATCGAAATCGATCGTTTCGATTCAAAATGGATTTTTACGGACAAATATCGCATCGTGCGAAGTTTTATAGTTTTAAAAGTTTGGACATGTCATATATGATCTATTTAAACTATCTCAAGTGTTGAAACAAAGTTTTGAAGCTTATGGCCAAAAATCACAAAGTTGGAAAAATTGTAATTTAAAGTTAGAAAAATTTTCGAAGTGTTGAACAGCCCTCCTACGAGCTAGTTTTGCAATGATTTTGAGTTGCCAAATGTGCCAAGTAATTTTTTTTTAAAATACTAGATAGAAAGACCTAGTACTGTTCCAAATTTGGGCTTGATTGAATTTATGGCGAATGAGTTAAAAATCAGCAAAGCAGTAGTAAAATTCAACTGAATCTGGCACAGCAGAACTGCGCTGGGGCACAGTGTTCTATGCTGAACACTAAATCGGGGTGTGTACTGTTCATGGCTGCAAGGAATTTGTGGCCAATGAGATTGGGAAGAAGAAACATTGCGCTGGGGCACAGTGTTCTGAAACATAAATTTTTTTAAGGGTCCAAATTGCGACGTTTTGACAGAGAAGGATAAAGATGGGTTATGTAAACCCTATATAACTAAAGCATGACCAATGTAAAGGGTGTTAAAGCATAATGAGGAAATGAATGGCACAATGTAACATGCCTAAAGTTAAGCTAAATCATGATATGAGTTATGAAAAATGTCTATAACGAGCTAGGATGTATTATTAACGTATGAAATGTATAATTCATCAAATGTGAAACGATTAAAGACGAATGGTCGGATATTTATGAATTAAGTTTAACAAGTTATAGAAAGTTTGTGATCCTATATTGATATTTATAGATTGTTTGTTTAGAGATAAAGTTCGGACTAGCAACCCGATGCAAGGAAGTAAAGGTTAAATATAAAAGTGCACATGCAAGTTTTTCAGACTAGAATGTATTAATTGTTCTATGTGAACTATGTGATAGTAAATGAGTTGAAATGTGCACTCCGTGCCATTAAGTGTTCTAACTGTTAAATGCAATATGTGACATTATGCACAACATGGTAAAGTAAATGATGCATGACGCATGAATATAACTGTAAGCATGAAAGGGGTTATCTGATTGACTTGTTGAGCTTTATGCTCATTCTTGCTATAAACTAACATTTCAGGTAAAGTACGAGAAGACAGGAGGTTCCAGTACAGCTAAGGTAAAAGAATGCTAAATGCATAAATAAGCATGAAGGATATTTATAATTTGTGTAACGTATAAATGAGCCAGATAAATGTAAATTTGTAAGGGTACTAAGGGATGTATGGTTTATAAATCCATAGTGATAAATGTATATATGTATATATTATCCAGAGAAATGAGGTAAAGAGATAATGTATTATATTATTGTTAGTCGAGTTCTATATGTATTGAAACTCGCATGTATGGAAAAAATATATGTAAATAGGAACAGGTATAAGCAAGCAGGTGTACACATGATATACATGATGGGTGATTGTATTCGCCGAATAAGTTAAGTTAAATCATAATATATTATATGATTGTGAATGGTAATAGACTATGTCATAATTAATCAATGTTTGACCTAGGTGTAGACACCCAAAATTTGCACCTGTATGCTAACCCTGACAGAAGGGCAAAATCGTCATTTGACCTGACATGCGAAAAAGAAGGTGGACCCCAACACGAAGCCACCCCAACGATTTACGGTCAAAGCCGCCACAACGAACGACGAGCATCAGGTCACTTGAGGCAAGGCAAATAGTTGATCCAGAAGAACCTGACCTGATCACGACGGACGAATAATGCCCCCTACGCTTGTGATGTTCGGGGGTCTCGCTCCCCGGTGGGCGAACGGCTGCCCAGCTCGCCGGTGAGCTGGTGGAGGTGGAAAGGGGCAGCGACCCCTGGAAGCCAAGCACAAAGAGCAATTTATAGATCAGGTAACAGCGTTCCAAAATAATACCGCAAAAATTGGCGAATTAAGACCGCGTGGCACGGAAATCGAGAAAAGCGAGCCGGACAGCCGCGGATGCACCTGCGGCCACCGACAAACGGGACAGTACGTGGCTCGAGGGCGGCACACGGCAGCCGAGGATTCGGCGCGGACGGCTAGCGAGCCCAGCCACAGATGCACTTGCGGCTGCCTGCGGAAGGCTATACATTGCCATTTCCACCCGAGAGAAAAAAGAGAGAGAAGAAAAATAGATTTTAGAGAGAGAAAGAGCGCGGGAGAAGAGAGAAGAGGTCGGTTCTTGGTGAGTTTTGAGAGAAAAATTCATCTCCTCTTGCTAGTTAGTTGATTGTTCTTGTAGTGTTGTTCGATTCGTTGAAATAAGAGGCTTTAATCGGCATTTTGCAAGGTGAAAAGGATGTGTTCTTGGGTTTTCCTTTTATTGTTTGTATTGTTAGCATAATGTTGTGATTGGGTTATTTGATGTCGTTGTTGTTATGATGCTGATGATGATCCGTGGATTAGGCGTTGTTAGCGAGGGTTCCATCGGAACGTAACTCCTCCTAACGCCCCGATGATGTCCGTACGGTGATATATCGTTCGTTATGGTAATGAGTAGTTCGTAGTGTTGAGTTTATCATATTTGAATTATGTAATGTGATAGCAATGTTTAATCTTGGTAGATTTGGTTTAGTATTAGCTGTGCAGTGATTTGGGTGGCTGTGAGCCTAGGGAGGAGATCCTCACGATCGAATCCCAATGATGGACGTTTTGGTATATGTAATCTTTGTATAGGGTCCCTTGCTGTGTATTTGTAATATCGGGCCTTAAAGCGACACCAAATCGTGATCGGGTTAAGGCCCCGTAATAATAATAAAGTATGTGATTGTGGGTGGTTGAGGTTATTTAGATGGCTCACATGCCCATGGATAGCCCCGACACATTTTGAGTGCTTGTTGTGATTTACGATACAAAAAATGATTTTTCAAAATAAGGTAAATAATGAAGATTTTATAAAAAAGGATCAAATTAGGATATTAGATTCACGAGATTTAAAGTTAAGAGTTTTGGCGAACTTTGATTTCGGTTTAATGAAAAGGCTCCAATGGATTTTGAAAAGTTAAAAAATGATTTCGTAAATATAAATGAACGTTTTCGTTGAACTTTGTGCATAGGGTGAAAAAGTTCTAGAAGTTGCCTTCACTTTATTTCATTTCGTCATTAGAGGGCAATGTATAGTCTCGATACCTATTTGACAAAAGTTCACAAACTATTTTCTGAAAACGACACCTAATAAAAACCCCCATCGCTTTCAAAATTAAAATCAATCTTTATTATAAAAAACGAAGCCTTGTCAATCGGGCCGAAGGACGTCTAAAAACGCCTTCCCGATAAACACATTTGCCATATAATAAATCCAAGCAAAATTCACCACAAGCATTCACTTAGACACGCACGCACACACACGCAACTCACACTTTTTAGTATTTAAAAGGATAGGAAAACATCGAGATTGTGGTAACCGTGTTTCACGGAAGTCGGGGGGTGCCTAACACCTTCCCCTCGCTTAAGCAAGCCCCCGAACTCTATGAATCTCGATTTGCGGACCAATTAACTCGGAGTCACATATGAGCCAGCGATTACGAAAACAAAATTCGGATGAGTTGGTACATCCATTTCAAATATACCAACTGGCGGCTCTGTTCAATTGGCTCATAAAGAAATCGATCTTTCAAAACCCGTCGACATTAAGCCGACCCTTTTTCAAAAGGCTAAAATTGGAAAGGGCTTTTAAATTTAAAAAACGAAACGACGAAAATCCCGGTGTCGACACTAATTTCTAATGAATAGTAAGTGAATGTTATGATCCTGAGGCCTGGTGATGATTGTAAGATAAATAAACAGATTTATGGACCGTATTATGGTCAATTGGATGGTTTCAAAGGTTAAAGGTTAAGTTTTAAACGCACGAGATTCTAGTTAATGTGGTTCAAAATTAATGATTACGTTATCCAAACATAATTAGACTTAATTAATGGAATGTGGGATCTCGGTGCGCTACAAAAACTATGGGTTTATCACAATTAATATCATCACTTAAATATGTATAAATAAAATGCCTTTTGTAAAATTAAACTTTTATTAATAAATGAATAAGATTACAAAGTATATGTAACTTCACATTAAATAATATTGACTTGTGTACATACTACTTTCAATCTCTCACTTGCACTAAAGCTAATCGTCATGGTATCTAATACCCATTTTCTTTAAGTTACGATTAAACTATTGTTGAGTTAACGCTTTAGTAAATGGATCTGTAATGTTGTCTTGAGAGTCTAATCGTTCCAGGGTAATGTCTCCTCTTTCAATGATTTCTCTAATCAAATGAAACCACCGCAACATGTGTTTGGATTTCTGATGAGACCTGGGTTCCTTGGCTTGTGCAACAACTCCCGTGTTATCACAAAATAAAGGAATTGATCCTTGAATGTTAAGAACCACCCCGAGTTCGGTTAGAAACTTCTTTATCCAAACAACCTCATTTGCAACTTCACTTGTAGATATGTACTCTGCCTCTGTCATTAAATCAACAACTATTTGCTGCTTAAAACTTTCCAACTCACTACGCCACCGTTTAAAGTAAACAAATAACCCGAAACGGAGTTACTGTCATCTTGGTCAATTTGAAAACTTGAATCTGTATAACTTTCTAGTTTCAAATTAGACCCACCGTAGACAAGAAATACATCATTAGTTCTTCTTAAGTACTTTAGGATATTTGTCATTGCCTTCTAGTGTTTTTCTCTAGGATTAGATGGATATCTATTTGTTACACTAAGTGCATAACCAACATCAGGTTTAGTACATATCATCATGTACATGATAGATCCTATACTGAGACACAGGGAATCTTACTCGTACGGTTTTTCTCTTCAGGTGTCTTTGGGGCCTATTTCTTGGAGAGATTTATTCCATGACCCATTGGCATGAGCCTTTTCTTGGAATCTTTCATGCTAAACTTCTTTAGCATCGAATCAATGTATATTCCTTGGGACAAGCCAATCATCCTATTAGATCTATCTCTATAGATCTTTATCACCAAAATATATGATGATTCTCCCAAGTACTTCATGGAGAAGTGTTTAGATAACTATGTTTTGATCGACCAAATCATAGAAACATCATTAATTATCAGTAATATATCATCAAAAAATAATACTAGAAATGTCACAGCGCTCCTACTAAACTTCTTGTATATATAATGGTCATCCTCATTTTTAATAAAATCACACTCTTCGACTGTCTCATCAATACGGATGTTCCACCTTCGAGAAACTTACTTCAATCCATAAATGGATCGTTGTAGCTTACATATTTGGTTTGTTCCAACTTTTAAAAAAAAACCTTCTGTTGTATCACATATACATCAGCTTTTAATTTCTCATTAAGGAAAGTCGTTTTCATGTCCATTTGCTAGATTTCATAGTCATGATAAGCTGCAATTACAAGAAAAATCCGAATGGACTTAAGCATTGCTATTGGTGAGAAAGTTTTATCATAGTCAACACTTTGTCTTTGTTAAATCCTTTTGCAACCAGTCGGGCCTTATAGGTCTCTACCTTGCCGTTTGCTCCAGTCTTTCTCTTAAAGACTCATTTGCACCCAATAGGTTTAATGCCCTCAGGTGGACTAACCAAAGTCTATACTTGGTTTTTATACATGGAGTTCATCTCGAATTTCATGGCTGCTAGTAATTTGTTTGAGTCTTTACTACTCATCGCCTCTTCGTAAGTCCATGGATCATCATCATTTATGATGTGTACCTCATCATCATCCTCTATGATGAATCCATACCTCTAAGGTATCTTTGATACTCTTCCAGATTTAGGAATAAGTTATGGTACATTAGGTTGTACTACTTGGCTAGGTTCCTTCACTTGATCCGTAGTGTTTTGTGATTCTTGAACTTCTTCAAGTTTTATCTTACTCCCACTGACCCCTTCAAGGATAAACTCATTTTACAAGAAGGTAACATGTTTTCCAACAAACACCTTTTGATCAGTAAGATGATCGAAATAATACCCTATAGATTCTTTAGGATATTCCACAAATTTATATTTATCAGATCTTGTCTCTAGCTTATCATTCTCAAATCTTTTGACATAAAGCTAGACAACCCCAAATCCTAAAATACTTAAGATTTGGTTTCTCCCTGTCTAGACTTTATACGAGGTATTTGGGATGGATTTTGAAGGTACCTCGTTAAGTAGGTGTGTAGCCATTTCTAGGGCATAATACCAAAAGAAAACTGGAAGATCAGTAAAACTCATCATAAAATGAACCATGTCTAAGAAGGTTTGATTTCTCTTTTCAGATACACCATTTAATTGTTGCGTTGCTGGTGGAGTCCATTGTGAGATTATACCATTTTCTTAGATAATCGAGAAACTCATTACTTAAGTATTCACCTCCTCGATCTGATCGTAGAATCTTAATGCTCTTGCTAGTTTATTTCTGTACTTCACTTATGTATTCTTTGAACTTCTCAAATGATTCAGACTTGTATTTCATCAAATACACATATCCAAATCTAGAGTGATCAATAGTGAAGGTAATAAAATATCAATATCCTCCTCGTGTATGCGTTGTCATAGGTCCACATACATCTATGTGTACCAACTTTAACAACTCTGTAACTCTTTTTTCTTTTCCACTAAAAGGAGATTTGTTCATCTTTCCCATGAGACAAGATTCACAAGTTGGATATGATTCGAAATCAGATAGCTTTAAAAGCTCATCTTTATGCAACTTGTTTAATTTTGTTTCAGTATTATGTCAGAGTCTACAATGCCACATAAAGGTATAATTACATTATCTCCTTTTCTTTTCCTAGTTTGTTCAATTTGTAATATTTTTCCATACAAGTCAAGTAAGTAAAGTCCATTCAATAAATTGCCAACACCATATAAAATATTATTTTTTATAAATAGAACAACTGTTGTTATTTATTATAATTTCAAAACCATCATTGTCTGACATAGGAATAGAAATACTGTTTCTAATAAGTACTGAAACATAATAACAATTATTTAAATTAATGGACTTGCCCGTAGGCAGTACTAAACAATAAGTTCTTATGGCTAACGCAACAACCTTTTCTCCATTCCCCACGCCCAGGATAACTTCATATTTGTTTAGCTTTCTACTTCTGCTTAGTCCCTGCATAGTATTACATATGTGATAACCACAGCCAGTATTTAATACCTAAGTAGAACTTTGACTTACAGAAAGATTTATTTCAATCATGAACAAACCTTGATCTGAAGTTGAACCTTTTTCAAGCTTCTTCTACTTCAGATCTACAAGATACTCCTTGCAGTTCCTCTTCCAATGACCCGGCTTGTTGCAATAGAAGCATATTTCTTTGCTATCAGGATCAAGTTTCTTATTGTCCTTTGCTTTTTACGTTATTCTTTTTCTTCTTTTCAGAAGAACCATTGGGCCTCTTCCTTTTCTTAGAAGAATCATGCACCAACAAAACTAGGTCATTCTTGGATGGGAAGTGACCCTCCGCAGTTTTTAACATGTTAAGTAATTCAGGCAAGCTGGCGTCCAACTTATTCATGTGAAAATTCACAACAAATTGTGAGAAGGTGTCCGTGAGTGATTGTAAGATCAGATCTTGGTTTAACTCCCCATCCATCACGAACCTTAATTGTCCAAGTTGTTCAATTAGATTGATCATCTTTAGGACATGAGTCTCAATGGTAGTGCCCTCGGTCATACGAGATCGGAAGAGCTCCTTACATATATGATATCTACCAATCCTACTTTGCTCACCATAAAGGTCCTTAAGGTGAAGCAATATAGCAGAAGCATCCATCCTTTTGTGTTGAGAAGCTTGTTACTCATGGATGCGAGCATGATGCATTGAGCCACAATTGCATCATCTTGCCACTTTTTAAAAGTAATAATTTCTTCCTTAGAGGTTTCTTCTCAATAGTTGCAGGGACAGACGAATTTGGAACATAAGAAATCTTTTCAGTAGTGAGAACTATTCTCAGATTCCTTAACCAGTCCGTGTAATTCGGCCCGATCAGTTTGTTAGTATCAAGTATGCTACACAGTGATAGTGAGTTTGACATTTGTAAAATTCTGCATGTGAAGAATATAACATTTTAGCATACATTTATTTTATTAATTACAAAAATAAATTAGGTCTTTATTTAAATTAGTATCTCATATTATTTTTCATCAAACTATATTACCCTCATATAGTTCGACAAATCTAATTAAAGATTTGCTAGTGAGATTAATGATCTTATTTCAAATGTATATATATAGCCTTGTGCAACACAACAAGCTATCTGTATAATAAAACACAACCCATTTTGAATTCAAAATTTGACAAAGCATAATAACGGTTAGGATTTTCTAATTTTAATCTAATGGCTCACATTTCAACTCACACACACAATTTCTCCCCAAATCAACACTCAATTTCGCACCCATTCATTCAAAATTGAATTCAAAATAATAATAACATCTCACACACACACAAATTTCACCCAAATCAACACTTCATTTCACACTCATTCATTCAAATTTGAATTCAAAATAATAATAATAATAATAATAATAATAATCTATAATATTAATAATATAACAACAATAATAATAATGATGATGATGATGATGATGATGATGATGATGATGATAACAACAACAACAAAAACAAAAATAACAATAATAATAATTATTGTGGTGGTGTTGTGAATTATGATAATTGTTTTGTGTGATTGTAAGTTATTTTAGGTTGTAAAGCGTTTTTAAGTAATGTAGTATTTTTTGAATTTTAATCTAATTTTTCGTTACGTCGTGCCTTCAGGCACAGACAATTACTAGTATATAAATAAATAGGTAGACAACTTCTTGTTAATTACATAAACATGTAACTACTTATAGTTTGCCTCTTGAATTACTATGATCATGTGCAACACATCTAAATCAAAATTATTCAAGTTAAGTTTGACCTAACATTTCTATATAAGTGAAGAGAAAAATACAGTCCTTGTGCGACACAACAAAATAGTATTATTCAATTCCTTATAAACATCAATAATGTAATAAAATAATATCTCAAATAATTAATACAAGCCTTGTGTGACACACCAAACTCATAATGATTATTTGATACTCTATTATTTTATCATGCTAAAAGGCGACATTCGATATTCCAAATATCTTTGAACTTTACAACTTAATATATTTTCTTTAAGGTAATCTGTTATGAATTATCTCATCTTGTTTAGCGCGCGCGCGCACACACATATATATCTATATAATTTGCGTTATATTATTCAACATGTGAAGCATATTTGATAATATATAATATATACATATAATTTTGCATGCACATATAAAATACTATATTCTACTTGAATTGATTATGGACTTTATTCTAGTTTGGTTCATTAGAGCCACCAAGTGAACCAAAAAGTTAAACCTAGGGTGCAAGAAGAGAATTAAATATAACTATTACATTAAATCTTGGGCTCCATTACAAACGGGTCTTCAAGCGTTCCTTGCTTCTTAGCTCCAATTCTTCAAATAATTCTAACTACCTTATTACAAACTATTTTCATAAAAATAGGAACCTTGATTAGCAGTTAAGGGGAATTACATAGGGGGAAATAGAATTTACATTAAGAAAAATTAGAAAAAAACGAGGTACGCAAACCCCATTTATAAAATCCATTCATACATGCATCTACATCCAATCACACATTGGTCAATAGTTCATAATCAATCTTATTTATTGTTATATATATCAACATATATATTAATAAATAATATTCATCTCATGAAATTAAAATCATTCCATATATGCATTGATATCATTTAATGGGTAATTTAAAGTTGTATGAAACTAATTTCATATTTAAAATAACTCTTTATTTTCATTATAAAACCATGTAAAATGACCCTTTTATTTTAAAACTTTTGAAAAAATTGAAGAAAAAAAATAGAAAAATTCCACTTTGAACGTCTCGGTGCTCAGGTGAGCTGCCCGACATTCAAAACAGAACTCTAAAAGCCCTGACGTTCAATCTGAGCGCCCCGACTTCAACCCCGAATCTAATTTTCTAATTTTTTCTACAGTCGCGATTTTGATTATTCATTCATCAAAAACATAATTTTTTCAATTGTTTTCAAAAAGCCATGATTTTTTTACAACATTTATGCCCAATTAAATTGTTCTAAACACATACCCATATATATATAGAATCAAAAAAATTAATAATTTGCATAAAGTTTGGCTCTTGATGTCACTGTTGGTTTGTAATTCCCATGAACATGCAATCAAATTACACAATAGTAGCGGAAGCAATGGTTAAATCAGAATTTAAAATTTTACAAATCATAACCAGGATCGACCTTTTATGCGTACCTATTAATTAACAAGAAAGAGATAGAGAATTATACCCTTGTAGATTCTAGCTTTTCACAAGTACGTGTCCAACTCCAATTCTTTCGTGTTCTTCTTGAATTTCACCGATTAGATTCATTTGATCAACATTAGCCACCCAAGTGTTTGACCTCTAGAGGTGATCTATCAAGGAAGAATAAAGATGATGACAAACCCTAGTTTTCTCTCTTCTAATTTCTTAGATCTAGAGAACTTGTGAGTACTCTCTCAAAACTTATGAAAGTGTATGTAACCCTAATCCATAATAAGACTCCTCTTATTTATAGATTTAGTCAATCCTCCTAACACTTTTAGGAATATGGTTTTTCATTAAACTGATAATATAATTAGGAACTAATATAAGAGTACTCTTATTAATTAATTATTAAATCATTTAGGAACTAAATAATAATAATAATAATAATAATAACAACAACAACAACAATAACAACAACAACAACAATAATAAGACTCTTGTTATTAATTTATAATTAGTATTTTCAAAATACTAAATAAATATTAAGCTATTTAATTTATAAGCTATTTAATTTAATCTATCACCATTATATAAACTAAATATACTTAATCTATTATTATGATTATGCCATTTACTTAGATAAAAAAAATAAATTCGATGTGACCTTTTAGGTTTTCCATATTAAATCGGTTGTAGTATACATCAATTAGAACAATTCTAATCTTATTTAAATAAATAAATTAAAATATTAATTCATTTAAATAAATAATATTTATTCCACAATAAGGGTATATCTCTTTAGCAACCAACGACTTTCCTGATAATATAGATTTTAACATTTAATCATAAAAGAACCTTTGAGTGAATAGCTAACATACAATTCAATCATTCTACCATATAATGTCTCAATCAAATATAAGACATGAATTTACTGTCAAGTCTTATTTTATTTGATCGCATGCATTTCGATTATTAAATGCACAACTCTATTTAATGTAAATTAGAAACTCCTTTCTAATTTCCATTCCGCCTTGGCCAATGACAACTGAGTTGTCATTTATCGAATCGCATAGAACATTATCTCCTTTTAGTAGAAGTGGTATATTCTTTGTTGATCATTCACCTATTTTCATGTACAACTTATTATACCCAAACATACCCTTGATATACATTGAAGGTCTTAAGAAATATGTCAAAGTATAACTTATCATACACAAGATACTATGATGATCTCAAGTCCAAGGATCACTTATACTACTATCACACTTGAAATTCCTATTGACAGCCTAGTAAAACTTTGTTAGGTACTCCTTTAGTGAGTCATGTTCAGTGAACTTCTTCTCTAATAAGTACTTACATACTTGCTTTAGTGTCTCTATACAAATGATTATGAGATCCATCATCCTCTTTATAAGAGCAAACATAGTATATACAAATCTAGTCAGATTCACTAATCCTCATTTTAGTGATCCCATGATTAGGAATTATTTTAGTTTTTAGCTGTCTTGACTTTAGATCTCATTAGCAAGATCATCATCATAATTCTAAAAGCATTGCTTAAAACTATGGGTTTATCACAATTAATATCATCAATTAAATATGGGTAAAAAAAATATCTTTTGTATAATTAAACTTTTATTAATAAACGAATAAGATTATAAAGTACATGCAATTTCACATTAAATATGATTAACTTGTGTGCATACTACTTTTAATAAGAACATGCACAAGGGCTGGGGCGTTTTAAAAATCATGGAAATAGATGGAGTTTGTAATATCCCAGATTTTTACATGAATGCTAATTAAGAATCTTAGCTAATTAAATAAAGGTTAGCAGTAAAACCTAGTATTGAATGTCAGAAAGTTATAAGAGTGGATTAAATATAATTTATTATTTAATCAATGTGCTAGAAATGACCTATATAGTAGGTTGAATATGTGTATATGTATATTTGATTTGATAAAGAAAGAAGAGTTTAAAGTTAGAGAATAAAGTAAATGAGTAAAGAATATGTAAATTGAGCTTTAGTTATAAATATTATTAACTAGCTTAATGAATAGGCTTGGAGAGGCGAGGATATGAGAATGGCAATGTAAGGTAAGTCTGTATGTGTAGAAAGGAAAGAACCATTTAACCTGATCGATTTATTAGAATTAAAGAAATAAGAAGGATATTGGTTGTTGGAATAGTTGAAAGTTATTATGAAATTGATATTTATTGAATGAAATGAGATTAGCATTAATACGATGTGTAAGTACATGATGTAATACCCCTGAGAGTGAGTAAAAAGAATATGGCATGCATGTATGGTTTAAATTGGCAGATATGTGTTAAGTATATAAGTGAAAGGACGTAAAAGTCATAATAAAGGTATTATGAGCTGAAATGGTTAAAAGAATGGATTTTTGGTAATCTAGTCAAGGTTCACTTTTCGAAAAAGCGATTTATGAAAAAAGTGAGTATGTCGACTATTTGCGATGTCGAGAATTGAAGGTTATTAAATATGGAACCAAAAAGGTTCGTAGAATTTGAAAAGGTGATAATATGCAATTTTGGCAAATGTTGTAATAATTAATTTGTGATTAATGATATTGATATTTCAAAGTGCGACAAGTGTTATGGGACAAGCCAATTATGGAGTATTTAATGATGGAATAAAGTTCAAACATAATGAAACAAGTTTGGATCAAAATGGGTTTGAAATTGATTGAAAATATGCAAATGAGATTTAATTGGGAAATAAATTGTCTAGGTTTTATGACAATTGACTAAAGTGCCCACTTTAAGTTATGAAATGTCCATTGGTATCCTTTTCATGAGAATTGTCCATTATGCCCTTGAATATCCATGGAAAATGACTTAAATGTCCCTAACTAGGCATGAGTTAAATTAACCAAAGATGGTTAAGTGTTGGAGAATTCAATCAACACATATATGTATATGCTTTCAAGTATTGAGCCTAGTTCATTTCATTTTTTACCAATTTGCTCAAGTGAGAGCTTAAGAGAGAAAAGAGAAGAAGCTAGGGTTTGAAGAAAAGCTATGAAAGATTACTTGCAAAGTGTTCAAGAGAGAAGGAAGTAACCATCATAGTGAATAATACACCCTTAACAAGCTTTGTAGCAAGGAAGATGAAGGCTCAAAAAAGGTATAAGGTATTTTTGTTTTGAAAGCTTATCATTAAAGAGTTTAAATTCAAGACTTAGAGTAGCCATACTTGTAATTAATGGCTAGATATAAGGTTTATGTAAGTTTATGTGATTCTTAATTGAATTATGATGAAACCCTAGGCTTAAGTTGGTAGAATAAAGGTGATATACTATTCATGTTCATGTTCAAGGCTAGAAACCATGATTTAATGGATAATCATGTGTTATATGTTGAGGGAAGTAGTAAAACCCTAGTTGGAGGTGTTAAATATATATGATACAAGTATATTTTATGCTAGAGATTATTCTAAGTGCACAAATGGAAGAGAAACATGTTTTATTTAAGGAAAAGATAATATTAAGCTATGATTCATGAAAGATTATGTGTTATACGTTGCTAAAAGTGATAAAAAAAAAACCTAACTAAAAAGGTTTAGCCCTCTAGTTTTAAATCAGATCCATCATAGACAAGAAATACATCCTTAGTTCTTCTTAAATACTCAAGGATGTTTTTCACTGCCTTTCAGTATTCTTCTCCAGGATCAAACTGATATTTACTTATTGCATTTAGTGCATGTGCAATATCAGATCTTGTACATATCATCCCATACACGATAGATCCTATCGCTGAGGCATAAGGTATCTTACTCATACAGTCTCTCTCTTCATGTGTCTTTAGGGCCTGCTTCTTAGAGATATTTATTCCATGACCCATCGGCATGAGCCCTCTTTTGGAATCTTCCATGCTAAATTTCTTTAACATCGAATAAATATATGTTCCTTAGGACAAGCCAAGCATCCTTTTAGATCTATCTCTATATATCTTTATTACCAAAATACAAGATGCTTTTCCCAAGTCCTTTATAGACAAGTGTTTAGATAATCATATCTTGATCTACTGGAGCATAAGAATATCATTCCCTATGAATAATATATCATTAATATATAATACTAAGAATGTGACAGCGCTCCCATTTCCTTCTTGTACACACATGGTTTATCCTCATTTTTGATAAAATCAAACTCTTTGATCATCTCATCAAAATGGATGTTCCACCTTCAAAAAGCTTGCTTCAATCCATAAATGGACCGTTGTAGCTTACAAACTTGATCTGTTCCAACCTTTGAACCAAACCCTCCGGTTATATGATGTATACATCCACTTCTAGTTTCCATTTGAAAAAGGTTATTTTCACATCCATTTGCCAGATTTTATACTCATGAAAATCTACAATTACAAGTAAAATCCGAATGGACTTGAGCATTGCTACTGGTGAGAAGGTTTCATCATAGTCAACACCTTGTCTTTGTTTGAAACCTTTTGCAACCAATCGGGCCTTATTGGTCTCTACCTTTCCGTTTGCTCTAATATTTCTCTTAAAGACCCATTTGCACCCAATAGGTTTAATGCCCTCAGGTAGAGTAATCAAAGTCCATACTTGGTTTTCATACACGGAGTCCATCTCGGATTTTATAGCTGCTAGCCATTTCTTTGAGTCTCTACTACTCATTGCCTCTTATTAAGTCAATGGATCATCATCAGCTATGATGCGTACCTCATCATCATCCTCTATGATGAATCTATACCTTTCAGGCATCTTCAGTATTCTTCCAGATTTATGAATAAATTGTGATATAGTAGGTTGTGTTACTTGATTAGGTACCTCACTTTGACCCATAATGTTTTATGGTTCTTGAATTTCTTCAAGGTCTATTTTACTCCTACTGAACCCTTCGAGAATAAACTCATTTTTCAAGAAGGTAGCATGTTTCGCAACAAACACTTTTTAATCAGTAGGATGATAGAAATAATATCCCGTAGTTTTTTTTAGGGTATCCCATAAATTTACACTTATCAAATCTTGTCTCTAGCTTATCATACTTAAACCTTTTGACATAAGCTTGACAACCCAAAATCTTAACATACTTAAGATTAGTTTTCATATTTGTCTATATTTCATATAGAGTCTTAGGAACGGATTTAAAAGGTATTTTGTTAAGTAGGTATGCAACCGTTTCTATGGCATAATCCCAAAAAAAAACTGAAAGATCAGTAAAACTCATCATGGAATAAACCATGTCCCATAATGTTCAATTTCTCTTTTCAGATACACCATTCAATTATAGTGTACCTGGCGGAGTCCATTGTGAGAATACATGTTTCTTTAAGATAATCGAGAAACTCATTACTTAAGTATTCACTACCTCGATCCGATCAAAGAATCTTAATATTTTTGCCAGTTTATTTTTTTACTCCACTTCTAAATTCTTTGAACTTTTCAAATGATTCAAACTTGTATTTCATTAAATACACATATCAAAATCTTGAATAATCATTAGTGAAAGTAATAAAATATGAATACCTTCCTGGTGCATTCATTGTCATAGGCCCACATACATCTGTGTGTACTTCTTATAGTTTTTCCTTTATATGCTTGATGATAAATAAATATTTAAGTGTGAGGGTATTTGATAAGTAGATTTTTGTATCTATTTATTATGTATTTTAAATTTAATTATTTGGGAGTTTTAAAGTATCATAGTAAATTTAATTATTTGTGAGTTTTAGGTCATGCGGGCTTTTACAGACGGTTTATCAAGGACTTCTCCAAAATATCCAAGCCTTTATGTAGCTTATTAGAAAAGGAGGTCCAATTCAATTTTGATGAAGACTGTTTAAAGGCCTTTGAGCTATTGAAAACAAAACTAACATTGGCACCTGTAATTATAACGCCGGATTGGTCTGTACCATTCGAATTGATGTGCGATGCTAGTGATTATGTAGTGGGGGAAATGTTGGGTCAGCGCAAGGAAAAGATCTTTCATGCTATTTATTATGCCAGCAAAACCTTAACAGATGCTCAGTTATACTACACTACCACCGAGAAAGAACTATTAGCAGTTGTATACGCTTTCGACAAATTTAGGTTATATCTCGTTGGAACAAAAGTGGTGGTTTATACTGATCACGCGGCTATTAGATATCTGATTTCCAAGAAAGATGCAAAGCCCAGACTTATCAGATGGATTCTTCTTCTCTAAGAGTTTGATCTAAAAATTCGAGACAAGAAGGGTTCAGAGAACCAAGTGGCGGATATCTTTCTAGATTAGAAAATCCAAAGCAGGATAGGAAGGACGAGGCGGTGATAAATGAGTATTTTCCCGATGAGCAACTTTTCACTGTGACCTCAGAGATTCCTTGGTACACTGACTTTGTCAATTTTATAGTCAGTAATGTTCTCCCACCAGAGTTAACTCACCAGCAAAAGAAGAAGTTTTTCCATGAAGTGAAGAGTTACCTGTGGGATGAACCATTCTTGTTTAGACAGTGTGCAGATCAGATAATTCGTAGATGTATCCCACACAGTGAGACGACCAGTATACTGCATGCATGTCATTTTTCCCTCTATGGAGGTCATTATGGGACGGAGAGAACCGCAGCTAAAATACTTCAAGCAGGGTTTTATTGGCCGACTGTATTCAAAGATGCCCACCAGTTTGTAAAAAACTGTGATCGATGTCAATGAGTGGGTAACATTTCCAGACGAAATGAAATGCCATTAAATTCAATTCTGGAAGTGGAGATCTTTGATGTATGAGGAATTAACTTCATGGGGCCATTTCATGATTTTACTATGAACACCGTGATCTTATATCACAATTGATTTCACTGTACAATTTCTCTTTTATTCTAGGATCGTTTAATTTTATCATCTTATCAATCATCTCTGATCATTTTACTGTACGATCCTTCTCTTTTTAAATTCTTGAATCAAGTGTTCACTGATTCTTTTTCCATTCATTTTGAATACGTCCATGAAGATCATCGTTTGAATATCCTCAAATATACCTTATTTTCTTCTTTATAAATTTCATATATTCAAGTCTTATTGCTTAAATTCCATATGAGTTTATTATTTCACTGCCTTCAATATATAACCACGATTATAGCCTAAGGTACTGCTACCTAAGAACTATAACCTATAAGCAAGAATGAGCACGACGGCTCAGCAAGTCTAATAGATAGCACATAACACATAGTTCATGTTTATACATACCTCTCATACTTTATGCATTACATTATATGAATGCCTTATGCTTCTCATGCTTTACATTTTTTTTATGCAACATATTGATCATGCATTAGAATGAATACATGGCATACAATTCAACTTCAATTAACTCAGGCTTTCTATCATATAGAATCAACATACATCATATGATTTCACAAAAACATATTTAATTCAATTTCTCACATGCTTCAAGTGCACACACAACAGTTATACACATAATAATAATATCTGAAAAACTTGCCTGGACTTGTATAACCAGCTTACGCTAATCTTTCACGTTCCTTGCATCACCTATACAGTATGTGAGATCAACGGTGCACAATATCAGTCATAGTTTGACTCAATACTAAATCTTTAAATATATTTATTTCTTCTTATCATCCCTTTTAAATCAATAGGGTTAATTTCCTATTTTAGTCTCTCATTGCCTTGACTCAGTGTTTCATATTCAACACCGTAAATCTTTTGTACAAACTATACAGTTCTGACATTTATTAATGTCACTGCATTAATGCCTGAACCTTATTTCTGTTTAGGTCGAACAACTACTTAGTCACTAATGGACCATACCCTTGGTTTAACTTAATCACATCATTTAACTCGATGATTTATCATAATATTATCCATCTCGAAAAATATTTTAAATCTTACTATCAATTAGTACTAACTTATAATGTTATTTAATTGTTAATTAACTTATTAAATAATCATTACTATTATTAATTCCTTTTTAATAATAGTTTACCTTAATCATGGTTGTACCATAATTAATTATTTCAAGTTATTAAATACTTTGTCAATTATAATCCCTTTTAATTACAATTAAATCTTAATTTAACAATAATTAATTAATGGGCAATTCCTATCTAAAATACGTCAATTACCTATCAATATTATCCTCCTTGGATAATGTTTTAACTACCCAACGATATTATTATTCACGTAATAATATCTAACTAAGTTACTAATGTTATTGTGACGCCCACAAATTCGGGTTCCAAATACCCGGATCCGGTCATCACGATCCAATACAAACATTCACCTCTAAACAACATACAATAACTAAATGCGGAATAATAAACATATGTTGTTCATTCAAAATGTGTTACTAGTCCCAAGATACGATAACCTTACACAAATACCCTTAATAAAGTACTTAGGGTTTATATTACATAACTGTTAATTTAATTAACTACAGGACTGCATCTCGAAGTCTATTACTTCATCTTTCCTTTACCCTTGTTCTTTCCCGAAGTCTCGGGTTGCACTGCAATATGGTTTCATGATATAGCAAGAGTGAGTAACTAGTTTGCTCAACAAGTTTAAATAACAACAAGGAACAATATATCATGAATGAAAGGAAATAGCTGAACAATTCAATAATGTAAATAACATAAGCAGGAATAATAATTTGCTTTTAAAATTAGGATAGTCAAATAGACTATGAACTATAAATATCCACTGGAGTCAATAGCAGGTTGACCCAATGGTTACTACCAGAAATATGTACCCGAGGGGATCAGCCTCAGTACAATATATGTATGCATAACATTTAATTTCCGTATTTTTGTACCTGATATTAGATACAGGGTACTCCCCTATAATAAAGGGGTGTTCATAATGTGAGGATCCGAATTTCAGGATTCCTTTAATAATATCAAATAAGAATTAATTGATAAAAAAATATATCAAGGTTGTTTAAGTTAATTATTATTTTAAGTAATTTAAAGTGTTTGAAGGGATTTAATTAGTAAATTAAATTTGTACAGAGATGGTGATGAATTATGTTAATTTAAAATAATTGAAAAGTAAATAAATTGTGTAAATACAATTTATGAAGAATAAAAGAAATTTCAGGTAAATGTACAATAAATTGTACAATTTAATTATTGTGAAAATACAGAAATTATGATTTTAAAGGAGGTTAAGTGATAATGTAAATGCATGAATTAAATATGTATATATACACATTTGTATATATATATATATATGTGTGTGTGTGTTATGTTTAATTAATAATTATAAATGTTATTAATTATGGCAATTAAGGGATTAATAATTAAATTAATCCGAAAATTTTATGAAAAGCTAATGAGGAAGTTAGTAAAAAGTGTAATTATTGATTTGAAATTAATTATAAATTATGGAGGAGGTTTAGAAATTAATTGAGAAGAAATGTAATTATATAAATTATATAATAATAAATTATATAATTTATATAAAGAAATTAAAATGTTATATGAAGGAAATTTAATTATATAAATTATATAAGAATAATTATATAATTTATATAAGAAAAATTAAATTAATTAATGATAGAAGAAAATTTTATAAATTGTATTGTGGGAAATGGAAATAATTAGAAAGGAATAGTGTAATTATATAAATTATATAATATTAAATAATATAATTTATATAAGAAATTATTGTGAATATTAAAGAAATTGAATAATAAATAAGAAAAAGGAATGTTTTAAGTTATTAAAAAATTATATTTATGAATAATGGAATTATTATGACTTTTATGAAAGATAATATTTCAGAAATGCGAACATGTTAATGTAACATGATGTCCAAGTAATGAAGTGAAAAATTATGAAAAATAATTTTTATATGTCCTATGAATTAATTTATGATTTTTGGAGGTATAAATTACCTTATATGATTACATGCATGCCATTATGCGTGTACAAAATTTGTCAAGTAAAATATCGAAAAAGGTATTAATATTACTCATAAATCATATTATGATTTTTAGTAAATTAAAATAAATATTTTATAAATTTTATATAAAATATTTATTACACGAAACGATTACGTAATGTATAAAAATAATTGATTTTGCATGCGGGAATTGTTTGGAAGGTCCGAGAAAAGCAACTAAGTCGGTTAAATTTTTTATTCCATAAACTTGGTTAGACTTGTGAGGCTATAAAAGGATAAAGGAAGAAAAAGAAATGGAGAAGAAAATAAAAGCAATGCTCTTCTTCTCTATTGTTGCTCCAACCGAAGCCACCGACTATGCCACCACCGGAAAATATATGGCCACCACAAGAGAGAGAAAAATATTGGAGCTATCATGAGGAGGAACTCCAAGCTTAAAGGAAGGTATAAAATAAATTTATTTGATTTATTTTTATATTTATGGTGGTAAATTAATTTTATGAAAAATTAGAAAATAATTAGAAGAATTATTCTAAATAATTCTTAGAGGTGTATTTATGAATTATATGATTTTTTGAAATGATTATATTGTGAAAGTTTGGATCAAAAATGGTGTAATTTATTCTTGGTTGGGCTACTGTAAGCGGAAGAAGGAGAGAAGAATTTCATTGCGCGGCAGCCAATTTTTTTTCTGGCGCGGGAGTCAAAACGATGACGTATGGGGGGCAGAAAGGGGCCGCGCCATGCGCGGATGAGATTTCTGTAGCGACCGACCCAAACGACGTCGTTTGGCATCGGCAAGGGCAGGCCGCGCGCAATGCGCGGCCGATGCAAAGTAGCGAAATTACGAAATTGCCCCCGGTCTTTTCAACTAATTCCGAACGTGTCCCTTAACTACCGAAGTTACGAAAATGGCCCTGGACTTCCGGGAAATTCCGGATATGTCCCTAGAGTTGCTGAAATTACAGAAATGCCCCCGGACTTTTCAGAAATTTCCGGTTATGTCCCTAGGGGCGCGGAAATGACTAAAATGCCCCCAGAATCAGTTTTTAATTAAATAAATGTTTAAAAAATTGTTTAAAAATCATAGAAAATTATAGAAAAATACTAAAAATATAGAAATGATGTTTGGGCATTAAATTTAATATTTTTGTAAAAATATTAAATATTGGTGATTAATATTTAAATGTTTAAATATTAATCTAATAAGGTTACCATTTAGAAAATGGTTAAATAAAATTTTTGGGACACCCAGTTATGTTAAAATTTATCTGATGAGCCGGGTTGTCCGTATTAGAGGTGTTGGATATTAAGTTAAACGAATATTTTAAGGAACGAGGTTAATATAATTGGCCATATAAATTAATAATTGGCCTAGAGATGATATTAATTAATTAAATTAATATCACAAGGAGTTAAATAATTATTATTTGATTATTTTATGATCATAGGTTGATCGAGTTAAGGGTTTAAGCTGTCAATTTAAATAACTGGACGTCAGGCAAGTTCTTCAGTCCCTTTTATGTTAAATGTTGAACTATTATGATATGAAATTCTTTTTTAAATGCATACAAATTATGTGCTACGTGATACGTGATTAATATGACCATAATGTGTACTTTGTGCAACGATATGAATATATATGAGATATATTGCTATAGTAGAAGCACAAGCATATGATGCATGACACACACCAAGCATGATAAGGTATGTGCTACGTGAAGTATAACTGTTGAACTTGCTGAGCCGTTGTGCTCATTACTTGCTTAATAAATATTTTTGCAGGAAAGAAATAACTTTCAAGAATATCAGATATGATAGAGATGAATTACCTAGAAGGTTGGAAACGTAATTGTCATATGTTCAACATTATAATTCAATGTGGATAAGTTGTCAAGGTTACGTTAATATTTGGTATGTACATATATGTTGGGTCTGGATAGAAAGAGTAGTGTTAAATTATGAATTGTGATTGTTCATGATGATGGTTAGGATAGAAAATTATTATGAATTATGAATTATGAAACAAAGAAAATTGTATGGATATGAATAATACTAAATTGTGAATGTTGAGCTGTTTGACACTAGTAAAAGAAAAGATAAAGGTTAAGGTTGCGATCCAGGGACTAGGATCGAGATGTAAAGATTTTAAATATCCAAATATTTTAATACAATGATTAAATCAAGAAAAAGAAAAATTTATATGAAAATTTTGGTAATTAATGATTTTAAATATCAGATAATGGATCAGTTAAGGTGGTTAAAGATATATTAACGAACCGAAATTTGGACATAAGAAAGATAATGTATCATAAATACAAAATTTAAGGTAAGAATATGGGTCGAATTTCGGGGTCGTTACAGTTGGTATCAGAGCTAGAGGTTATAAACCTTAGGTAAATGATACCTTAGGCTATAACCTAGAGTAAGGAAGAGTACGGTTAGTTGAGTGTTCTGAAAACTCAAGCGTATGGTAAACTCGTGACTCATGATTATATGGTGGAGCCCCTTTAGCGAATGGGCGACTATGGCCTGACTAGGACAAGCTCCTCAACCATGTGATTATGGTAAGTTCCTGAGTCCCAATACGTGATAAGTTTGATGAACATGGGGGAATTAAAATTGAAAGATATAAGTTAAGAGATACAGTTCTCTAATATGGGTTAAAGTGAAGGAAATATGAAAGATAAAAGGTTATAAGGAAGAGATAAAGATGTTAAGAAAGGTCTGAATGAAACGAATTAAGAAAATTCATAAGTTTAATTAAGAACATATCTGAAAGAATATTTGAAATGATTCAAAAACGAATCTCAAAGAAAATCAGGGGATACCTGATTCAAGCAATAAAGATGATAAGGTGATCTAAAAAGTACAGAAAGAAATCATAATTAGGAATGGTAAGAGGATCGTACTACGATACGATCACGAGATAAGGAAAGCAAGTAAGGAATGGATTGTAAAGCAAAATCAGGATGGGATCAAATGAGAATATGAAATAATAGAAAGACCAGTCAATGGTCAACTAGGTATAGCTTGATGCTATAAAGAGATATGGTACTATGAAATAGTACAAGAAGAATTCAGGGAATGATGAGACATGAATGACGAGAAATGTTATGTTAAGAGGGCAAAAAGCTTGGGTACGAAATTTCAATTGAGGACTCATGTGGTGACTGAGTTGCACAATCCTTTGTATGGGCGGGGGATTTGTGTTTACTTAGTTACTATGTGATAATCATTGGAATGTTAGAGTCGCGCTAAGAGTTTCTGATAGGTAAATAATATTAAGTTTAGGCACGAGTTCTTAAAACTCATGCATATGGTAAGTCCATGACTCATAATCGTATGGTATGTTTGAGCCCCTCAGCATATAGATAGTCTTTGATTTGTTCTTAGACTACATATTGCTAGGATAAGTTTTAAAACTCATATTCTTGTGGTAAGTTCCTGGACTCATAATGTGTGGCAAGTTTGATGAACTATACGGGGGCTATAGAAAGTTGGAGTAGTTAAAAATTTTAATATGATAAATGAAAATAGTCCTTGCAATAATTTAATATTTAAGTAAAGAAGCAAAAGGTGAATATTAGGGAATTTAGGATATTCCCACTCTTCTAGCTTTGCTAGATTTCGAAAATTTTGGCCTCAAGTTGATTTGGCACGTGTGTGCTTTGAAAAATATAAATGAAATTTTTAAGCGATTTAAAAAGTGTCTATGCTACTTGTCTCGGCTAGACAAAAATGTTTTTACATCAAAATGTATTTCAAAAGAATCATCCACGCACCGTTTAGCCCGGTGCAGATGTGATGAATGACGGAATGCTCAACGTGTTGTTGAGACGGTGCGGTACTATTTCGTTATAAGATGATTCAACACCATAAAGTATGGTTTATGGTGTAGGAATTATTAACGACGTAATTCTCAACGGACTGTCAAAATGATGCGGTAACATGAAGTCATAAATGATTTTGATTTATGAAGATTTATCAAAGCTATAAGTCAATGCCATTTGACTCGGCTAGACGTTTTGAAAAGTTTTGACATGATGAATGTTTTGAAAATTTCTGCGAGTTATAAATTGTTAAAAGTAAGTCTATGCTAATTGATCTGGCTAGACAAGCGTTGAAGAAATATAAGTCTGAGCTATTGATTCAGCTAGACAAATTTTAAAATATATTTATTGAATTCATATTCTTTGAAAGTTATAACTAAACAAATTACTTCTGAATGAATTCTAAGGCTGAGATGAACAAAAAGATTAAGACTATTGCAGGTTGATCGAATGATCACCTGGCATAACAAGACACAGGCATTGCAGATTGATCATCTGGCGTTCCAATGTATGGTGAAACATCCATCACTTTAATGGCAGATTGATCCACTGTCAGGGTTTGCAGTATGAAGTACTCGGGGAGCGAAGTACTGTAAACCGGGATAAATGTTCATTCAGCAAAGCATGAAAGTTTCCAAAATAAAAATTTTGAATTCCTCTACTCTTATGAAGATTGGATGGTAGGATGGGGTAGTGAGCGATAATGAAAGTAATAATTGTGAAGTAAAGAAAGTATGAAATGTGATGGATTAGAAAATTGTAATGTACAATGACTACGAGAAAGGAAGAAAATAAAGATATGTGAAATAAATGTGAAGAAATTGTGAAGTACAAGTACATAGAAATTTCGAGGACGAAATTTTATGAAGGATGGGTGAATGTGACACCCAGGATTTTTTAAATAATTTTAAATAAAGATTATAATAAATTAAGTAAATGATAACATTTAAAACCTAGTGTGGAATGATAGAAGTATTAATGAATAAAAAAGGAAATGTGAAGGAGATTTATATGAATTAAGGAAAGAAGGATAAATATGTAGAATGTAAATGATGTGTAATAAAGAGTAAGCAATAAGTTGATTGAGTAAATGTAAGAATATGATTAAAGAAAGAAAATTTTTAGAGAATGAGAAATCAAAGAAATTATGAGTTGAGTTAAGAATTTAATACTCTGACAGTTATGATTTTTATTGGAATTATCCATGTAAGTTAAGGATTTAAAGATGTAAAATATGATTATGGATATAGTTGTGATTCATCAGGATAAAGGTATAGTAAGGTACAATAAATAATTTACGTATGATTATTACGGTAATTATGATTCCGAGGACGGAATCCTGTTAAGGGGGGAAGAATGTGAGGATCCGAATTTCAGGATTCCTTTAATAATATCAAATAAGAATTAATTGATAAAAAAATATATCAAGGTTGTTTAAGTTAATTATTATTTTAAGTAATTTAAAGTGTTTGAAGGGATTTAATTAGTAAATTAAATTTGTACAGAGATGGTGATGAATTATGTTAATTTAAAATAATTGAAAAGTAAATAAATTGTGTAAATACAATTTATGAAGAATAAAAGAAATTTCAGGTAAATGTACAATAAATTGTACAATTTAATTATTGTGAAAATACAGAAATTATGATTTTAAAGGAGGTTAAGTGATAATGTAAATGCATGAATTAAATATGTATATATACACATTTGTATATATATATATGTGTGTGTGTGTGTTATGTTTAATTAATAATTATAAATGTTATTAATTATGGCAATTAAGGGATTAATAATTAAATTAATCCGAAAATTTTATGAAAAGCTAATGAGGAAGTTAGTAAAAAGTGTAATTATTGATTTGAAATTAATTATAAATTATGGAGGAGGTTTAGAAATTAATTGAGAAGAAATGTAATTATATAAATTATGTAATAATAAATTATATAATTTATATAAAGAAATTAAAATGTTATATGAAGGAAATTTAATTATATAAATTATATAAGAATAATTATATAATTTATATAAGAAAAATTAAATTAATTAAGGATGGAAGAAAATTTTATAAATTGTATTGTGGGAAATGGAAATAATTAGAAAGGAATAGTGTAATTATATAAATTATATAATATTAAATAATATAATTTATATAAGAAATTATTGTGAATATTAAAGAAATTGAATAATAAATAAGAAAAAGGAATGTTTTAAGTTATTAAAAAATTATATTTATGAATAATGGAATTATTATGACTTTTATGAAAGATAATATTTCAGAAATGCGAACATGTTAATGTAACATGATGTCCAAGTAATGAAGTGAAAAATTATGAAAAATAATTTTTATATGTCCTATGAATTAATTTATGATTTTTGGAGGTATAAATTACCTTATATGATTACATGCATGTCATTATGCGTGTACAAAATTTGTCAAGTAAAATATCGAAAAAAGTATTAATATTACTCATAAATCATATTATGATTTTTAGTAAATTAAAATAAATATTTTATAAATTTTATATAAAATATTTATTACACGAAACGATTACGTAATGTATAAAAATAATTGATTTTGCATGCGGGAATTGTTTGGAAGGTCCGAGAAAAGCAACTAAGTCGGTTAAATTTTTTATTCCATAAACTTGGTTAGACTTGTGAGGCTATAAAAGGATAAAGGAAGAAAAAGAAATGGAGAAGAAAATAAAAGCAATGCTCTTCTTCTCTATTATTGCTCCAACCGAAGCCACCGACTATGCCACCACCGGAAAATATATGGCCACCACAAGAGAGAGAAAAATATTGGAGCTATCATGAGGAGGAACTCCAAGCTTAAAGGAAGGTATAAAATAAATTTATTTGATTTATTTTTATATTTATGGTGGTAAATTAATTTTATGAAAAATTAGAAAATAATTAGAAGAATTATTCTAAATAATTCTTAGAGGTGTATTTATGAATTATATGATTTTTTGAAATGATTATATTGTGAAAGTTTGGATCAAAAATGGTGTAATTTATTCTTGGTTGGGCTACTGTAAGCGGAAGAAGGAGAGAAGAATTTCTGGGCTGCCGCGCATTCTGGCGCGGGAGTCAAAACGACGGCGTATGGGGGGCAGAAAGGGGCCGCGCCATGCGCGGATGAGATTTCTGTAGCGACCGACCCAAACGACGTCGTTTGGCATCGGCAAGGGCAGGCCGCGCGCAATGCGCGGCCGATGCAAAGTAGCGAAATTACGAAATTGCCCCCGGTCTTTTCAACTAATTCCGAACGTGTCCCTTACCTACCGAAGTTACGAAAATGGCCCTGGACTTCCGGGAAATTCCGGATATGTCCCTAGAGTTGCTGAAATTACAGAAATGCCCCCGGACTTTTCAGAAATTTCCGGTTATGTCCCTAGGGGCGCGGAAATGACTAAAATGCCCCCAGAATCAGTTTTTAATTAAATAAATGTTTAAAAAATTGTTTAAAAATCATAGAAAATTATAGAAAAATACTAAAAATATAGAAATGATGTTTGGGCATTAAATTTAATATTTTTGTAAAAATATTAAATATTGGTGATTAATATTTAAATGTTTAAATATTAATCTAATAAGGTTACCATTTAGAAAATGGTTAAATAAAATTTTTGGGACACCCAGTTATGTTAAAATTTATCTGATGAGCCGGGTTGTCCGTATTAGAGGTGTTGGATATTAAGTTAAACGAATATTTTAAGGAACGAGGTTAATATAATTGGCCATATAAATTAATAATTGGCCTAGAGATGATATTAATTAATTAAATTAATATCACAATGAGTTAAATAATTATTATTTGATTATTTTATGATCATAGGTTGATCGAGTTAAGGGTTTAAGCTATCAATTTAAATAACTGGACGTCAGGCAAGTTCTTCAGTCCCTTTTATGTTAAATGTTGAACTATTATGATATGAAATTCTTTTTTAAATGCATACAAATTATGTGCTACGTGATACGTGATTAATATGACCATAATGTGTACTTTGTGCAACGATATGAATATATATGAGATATATTGCTATAGTAGAAGCACAAGCATATGATGCATGACACACACCAAGCATGATAAGGTATGTGCTACGTGAAGTATAACTGTTGAACTTGGTGAGCCGTTGTGCTCATTACTTGCTTAATAAATATTTTTGCAGGAAAGAAATAACTTTCAAGAATATCAGATATGATAGAGATGAATTACCTAGAAGGTTGGAAACGTAATTGTCATATGTTCAACATTATAATTCAATGTGGATAAGTTGTCAAGGTTACGTTAATATTTGGTATGTACATATATGTTGGATCTGGATAGAAAGAGTAGTGTTAAATTATGAATTGTGATTGTTCATGATGATGGTTAGGATAGAAAATTATTATGAATTATGAATTATGAAACAAAGAAAATTGTATGGATATGAATAATACTAAATTGTGAATGTTGAGCTGTTTGACACTAGTAAAAGAAAAGATAAAGGTTAAGGTTACGATCCAGGGACTAGGATCGAGATGTAAAGATTTTAAATATCCAAATATTTTAATACAATGATTAAATCAAGAAAAAGAAAAATTTATATGAAAATTTTGGTAATTAATGATTTTAAATATCAGATAATGGATCAGTTAAGGTGGTTAAAGATATATTAACGAACCGAAATTTGGACATAAGAAAGATAATGTATCATAAATACAAAATTTAAGGTAAGAATATGGGTCGAATTTCGGGGTCGTTACACATAATAGTCTAAGAATCCGCATCTCCAATGATTTGGATAGCTTTTAAAATCTTTAACATAAATGTCTAGCGGAACAATGGCTTAGATCTACTTTGAACAGTTCTTTAAACAATAGAAAAATAATTAAGTACAAGTCAATGACTGTACAATCTCAAGTGCAACAAGTGCGAATAACAATAATATCGATGTGGAATAATTGTAAAGTAATTAAACCACTCAAAGCATGCTTGGAAATAACAATTCAAGGTTAAATAAATAATTTGCTCAATGAAATGAGTTTAGAGATAAGGAACTTGTCTGTCTGCTCAGCTACAATATATGTCTAGCTTTAACTAACTGGCTTTGAAAAGACCTAACATTAATAAAGTTGGTCTAATAATTAGTACGACGTATTTGCACAACTATACGCTCACTAAGGTACTTATTTATCATATAAGTACTAACACATAATTTACATTAGTCGAAATAATATTATTAACCTTATAGACCCTCAATCAAATTACGTTAATAATTTAATAAGTTAAAAAATATTTTTCTTAAGTGTTGAACACTTATTAAACCCTTAAACAACTTATTACAATTGTTTAATTAAAGTATAATTAAATTAAATTTATTTTATTAATTCAATCTCTATTTAATTACTATTTAATCTTGGTTAAATAGAAATTAATTAATTAACTCTAGTTATTATTTAAAATAAATAATAACTAATTGTACTTACTTATTATTTAATCATAATTAAATAATAAATAATTATTGATTTAATTTTAACCTTCTTTAATTTAATATTAATCAACTAATAATTAATTAATTAATTAACCTCACTTATTATTTAATTTAAGGAAATTAAATAATAGTTTACTAATTTTAATCCTCTTTAATTATTATTTAATGTCAATTAAATAATAATTAACTATTTAATTATTTTTAATTATTATTTAAGGTTAAATAATAATCAATTCATCTTTATTTATTATTTAAATTAAATAATAAATTGTTAATCTAATAACTTAATTTCCATTAATCGTTATTTAATATTAATTAAATAATAATTGATTGCTTAATTAACCTTATTTATTATTTAATAATATTTAAATAATAAATAATTAATTTATAGATTTTTATCTCTCTTTAATTATTATTTAATAGTAACTAAATAATAATTGCTAATCTATTACCTTTATTTATTATTAACATTTTAAATAATAAATAACTAATAAATTTATTTAACTTAACCATGATTTAGCTAACTAGATTAATATTTAAAATATTTAAATATTAAACTTAATGAAAAATATCCTCCCTAATATCATTTTTGTATTATTATTATTTTTGTTAAAATTTTAAATTAGTTTTTAAATATTTAAATTAATTAAATTTAACCCGGATGGCATTTCTGTAAATAAGTTGAAAACTGATCCGAGGGCAAAATGGTAATTTCGCCGAGAAAAACACGAAGGGGCAGAATTGTAATTTTTGCAAAATCCGTCTGCCGCGCATTGCGCGTGCAGCACACAGAACGGCCCAAAACGGTGCCGTTTTGAGAAGCCGGAAACGGCTTCCGCGCGTACGCGCGGAGTAACGTTCTACAGACGCCAAACGACGTCGTTTGGCTCCGCGTCCTTCAGTGAACTGTGGTCCGCGCATTGCGCGACCAGTGTTTTTTTGTTGTTCTCCAGCAAAATGTGAACAGTGCATTCTTTAACTAATATTATACCTTCAATAAATCTTTAACTCCTCAAAAAAAATCCAAAAAAATTACCAATTACCTTATATTAATTTATAACATGTAAAAATAATTTTTCATGATTTAATATCATTATTTTTTTATAAAAAATTTTACATCACATAAACTACCACAAATCATAACTTTTTGTGTATAACTCCATTTTAAGTGATTCAAGCTTTGTTTTTCTCATGATTTAATGTTCTTTAATATTAGAGCATCAAACATAAGTTTTATAAAAATATTTTTGGTCATAAATTCCAAAACTTGTTTATACACTACTAAACACATATTTTAGCATACAAAATATACCAAAATACAAACCAAGCATATTAAACTCAAGCATGACATAAATATTATTACCACACATTATTAACTATATTAACATATTTATACACACATGTTAGTTTATTTAATTTAAAACAAAAATTAGATTTAGAATAATCATTACCTTGATTTAATGGTTATCCTCCTTTTTCTTCCAAAATAGGTGGTGAAAGAAGATGACATGAACCAAGAACTCTTTCTCTTGGTATTTTTCCTCTCAAAATATTTTTCTACACTCTCAAATGCTTTCTAGCTTGCAAAGTGGAAGAAGAAGAAATGACCAACATAAACTCCTAAATTGTAAGTATAATTACAATTTGGATAGATACAAAACCTATATCTATTAAAATTGTCATAATGAGAGTTACAAGGATACTTACACAAGCTAGCACAAGGAATGGGCGAAATGACACATTAGGTGAAAAGAGGAATGGTCCATGTACTTGAAAAATTAAAACAAGCAATCATTTTATTAAATAAATGAAAAATAAAAATAAAATATCAACTTTCTCTCTCCTTCCCAAGCATGGTCGGCTGATGGACTACATTTTTGTCCCAAAATGAGTGTCACAAGCTCACTTTTTAATAATTAATAAGTTATATAATTGTTTTTTTCCAAGTGGGTCAAGTTTTGGGCTTTATTTAAAATACCAATTGGACTTCTATTAAATTGTTTGGGCTACTAATTTGCCAAATTTTATTATTCTTCACTTGGGCTACTAATTGACCCATGTTGGGCTAATTTAATAATTTACACATTAATTATTCAATCCATGATTAAATAAATAATTAGATTGAATAAATAATTAAATATTCTAACCCATTAGTATTAAATTACTAAATGGACTAATAAATATTATTATTAATATTTCACATTATTTACATTAATTAATAATCATATTAATTAATTTATTATATTTAATTAACTCATTATATTCAATTTAATTAAATATTTAATTAGTACGAAACTTATCAATTATTTTGATATTAAAACTTTAGGGTTTGTTTACTAATTTAATAACATATTAGTAACTCCTTTTAATTAATTCTAGTAATTAATCACATAATTATTTAATTACATAATTAATTAATCACATAAAAAGATTTAAATAATCTCGTAAAACTAACTCGTTAGAAATTAAATTAATAATTTAATTAATAATGACGTGGAAATTCTAGGACATTACAGGCGCTTAGGCGATAAAACATACACAAGGCTCGGCGCTTTCCTCCATAGCTGATTTCTAGTTTGGACTACCATGACACCTTTCCTTCCGAAGGTCATTACTCCTTCATCCTAGGTCGGAATGAGGTGATTCCAAAGTCTATGGCTTCGTAACTTAGTGTACTACAACCACACAAAAGCTCAGAATCTATCACGAAACTCATTATTACCAAAAATTGACTCACTATTCATTCGTTATTCGTTTTCTAACATGTTTAAGCTTCAATCGATCGGCCATCCATGAACCCAACACTCAAATCAATTTACTAGACATGGATTTAACAACCAAACTTAACAGACAACAACCTATATTAACCAATATATAACCACTTAGCCATTAAAACTCACAGATAACGAAAAAGAAAGGTTTCGGTTTACCTTCTTGAGATGCAACGTTGCTAATACTATTAACCAGCTTGGATGATTTCATTCCTTGCTCTGCTTTCTCCTACCGATCTCTTGCTAATTTAATCTCACCTCTATGATTTCTCTTGCTTAGTAAAAGAACTTGAAGGGAATGAAGAATGGAGGCTTGCTTATTTACGCACTTTCCCTTCTCCTTCTCTCTCTGCCGCCTGAAATGAAAATGGAAAAATAAAGAAAGAAGAATACGCGGCTTAATAATATATGGTCACTCTCTCTCCCGTGTCCCATCAATCTGTCAAAGGGAGCCTCTCCCTGCCACCAACTTCACAGACAGAGCATAGCTCTCTGCTCACCACTTCTCATACACGTTATGTAACTGTGTCCCATAACGAGAGTCACGTGGCTTATTTAGGTTATCTGAACTTCCTTTAATTGGTTAATGGGTTAACACTGTGAGCATCCGAATTTTCAGAATTTTCTTAATAATATTAAATGAGAATTTAATTGATAAAATTATCAAGGTTGTTTAAATTAATTATTATTCTATGTGATTTAAGGTATGTGATGAGATTTAATTAGTAAATTAAATCTGTACAGAGATCATGACGAATAGTGTTAATTTAAAATAATTGGAAAGTAAATAAATTGTTTGAAAACAATTTATGAAGAATAAGAGAAATTTCTTGTCAAGGCACAATAAAATTATTATGAAAATACGAAAATTATATTTAAATGGTGTTATGTGCTAATGTGAAATATATGATTTAGATATGTATATATATACACATCTGTATATATATAAATGTGCATGTTTAATTGATAATTATAAATTTTATTAATTATGAAAATTAATGAATTAATAATTAAATTAATCCGAAAATTTATGAAAAGTTAAAGAGGAAGTTAGTAAAATTAAAAATATTGATTATATAATTAATCAATAATTATGGTGGAAGTTTAGAAATTAATAAAGAAGAAAAGTAATTATATAAATTATATAATAATAAATTATATAATTTATATAAGGAAATTAAAGTGAAATATGAGGAAAATAATAATTATATAAATTATATAAGAATAATTATATAATATATATAAGAAGATTAAATTGAATAAAGTTGGAAGAAATTTTTTGGTATAAAATAGAAATTATGTAATGAGAAAGTAATTATATAAATTATATAATAAATTATATAAGAAAAGTTAGTGTAAATTGTAAAGAAATAAAAATAAATGAGAAAAAGGAAGGTTTTAATTTATTAAAAATTATATTTATGTATAATAGAATTATTATGATTTTTATGAGGAATAATATTTCGGAAACGTGAACATGTTAATGTAACATGTTGTCCAAATAATGAAGTGAAAAATTATGAAAAATAATTTTTATACGTTATATGAATTATTTTATGATTTTTGGATGTATAAATTACCTCATATAATTACATGCATGGCGTTATGCGTGTACAAAATTTGTCAAGTAATGGACCTGAAAAGGTATTAATATTATTTATAAATCAATTTATGATTTTTAGTGAATTAAAATAAATATTTTATGTACATTACATAAAATATTTATTACACGAAGTAATTACGTAATGTATTAAATTAAAATTTACATGTTATATTTGGAACATTCGAGAGATTGACTAAGTTGGTTGGCACAAAGGCGGTGGATTTGTTTTTCCATCCAAAATAGTTAAGTTGCATGAGATATAAAAGGAAGGAAAAGAAAAGAAAGCAACAAAGAAAGAAAATAAAACATACTCCTACTCTCTTCTCTTCTCCACCGAACACTACAATCCGAGCCACTACCTCCAACCACCGTGAACCACCAGGGCTACATGAGGGAGAAGAAGAAATTTTGGTGCCAACAAAGGTAGAAAGTTAAGCTTTGGAAGGTATAATAAATTAATTATTTGGTTTATTTTGTATTATGAGTGGTAAATAAATTTTGTGAAAAATTAGTAAATAATTAAAATAATTATTTCAAATAATTTTTGGATGTATATTCATAAATTATATAATGTTTAGAGTAATTATATGGTGAAAATATGGATCAAAGTTGGGTTTTGTGAAGTATTTTGAAGCTGCCGGAAGAAATCTGGAAAAAAAAAAAGAAGAAGAAGAGTTGCGCATTGCGCGGCTTAAGTTTTCTTTCCGTGGATGTGCTCAAAACGACGCCGTTATGGGGCGTACGGGAGTAAGGGTCGCGCTATGCGCAAGGGCTCTGGAAGTGGCTTGAAACGACGTCGTTTGACATCGGCAGAAACAGGGGGCCGCGCATTGCGCGATCGACAACGCTAAAAATTACCAGCGTGCCCCTGCCCTTTTCTAGAAATACCGAACGTGTCCCTAGCTTTGCAAAATGACCGGAGTGCCCCTAAACTTTCCGAAAAATACCAGTTTTGTCCTAAATCCATAAAAATTACCAAAATGCCCCCAGAAATTGTTTTTAATTGAAATAAATGTTTAAAATTATTTAAAAATTATAGAAAATTTTAGAAAAATACTAAGAATATAGAAATGATGTTTGGCCATTAAATTTAATATTTTTGTAAAAATATTAAATATTGGGGGTTAATATTTAAATGTTTAAATATTAATCTAATAAGGTTAAAGTTTAGAAAATGGATAAATAAAAATTCGGACAACCAAATACGTTAAAATTTATCCGGTGAGCCGGGTTGTCCGCATTGAAGGTATTTTATATCAAGTTAAATGAATATTTTTAAGGAACGAGGTTAATATAATTAACCTTATTAGTTAATAATTTGCCAGGTACCCTAAAATAAATTGTCGAGTAGGGTTAATAGCATTATAAATGATATTAATTAATTAAATTAATATCATAAAGAGATAGATAATTATTATTGGATTATTTTATGATCATAGGTTGTATGAGGAGCATTATAGAATGGATTGTAAATAATTCCACAATCCAGGCAAGTTCTTCAGTCCTTTAATGTTAAATGTTGTATGTTATGATAGGTTAATACTTGTTTAAATGTATATAAATTATGTGTTATGTGATCTGTGAAAAATATGACAACTATGTGTACTTTGTGCAATGAGGTGAGATATATTGCTATAGTAGAAGCACAACACATGATGTATGACACACACCGAGCATGTTAACGTATGTGCTACGTGAAGCATGAAAGGTGTTAACTGTTGGACTTGCTGAGCCGTTGTGCTCATTACTTGCTTAATATATATTTTTGCAGGAAAGAAATAAATTTCAAGAATATCAGATTATATTAGAGACGGATCACCCTATAAGGTTGTGAATATAATTGTTATAATTTCAGTTGTATAACTCAATGTGAGTAAATTACAAAGTTTACATTGATGTTTTGTATGTACATATATGTTGGATCCGGATAGGATGAATAACCTTAATGTATGAATTGTAATAGTTCAATATAATGGTTACAATAGAAACTATGATATGTCTAATTAAAGATTATAAATCAAGGAATAATTGTACGGAGGTGAACCATATTAAATTTTGAATGTTGAGATTTATTGAGCTTTACGATAATGGTATAGAAAGAAAAAGTGAAGGTTGCGATCCAGGGACTAGGATCAAGAAATGAAATTTTTAAATGATAAAATATTTAATACAATGATTGAATTGAGAAAAAAAAATTATACCGAAAATTTGGTAATTGATTACGATAATGTCAATAAATGAATTAATTAAGGTGATTAAAGATTTATTAACGAACCAAAATTTGGACGTTAAGGAAATAATGTTTAACAAATATGAAATTTAAGGTAATAAAGTTGGTCGAATTTCGGGGTCGTTACAGTTGGTATCAGAGCTAGAGGTTATAAACCTTAGGTAAATGATACCTTAGACTATAACCTTAGTAAGGAAGAGTAAGGTTATTAAAGAATAAAGTTAGTAGCGTGTTCTGAAAACCCAAGCGTATAGTAAGCTCGTGACTCATGGTTGTATAGTAGAGCCCCTCAGCGAATGGGCGATTATGGCCTGACTAGGACAAACTCTTCAAGCCATATGATTATGGTAAGTTCCTGAGCCCAAATACGTGATAAGTTTGATGAACATAGGAGGATTAGAATGGAGGAATAAAAGTTGAGAAAGATATTCTCAGATATTGGCTAAAGTGAAGGAAATATGAAAGAGATAAGATTATAAGGAAAAGATAAAGATGTTAAGAAAGATTTGAATAAAGGTAATGAATTGATAAAATTATAATTTCAATTAAGAATATATCTGAAAGAATAAATGAAATGATTTAAAGATAAATCTCAAAGATAATCAGGGGACACCTGATTTAAGCAGTAAAGATTACAAAATAGTCCAAAAAGTATAGGAAGAGATCATAATAACATGATCAGGAACGGTAAGAGGATCGTACTACGATATGATCACGAGATAAGGGAAGCGAGTAAGGAATAGATTATAAAGCAAGATCATGATGGGATTAAGTGAGAATGTGAAATAACAGAGAGACCTGTTAATGGTCTAAAAGGTATATGGTACTATAAAATAGTACAAGAAGAATTCAGAGAATGATGAGACATGAATGACATAAAGGTTATGATAAGGGGGTAGAAAGCTTGGGTGCGAAATTTCAATTGAGGACTCACGTGGTGACTGAGTTGTACAATCCTTTGTATGGGCAGGGGAATTGTGTCTACTTAGTTACTATGTGATAATCATTAAAATGTTAGAGTCGCGCTAGCGGTTTGATAAATAGATAATTAAGTTTAGGCACGAGTTCTTAAAACTCATGCATATGGTAAGTCCATGACTCATAATCGTATGGTATGTTTTGAGCCCCTCAGCATATGGATAGTCTTTGATTTGTTCTCAGACTACATATTGCTAGGACAAGCTTCTAAACTCATATTCTTGTGGTAAGTTCCTGGACTCATAATGTGTGGCAAGTTTGATGAACTATATAGGGGTATAGAAAAGTTAGAGTAGTTAGAAATTTTAATATGATAATTAATAATAGTCCTAGCAATAAATTTAATAATTAAGTGAAGAAGCAGAAGGTGAATGTTTAGGGAATTTAGGATATTCCCACTCTTCTAGCTTTGCTAGATTTCAAATTTTTTGGCCTCAAGCTAATTTGGCACGTATGTGCTTTGAAAAATACAAATGAATTGTAAACGATCTAAAAAGTGTCTATGCTACTTGTTTCGACTAGAAAAAAATATTTTTACATCAAAATGTATTTCAAAATAATCATCAATACACCTTTTAGCCCGGTGTAAATGTGATGAATGATGGAATGCTCAACGTGTTGTTGAGACGGCGCGGTACTATTTCGTCATAAGATAACTAAACACCATAAAGTATGGTGTAGGAATTATTAACGACAGGATTCTCAACGTACTGTCAAAATGATGAGGTAACATGAAGTAATAAATGATTTTGATTTATGAAGGTATGTCAAAGCTATAAGTCAATGCCATTTAACTCGGCTAGATGTTTTGAAAAGTTTTGACATGATGAATGTTTTAAAAATTCTGCGGGTTATAAATTGTTGAAAGAAAGTTTATGCTAATTGATCTAGCTAGACAAGCGTTGAAGAAATGTAAGTCTGAGCTATTGATTCAGCTAGACAAATTTTGAAATATATTTATTAAATTCATATCCTTTTAAAGTTATATCTAATCAAATTACTTTTGAATGAATTCGAAGGCTGAGATGAACAAAAAGATTAAGAATGTTGCAAGTTGATCAAATAGTCACCTGACATAGAAAGACACAGTATGGTGATACATCCATCACTTTAATGACAGACTGATCCACTATCAGGGTTTGCAGTATGAGGTACTCTGGGAGTGAAATACTGTTAAATCGGGATCATGTTCAGACTATTATGAAAAATTCATTACTTTAGTGGGTTGCAGTATGAGGTACTCTGGGAGTAAAGTACTGTTAACTGGGACATGTGTTCATTCAGCATAGCATGAAAGTTTTCCAAAATAAAAATTTTGAATTCCTCTACACTTATGAAAATTGGATGGTAGGATGGGGTAGTATTTAAATGTGTGTGATAATGAAAGTAATAATGGTGAAGTAAAGAAATTATGAAATATGATGGATTAGAAAATTGCAATGTGCAATGACTATGAGAAAAAAAGGAAAGAAAGATATGTGGAATGAATGCGAAAGAATTGTGTATGTTGCAAATGAGTGAGATATTAGTACATAGAAATTTCGAGGACAAAATTTTTGAAGGAGGGATGAATGTGGCACCCCAGGATTTTAGAATAATTTCAAATAAAGATTATGATGAATTAAGTAAAGGTTAACGTTTAGAACCTAATGTTGAATGATGGAGGTATTAAGGAATGATTTATGAAATGTGAAGAAGATATATATGAATTAAGAAAAGAATGATGAATGTGTAAAGTATAAATGAGGTGCAATAGAAACTATGAAATAAGTGAATGAAGTAAGGAGATATGCGATTAAAGAAAGGAAAGTTTTCGAAGAATGAGAAACTATTTTGATAAGTATATCCAGAAATAAATTAAAGTGTTATTAATAAAATTTTTAGAGAAATATGAAATGTAATACTACAAAGAAATTGTGAATTGAAATAAGAATTGAATATTCTGACAGTTATGACCATTATGGTGTTATCCATGTGAGTTAGGAAAATTAATGAGGAAATATATGATTATTATGGATATAGTTGTGATTTATCAAGATAAAGGTATTGCAAGGTGCTATAAATAAAATACGTATAATTCTTGCGGCAATTATGATTCCGAGGACGGAATCCTGTTAAGGGGGGAAGAATGTGAGGATCCGAATTTTTAGGATTTTCTTAATAATGTTAAATGAGAATTTAATTGATAAAATTATCAAGGTTGTTTAAATTAATTATTATTCTATGTGATTTAAGGTATGTGATGAGATTTAATTAGTAAATTAAATCTGTACAGAGATAACGACGAAAAGTGTCAATTTAAAATAATTGAAAAGTAAATAAATTGTTTAAAAACAATTTATGAAGAATAAGAGAAATTTCTTGTAAAGGCACAATAAAATTATTATGGAAATACGAAAATTATATTTAAATGGTGTTATGTGGTAATGTGAAATATATTATTTAGATATATATATATATACACACATTTGTATATATATAAATGTGCATGTTTAATTGATAATTATAAATTTTATTAATTATGGAAATTAAGGAATTAATAAATAAATTAATCCAAAAATTTATGAAAAGTTAATGAGGAAGTTAGTAAAATTAGAAATATTGATTATATAATTAATCAATAATTATGGTTGAAATTTGGAAATTAATAAAGAAGAAAATTATTATATAAATTATATAATAATAAATTATATAATTTATATAAGAAAATTAAAGTAAAATATGAGGAAAATAATAATTATATAAATTATATAGGAATAATTATATAATTTATATAAGAAGATTAAATTGAATAAGGTTGGAAGAAATTTTTTGGTGTAAAATGGAAATTATGTAATGAGAAAGTAATTATATAAATTATATAATAAATTATATAAGAAAAGTTAGTGTAAATTGTAAAGAAATGAAAATAAATGAGAAAAAGGAAGGTTTTAATTTATTAAAAATTATATTTATGTATAATAGAATTATTATGATTTTTCTGAGGAATAATATTTCAGAAACGTGAAAATGTTAATGTAACATGTTGTCCAAATAATGAAGTGAAAAATTATGAAAAATAATTTTTATATGTTATATGAATTATTTTATGATTTTTGGAGATATAAATTACCTCATATAATTACATGCATGGCGTTATGTGTGTACAAAATTTGTCAAGTAATGGACCTGAAAAAGGTATTAGTATTATTTATAAATAAATTTATGAATTTTAGTGAATTAAAATAAATATTTTATGTACATTACATAAAATATTTATTACACGAAGTAATTACGTAATGTATTAAATTAAAATTTACATGTTATATTTGGAACATTCGAGAGATTGACTAAGCTGGTTGGCACAAAGGCGGTGGATTTGTTTTTCCATCCAAAATAGTTAAGTTGCATGAGATATAAAAGGAAGGAAAAGAAAAGAAAGCAACAAAGAAAGAAAATAAAACATACTCCTACTCTCTTCTCTTCTCTTTTTCACCGAACACCACCATCTGAGCTGCCACCGCCAACCATCGTGAACCACCAGGGCTACATGAGGGAGAAGAAGAAATTTTGGTGCCAACAAAGGAAGAAAGTTAAGCTTTGGAAGTTATAATAAATTAATTATTTGGTTTATTTTGTATTATGAGTGATAAATAAAATTTGTGAAAAAATAATAAATAATTAAAATAATTATTTCAAATAATTTTTGGATGTATATTCATAAATTATATCATGTTTAGAGTAATTATATGGTGAAAATATAGATCAAAGTTGGGTTTTGTGATGTATTTTGAAGCTGCCGGAAGAAATCTGAAAAAGAAAAAAAAAAAAAAAAAAAAAAAAGAGTCGCGCATTGCGCGGCTTAAGTTTTCTTTCCGCGGATGGGCTCAAAATGACGTCGTTTTGGGGTGTGCGGGAGTAAGGGCCGCGCCATACGCGAGGGCTCTGGAAGCCGCTTAAAACGACGTCGTTTGGCATCGGCAGAAACAGGGGGTCGCGCATTGCGCGGTCGGCAACGCTGAAAATTACCAGCGTGCCCCTGCCCTTATCTAGAAATACCAAGCGTGTCCCTAGCCTTGCAAAATGACCGGAGTGCCCCTGAACTTTCTGGGAAATACCGATTGTGTCCTCTATCCGCGGAAAATACCAAAATGCCCCCAGAAATTGTTTTTAGTTGAAATAAATGTTTAAAAATTATAGAAAATTTTAGAAAAAATACTAAGAATATAGAAATGATGTTTGGGCATTAAATTTAATATTTTTGTAAAAATATTAAATATTGGAGGTTAATATTTAAATGTTTAAATATTAATCTAATAAGGTTAAAGTTTAGAAAATGGATAAATAAAAATCCGGACAACCAAATACGCTAAAATTTATCCGGTGAGCCGGGTTGTCCGCATTGAAGGTATTTTATATTAAGTTAAATGAATATTTTTACGGAACGAGGTTAATATAATTAACCTTATTAGTTAATAATTAGCCAGGTACCCTAAAATAAATTGTCGAGTGGGGTTAATTACATTATAAATGATATTAATTAATTAAATTAATATCATAAGGAGATAAATAATTATTATTAGATTATTTTATGATCATAGGTTGTACGAGGAGCATTATAGAATGGATTGTAATTAATTCCACAATCCAGGCAAGTTCTTCAGTACTTTAATGTTAAATGTTTTATGTTATGATAGGTTAATACTTGTTTAAATGTATATAAATTATGTGTTATGTGATCTGTGAAAAATATGACAACTATGTGTACTTTGTGCAATGACGTGAGATATATTGCTATAGTAGAAGCACATCACATGATGTATGACACACACCGAGCATGTTAAGGTATGTGCTACGTGAAGCATGAAATGTGTTAACTGTTGGACTTGCTGAGCCGTTGTGCTCATTACTTGCTTAATATACATTTTTGCAGGAAAGAAATAAATTTCAAGAATATCAGATTATATTAGAGACGGATCACCCTATAAGGTTGTGAATATAATTGTTACAATTTCAGTTGTATAACTCAATGTGAGTAAATTACAAAGTTTACATTGATGTTTTGTATGTACATATATGTTGGATCCGGATAGGATGAATAGCCTTAATTTATGAACTATAATAGTTCAATATAATGGTTACAATAGAAACTATGATATGTCTAATTAAAGATTATAAATCAAGGAATAATTGTACGGAGGTGAACCATATTAAATTTTGAATGTTGAGATTTATTGAGCTTTACGATAATGGTATAGAAAGAAAAAATGAAGGTTGGAATCCAGGGACTAGGATCAAGAAATGAAATTTTTAAATGATAAAATATTTAATACAATGATTAAATTGAGAGAGAAAAAAAAATTATACCGAAAATTTGGTAATTGATTACGATAATGTCAATAAATGAATTAATTAAGGTGATTAAAGATTTATTAACGAACCGAAATTTGGACGTTAAGGAAATAATGTTTAACAAATATGAAATTTAAGGTAATAAAGTTGGTTGAATTTCGGGGTCGTTACAAAAACATTACTAAGCCCAAGATGAAACTCCATCCGAAAATGCTAGAAAATAACATAATATTTCCACAGTTAATAAATTTTCCTAGTGGAAATATAAAATAATAATACCCTACTATTAATAACTTTCTAAATGGAAATAAATATAACCTTCTTAATATTTACACATTCTCATTAATTAATAACCACCTTAATTAATTTACACCTCCAAATTAACTTGGTATATATCAAATTAATTAAATCATCACCTAGCTCATTAGCCTTATCAAACCTTGATATTATACAACCTAGGTTGGTCCATTAATTTAATCAACCCATTAACTGAACCTTCCTATAATTCCTTTAATTGTATCAACACATAATTAAATAAATCAAGCCATCATTTACATATTTAATTTAATCGCCTTGAAATTTACAATTACTGTTACTAATTTCATTTGTTTACATTCTTCCCCCTTATAATAATTTCGTCCCCAAAATTTCAATATAAGGTAAATAAAAAATATGAGGATAATTCTTCCTCATCACGTTCTCTGTACCTATATACCATATAGATACATAACTCAGTGTATACCTTATCGTATACCCCTTTAACCAATTCTAGATTTTAAACTCCCAATAATTGTTTTCCTCAAATTAACTCTTAGACTCAATCCTTTCAATTGATTCCATCCTTGGAATTTCTATTACCAATAAAATATCAGAGTTTGTTTCATTTCCAGCTCTTCACAACTCGTGTCTATTCGACTAATCACATCGATTATTTTATTCTAAACATCGTTTTACTTATTGTTTTATAAACACTGCCCTAGTCTCTTAGTGACAGGACTCCAATTCCTTTCCAGTGATCGTTCATCATTTTACTAGGGTTAGCTTTATATGTTAACCTCAAATTTCGCTCGAATCCTTGAAAACTTAAAATTTCTACAAATCGACAATCCCCTACTTCCTCATCCGAGATTTAGCATAGCCTTAAATCACATAAATTTTCTAAGACCGTACTCATCAGTCTTATGAATTTTCCGGGTCATTACAAATACGATTCCATCGATACCTAATAGAGGTCAATCGAACGTGTAGATTTTATTTTATTCAAGTTTGTACAAAAGAGGCCAAATATGAAAAAAGATTTAAAACTCACTGCCATTTTTTAAAAAAAATCGTTCGGTGCCCTTTTTTTTAATTCTTTATTTTTATAACTTATGGGATCCGGTTCGGGTCTTTCTAGGCCGGTTCTTATGATGGTTCCAAAAGAGAGAATATTTGTAATTTAATAAAGAATATTTATTTTATTCAAGATTGTACAAAGGAGGCCAAATATGAAAAAGATTTAAAATTCACTGCCGTTTTTTTTAAAAAATCGGCCGGTCCAATTTTTTTTTTAACTTATGGGATTCAGTTCGAGTCTTTCTAGGCCGGTTCTTATGATGGTTCCAAAAGAAAAAATATTTATAATTTAATAAAAAAATTAAAAAATTTAGTTTGGGTAATTATGATGTTATTAGGTATTTATTAAAATTATTGATTTATTAAATACCTTACTAAATAATATTAATAGTAGATAAATAATTTTAATTACCATTAATTAATAATTAAATTGATTAGTTATTATTTAATTAAGATTAAATAATAATTAAGGATAATTAATTAATATTTAACTAATATTAAATAATAATTAAAGGAAATTAAAGTTAATAAACAAATTATTTATTATTTAATTAAGCTTAAATAATAAGTAAGGATAATTAATTAATTAATTATTATTTAATTAACATTAAATAATAATTAAAGCAAATTAAATTTAATAAACTAATTATTTATTATTTAATTAAGATTAAATAATAAGTAAGAATAATTAATTAATTATTTAATTATTTAAATAACATTAAATAATAATTAAAGGAAATTAAAGTTATAAACTAATTATTTATTATTAAATTAAGATTAAATAAAAAGTAAGGATAATTAATTAATTAATATTAAATAATAATTAAAGGAAATTAAATTTAATAAACTAATTATTTATTATTTAATTAAGATTAAATAATAAGTAAGGATAATTAATTAATTAATTAATTTTTAATTAACATTAAATAATAATTAAAGGAAATTAAATTTAATAAACTAAATTATTTATTATTTAATTAAGATTTAAGAATAAATAATGATAATTAATAAATTAATTATTATTTAATTAATATTAAATAATAATTAAAGGTAAATAAGATTAATACTTTAATTATTTATTATTTAATTAAGTTTAAATAATAAAGACACATAATTAGTTATTATCTATGGTTAAATGATTACTAAATGTAATTAATTAATTACTCTTTAACTGATATTAAAAAGCAATTAAATGAAGATAGAGTTAATAAAATAAAAACAATTTAATTAAACAATTATAATAAATTGTTCAAGTGTTTAACACTTAAGAAAAATAATATTGATAAATTAAATCATTAACATAAAATCAATTAAGTGTCTTATACGATTAATGATAGTATATAAAATTATATATGTTATGTGATTGATTATTTGCTAGATAAATAGCGTAGATAAGTGTTTAAAGTACACGATTATATGTTGTACTAATTGATAGGCCAACATTATTAATGCTAGGTCATCAAGAGGAGTTTAAATTAAGCGAATTAGCCGTAAGTCGACGGATAGACAAGTTCTTTAACCGTACTCAAATTTATATTGAGCAAGTTCCCTAACTCAAACTCGAGTTATATTTTTAAATTATGTTCTAAGTGGTTTACTTCTTGTAAAGTTACTCTACATCTATATGATCATTGTCATTTGCACATAGTGCATGTTGAATTCAAGTTCTATTATCGAACTGTAAATCATTTAAAGTTCTTTCATATATGAACTGTTTAAGAAGTAGTCTATGCAAATTATTTCAGCTAGACCTTTCGATATACCTTGTTGTAAAAGCTATCCAAACCTATTGTTGGGCGGATTCTTATACTGAGATGAACAACCCATAATAGGGAAGAACCTAAGTATCAGATAAATGATTCATACAGAATACATGTTATGCATATACATATGGTACGCGAGGCTGATCCCTTCAAGTACAGTATGAAAATGTAACCTAAGAGAGTCAGTCAAGTCATTGATTCCTCAAAGCAGACGTTCAGGGTCTTTTGACCACTCAACATTTAAATAATCAATTTTCGTTCATTAAATTGTGCATTGGTTATATCAAATTCATACTATTGAATCTTTCAGTAATTTTTCTTACTCATGGCATATTTTGTATTCATTTTAAACTTGCTAGGAAAATTAGTTGCTTACCCTTGTTATGTCATGATATTATTGCAACTAAGCTTGAAGGTTCGAATAAAGATAAGGACAAAGAAAATATGAAATCCTAGTTAAACTAGATAGCTGATTGCTTGTTTTAAAGTAGTATTTTTGTGACACCTAGGATTTTTAGAGTAATTCCAAATAAGGATTACAATGGAATTTGTGAGGACCCGAATTTTCGGATTTCCTTAATAAGATTAAATAAGAATTTAATTAACAGAATTATCAAGTTTGTTTAAATTATTGGTGAATTTTATATGATTTGAGGTTTGTAAAGGGATTTAATTAGTAAATTAAATCTGTACAAAGATGGTGATGATTTGTATTGAAATAAAATAATTAAAAAAATAAATAAATTGTTTGGAAACAATTTATGAAGAATAAGAGAAATTTCAGATAAATGTACATTAAATTGTACAATTAAATTGTTATGAAAATGCAGAAATTATGATTTAATTGAGGTTATGTGGTAATGTGAAATATATAAAATTAGATATGTATATATATACATTTGTATATATATAAATATGTATGCTTAAGTGATAATTATAAATGTTATTAATTATGGAATTAAGGGATTAATAATTAAATTAATCCAAAGTTAAATAAAAGTGAATGAGGAAGTTAGTAAAATTAGAAATATTGATTATTTAATTAATCAATAATTATGGTGAATGTTTATAAATTATTTAAGAGGAGGAAAGAATTTTATAAATTATATACTAATAAAGTATATAATTTATAAAAAAAAAATTAAAGTAAAAGAGTAATGGAAAAAAATAATTATATAAATTATATAAGAATTATTATATAATTTATATAAGAGAATTAAATTAATGAAAGGATCAATAAATAAAGTTTTTAAATGATAAAATATTTTAATACAATGAATGAATGGAGAAGAAAAAAATTATACCGAAAATTTGGTAATTGATGATGATAATGTCCATAAATGAAGGTGATTAAATATTTATTAACGGACCGAAATTTGGACGTAAGAAAAATAACGAATAATAAATATGGAATTTAAGGTAATAAAATGGGTCGAATTTCGAGGTCGTTACAGTTGGTATCAGACCCAGAGGTTATAACCCTTAAGAAAATGATACCTTAGGCTATAACCTAAAGTAAGAAAGAGTATGATTAGTTGAGTGTTCTGAAAACTCAAGCGTATGGTAAACTCGTGACTCATGATTATATGGTGGAGCCCCTTTAGCGAATGAGCGACTATGGCCTGACTAGGACAAGCTCATCAACCATATGATTATGGTAAGTTCCTGAGTCCAAATACGTGATAAGTTTGACGAACATGGGAAAATTAAAAAAATAAAAAGATATAAGTTAAGAGATACAGTTCTCTAATATAGAAGGAAATATGAAAGATATAAGATTATAAAGAAGAGATAGAGATGATAATAAAGAATTAAAAACATATCTAAAAGAATATTAGAAATGATTCAAAGATGAATCTCAAAGATAATCAGGGGACACCTGATTTAAGCAATAAAGATGACAAGGTAATTCAAAACGTATAAGAAGAGATCATAATAATATGATCAGGAACAGCGAGAGGATCGTACTACGATATGATCATAAGATAAGGAAAACGAGTAAAGAATGGATTGTAAAGCAAGGTCATGATGGGATCAAGTGAGAATGTGAAATACTAGAAAGACCTGTTAATGGTCAACAAGGTATAGCTTGATGCTATAAAGAGATATGGTACTATGAAATAGTACAAGAAGAATTCAGAGAATGATGAGACATGAATAACAGAAAGGTTATGATAAGGGGTAGAAAGCTTGGGTACGAAATTTTAATTGAGAACTCACGTGGTGACTGAGTTACACAATTCTTTGTATGGGCAAGGGATTTGTGTTTCCTTAGTTACTATGTGATAATCATTGAAATGTTAGAGTCGCGTTAACAGTTTTTGATAGGTAATAATATTTAGGCACGAGTTCTTAAAACTCATGCATATGGTAAGTCCATGACTCATAATCGTATGGTATGTTTTGAGCCCCTCAGCATATGGATAGTCTTTGATTTTTTCTCAGACTACATATTGCTAGGACAAGCTTTAAAACTCATATTCTTGTGGTAAGTTCCTGGACTCATAATGTGTGACAAGTTTGATGAACTATACGGGGGTATAGAAAAGTTAGAGTAGATAGAAAATTCTAACATGATAAATAATAATAGTCCTAGCAATTAACTTACTAATTAAGTGAAGAAGCAGAAGGTGAATGTTAGGGAATTTAGGATATTCTCATTCTTCTAGCTTTGCTAGACTTCGAAATTTTTTGCCTCAAGCTAATTTTGCACGAATGTGCTTTTAAAAATATAAATGAATTTTAAGCGATCTAAAAAGTGTCTATGCTACTTATTTTGGCTAGACAAAAATATTTTTAACATCAAAATGTATTTTTCAAAAATCATCAATGCACCTTTTAGCCGGTGTAGATGTGATGAATGACGGAATGCTCAACGTGTTGTTGAGACGGTGCGGTACTATTTTGTCATAAGATGATTCAACACCATAAAGTATAGTGTAGGAATTATTAACGACGGAATTCTCAACGGACTGTCAAGATGATGCGGTAACATAAAGTCATAAATAATTTTGATTTATGAAAGTATGTCAAAGCTATAGGTCAATGCCATTTGACTCGGCTAGACGTTTTGAAGAGTTTTGACATAATGAATGTTTTAAAAATTTCTGCGGGTTATAAATAGTTAAAAGTAAGTCTATGCTAATTGATCTAGCTAGACAAGCGTTGAAGAAATATAAGTCTAACCTATTGATTCAGCTAGACAAATTTTGAAATGTATTGACTTCGTATTCTTTGAAAGTTATATTAATCAAATTATTTTCGAATGAATTCTAAGGCTGAGATGAACAAAAAGATTAAGAACGTTACAGGTTGATCAAATGGTCACCTGGCATAAGAAAATACATGTATGGTGAAACATCCATCATTTTAATGACAGACTGATCCACTGTCAGGGTTTGCAGTATGAGGTACTCGGGGAGTGAAGTACTATAAACCGGGATCATGTTCAGACTATTATGAAAGTTCATTATTTTAGTGGGTTGTAGTATGAGGTACTTTGGGAGTGAAATACTGTTAACCGGGATAAGTGTTCATTCAGCAAAGCATGAAAGTTTCCAAAACAAAAATTTTGAATTCCTCTACTTTTATGAAGATTGAATGATAGGATGGGGTAGTATTATTTAAATGTGAATGATAATGAAAGAAATAATTGTGAAGTAAAGAAAGTATGAAATGTGATGGATTAGAAAATTGTAATGTACAATGACTACGAGAAAGGAAGGAAATAAAGATATGTGGAATAAATGTAAAGAAATTGTGTAAATTACAAATGAATAAAGTATGAGTACATAGAAATTTCGAGGACGAAATTTTATGAAGGAGGGGTGAATGTGGCACCCCATAATTTTTTTGAATAATTTCAAATAAAGATTGTGATGAATTAAGTAAAGGATATCATATAAAACCTAGTGTTGAACGATAAAAATATTAAGGAATGATTTATAGAATATGAAGAAGATTTATGAATATGAATTAAGAAGAGAATGATGAATGTGCATAATATAAATGAGGTGTGATAGAAGGTATGAAATAAGTGAATTAAGTAAGGATAAGTATGATTAAAGAAATAATTTTTTTTAGAGAATGAGAAATTAAAGAAATTGTAAAGTAAGTTATGAATTGAATATTCTGACAGTTTCGACCATTATGGTGTTATCCATGTAAGTTATGGATATTAATGAAGTAAAATATGATTATTATGGATTTAGATGTGATTTATCAAGATAAAAGGTATTGCAAGGTGTTATAAATAAAATACATATGGTCATTACGGTAATTATGATTCTGATGACAGAATCCTGTTAAGGGGGGAAGAATGTGAGGACCCGAATTTTCGGATTTCCTTAATAAAATTAAGTAAGAATTTAATTAACAGAATTATCAAGTTTGTTTAAATTATTAGTGAATTTTATGTGATTTGAGGTTTGTAAAGGGATTTAATTAGTAAATTAAATCCGTACAAAGATGGTGATTATTTGTATTGAAATAAAATAATTGAAAAAGTAAATAAATTGTTTGAAAATAATTTATGAAGAATAAGAGAAATTTCAGATAAATGTACATTAAATTGTACAATTAAATTGTTATGAAAATGCAGAAATTATGATTTAATTGAGGTTATGTGGTAATGTGAAATATATGAAATTAGATATATATATATATATATATATATATATATATATATATATATATATATATAAATGTGTATGTTTAAGTGATAATTATAGATGTTATCAATTATGGAATTAAGGGATTAATAATTAAATTAATCCAAAGTTAAATAAAAGTGAATGAGGAAGTTAGTAAAATTAGAAATATTGATTATTTAATTAATCAATAATTATGGTGAATGTGTTTAGAAATTATTTAAAAGGAGGAAAGAATTTTAAAAATTATATACTAATAAAGTATATAATTTATTAAAAAAAATTAAAGTAAAAGAGTAATGGAAAAAAATAATTATATAAATTATATAAGAATTATTATACAATTTATATAAGAGAATTAAATTAATGAAAGGATTAATAAATGTATAATTATTCATTATGCAATTAATTGATGATTATGGAGGAATTTAAGAAATTATTTAAGAAAGGAGAATGTAAATATATAAATTATATAATATTAAATTATATAATTTATATATAAAAAAATTAATGTTAAATGATAAAGAAATGAGAAATAAATGAGGAAAAAGAAAGGTTTTAAATTATTAAAAATTATGGTTAATTATAATGGAATTTTTATGATGTTTATGAAGAATAATATTTCAGAAACGTGAATATGTTAATGTAACATGTTGTCCAAGTAACGAATTGAAAAATTATGAAAAATAATTTTTATAAGCTATATGATTTATTTTATGATTTTTGGAGGTATAAATTACCTCATATAATTGCATGCATGTCATTATGCATGTACAAAATTTGTCAAGAAAAGTACCCAAAAGAGGTATTAATATTAATGATAAATCATGTTATGATTTTTGGTGAATTAAAATAAATATTTTATATATATTATATAAAATATTTATTACACAAAATAATTATGTAATGTATTAAATAAAATTTGCATGCTTGATTTTTTTTGCGTGGAACATTCGAGAGACAAAGTTGTGCATGAATAAGGCGGTGGAATTTTTTTATATATATGACCAAGTGTTAAGTTATAGAGAGAGAGAATAAAAAGAAAAGAAAAGCCAAGAAAAGGAATAAAAAGTAATACACAAAACTCTCTCTTCCTTCTCTTCTTCCACCCGTAGCCGCCACCACCAAGCCACGCCGACAACCACCATAGCCACCAAGGAGAGGAAGAATAACAAGCCTCCAAGAAAGATTTTAAAGCATTAGAAGGTATCAAAATGGTTTTATTTGATTATTTTTGGTAGTTTAGATGATAAATTAATTTTATGGAAAAATAGAAAATAAATAAAATAATGATTCCAAATAAATTTTGGATATATATGTGTGTGAATTACATAATTTTTTAGAGTTGTTTTGTGAGAAAAATTTGATCAAAAATGGAAATTATTTTGTTAAGCTGGCTATTGTGTTCGCGGAAGAAAGTTGGAAATTTTTTTGACAGGCCGCACATTGCGTGCGCCGAAATTTTTCTGGTAGTCAGTCAGAAACGACGCCGTTTTGGGCGTGCGGAAGGGTTGTCCGCGCAATGCGCGGGGCTTCAGGAAAAGGTTAGAAACGACGCTGTTTTGACGTCGGCAGTAGGGAGGCCGCGCGCCATGCGCGGCAGTCGCACGCAGGGAAATTACGATTGTGCCCCCGGCCTTTTCAGGTTATACCGAATATGTCCTTTAGCCGCGAAAATTACGGCTATACCCCTAGACTTTCCGGGAAATTCCGGTTATGTCATTTGGCCGCGAAAATTACTAAAATGCCCCCAGAAATTGTTTTTAATTGAAATAAATGTTTAAAATTTGTTTAAAAATTATAGAAAATCATAGAAAATTTCTAAAAATATAGAAATGATGTTTGTAAAAATATTAAATATTGGGGATTAATATTTAAATATTTTAAATATTAATCTAATGAGTTTAAAGGTTAGAAAATGAATAAATGAAAATCCGGACAACCGAATATGGTAAAAAAAATATAAAAAAATAAATTTATCCGATGAGTCGGGTTGTCCGTATTGAAGATATTTGAGATTAAGTTAAATTAATATTTTAAGGAACGGTGTTAATATAATTAACCATATTAATTAATAATTAACCCGGTACCCTAAAATAAATCGTCGGGCAGGGTTAATTAAGGTATAGATGATATTAATTAATTAAATTCATATCATAAAGAGATAAATAATTATTATTTGATTATTTTATGATCATAGGTTGATCGAGTAAAGAGTTTGAGCTATCAATTTATTAATTGGACGTCAAAGCAAGTTCTTAAGTACTTTGAAATTAAATGTTTATCTGTTATGACATGTTAATTCTTAATTTTAATGCATACAAATTATGTGTTATATGATACGTGATTAATATGACCACAATGTGTACTTTGTGCAACGATATGAATATATATGAGATATATTGCTATAGTAGAAGTACAAGCACATGATATATGACACACACTAAACATGTTAAGGTATGTGCTATTTGAAGCATGAACTGTTGAACTTGCTGAGCCGTTGTGCTCATTACTTGCTTAATAAACATTTTTGCAGGAAAGAAATGAATTTCAAGAACATCAGACTATATAGAGATGGATTTTTCTAAAAGCTTGTGAACGTTATTATTATATGTTTATATTAAGATTCAATATAGATACATTTGTAAAGTTGGTATTCACGTGATATATGCATGTACAAAAGTTGGTATTGATGTGATGTATGCATGTATAAATAGGATCCAGACTAATCAAATAAAGTTAAATGGTATATGATAATGATTTAAGATTGTTGTATGGTAAAGACTAAGATAGGTTTAAAAATGTGAACAATGAAGCACAGATGTATGAACAATATTAAATTGTGAATATTGAGCTTTATGACACTAGTAAAAGAAAAGAAAAAGGTTAAGGTTGCGATCCAGGGACTAGGATCACGATGTAAGGATTTTAATCCAAATATTTTAATGCAATGATTAAAAGAAAAAGAAAAGAATTTATACCAGAAATTTGGTAATTGATGACGATAATGTCAATAAATGAAGGTGATTAAAGATTTATTAACGGACCGAAATTTGGACGTAAAGAAAATAACGAATAATAAATATGGAATTTAAGGTAATAAAATGGGTCGAATTTCGGGGTCGTTACAGAATTAAGTAAAGATTAGTATTTAAAGTCTAGTGTTGAATAATAAAGGCATTAAGGAATTATTTATGAAATGTGAAGAAGATTTATATGAATTAAAGAAAAGAAAGATAAATGTGCAGAGTATAAAGGATGTGCAAAAGAGGGTATGAAATAAGTGAATGTAGTAAGGAGATGTGCGATTAAAGAAAGGAAATATTTCAGAGAATGAGAAATCAAAGAAATTGTAGAGTAAGTTATGAATTGAATATTCTGACAGTAATGACCATTATGAGGTTATCCATGTAAGTTATGGATATTAAAGAGGTAAAATATAATTATTATAGATTAAATTGTTATTCATCAAGATAAAGGTATAGTAATGTGCTATAAATAAAATACATATAATTATTACGACAATTATGATTCCGAGGACGGAATCCTGTTAAGGGGGAAGAATGTGAAGATCCGAATTTCCAGGATTTCTTTAATATTATTAAATGAGAATTTAATTGATAAAATTATCAAGGTTGTTAAATTAATTATTATTTTATGTGATTTAATGTATGGGATGAGATTTAATTAGTAAATTAAATCTGTACAGAGATCATGATGAATGGTATGGAATTAAACTAATTGAAAAGCAAATAAATTGTTTAAAAATAATTTATTAAGAATAAGAGAAATTTCATGTAAATATACAATAAATTGTACAATTAAATTATTATGGAAGTGCAGAAATTATGTTTTAAATGAGGTTATATGGAAATGTAAGAAATATGAATTATATATGTATTTTTATATACGTGAATGTTTAATTGATAATTATAAATTTTATTAATTATGGGAATTAAGGGATTAATAATTAAATTAATCCAAAGTTAAAAAAAAGTGAATGAGGAAGTTAGTAAAATTGGAAATATTGATTGTAGATGTAATTAATAATTATAGTGAAGGATTAGAAATTATTTAAGAGGAGGAAGTAATTTTATAAATTATATACTAATAAAGTATATAATTTATATAAGGAAAGAAAAGTAAAATATTAATGGAAACAAATAATTATATAAATTATATAAGAATTATTATATAATTTATATAAGATGATTAAATTAATGAGAGGGGTAAGAAATGTATAATTTTGAAGGAATTTAATAAATTATTTACGAAAGGAAAATGTAAATATATATAAATTATATAATATTAAATTATATAATTTATTTATAAAGAAGTTAATGTAAATATTAAAGAAATTAAAATAAATGAGAAAAAATGAATGTTTTAAGTTAATAAAAATTATGGTTATGTATAATGGAATTTTTATGATGTTTATGAAGGATAATATTTTGGAAACGTGAACATGTTAATGTAACATGTTGTCCAAATAATGAAGTGAAAAATTATGAAAAATAATTTTTATACGTTATATGTATTATTTTATGAATTTTGGAAGTATAAATTACCTCATATAATTACATGCATGGCGTTATGCGTGTACAAAATTTGTCAAGTAAAGTACCCAAAAGAGGTATTAAAATTAATAATAAATCATGTTATGATTTTTGATAAATTAAAATAAATATTTTATATATATTATATAAAATATTTATTACATGAAATAGTTACGTAATGCATTACAATAATTAAATTGCATGCTTAATATTGGAATGTTCGAGAGAGAGATTTAGCCAGTTGGTGAAAGGTGGTGGAAGTGTAGAATTTTCCAAAATGGTTAAGTCTTGAGGCTAATTAAAAAGAAGAAAAAGGGAATAAAGCATGAAGAAAGAAATAAAAACACAAGCAAAATAAACCAACTCTCTCTCTCCACCACCATCACCACCACCCGTAGCTTCCATCACCACCACCAAGAAAGAGAAGTTTGGGTGCCATCATGGAAGGATAGTAAGCTTCAAGGATGGAGTTATGAGCTTTAGAAGGTATAAATTAATTTATTTTGAATTATTTTGGGTAATTATGATGTTAAATTATTATTGTGGAAAATTAGAAAATAATTAGAATAATTATTTAAAATAATTTTTGGATGTTTATCTACGGGTTATATGATTTTTGGAACAATTTTGTTGGGAAAATTCGAAGCAAAATGGGTTATTTTTGGAAAGTTGATGTACTGTTCGCGAAGGGAAGAAGAAAAAATTTATGGGCTGTCCGCGCATTGCGTGACAGCCATTTCTGTCGGAAACCGGGGCCAAAATGACTCCATTTTTGGGCCGCGTCTAAGGGTGAGCCGCGCATTGCGCGGAGCCCAGAAATTGGCTGAGAAACGACGCCGTTTGGCGTCAGAGGTGGGGAGGCCGCGCGCCATGCGCGACCAATGGTACGCGGGAAATTACGGTGTTGCCCCTGCCCTTTTTTAGAAATACAGAACGTGTCCCTTAGCTTGCCAAATGACCGACGTGCCCCTGAGCTTTCCAGGAAATGCTGGTTATGTCCTAACTTTGCGAAAATTACTATAATGCCCTCAGAAGTGATTTTTAATTGAAATAAATGTTTAAAAATTGTTTAAAAATCATAGAAAATTATAGAAAAATACTAAAAATATAGAAATGATGTTTGGGCAGTAAATTTAATATTTTTGTAAAAATATTAAATATTGGGGATTAATATTTAAATGTTTAAATATTAATCTAATAAGGTTATAATTTAGAAAATGGTTAAACAAAATATTCGAACAACCAAATATGTTAATTTTTTATCCGATGAGCCGGGTTGACCGTAGTGAAGGCATTAAAGATTAAGTTATATTAATATTTTACGGGACGAGGTTAATATAATTAACCATATTAATTAACAATTGACCCAATACCCTAAAATAAATCATCGGGTAGGGCTAATTACATTATAGATGATATTAATTAATTAAATTAATATCATAAGAGGATAAATAATTATTATTTGATTATTTTATGATCATAGGTTATACGAGGAGCAATATAAAAGGGTATTTATTATTTAATGCCACAATCCAGGCAAGTTCTTCAGTCCTTTAATGTTAAATGTTGTCTGTTATGATATGTTAATATTTGTTCAAATGCATACAAATTATGTGCTATGTGATACGTGATTAATATGACAACAATGTGTATTTTGTGCAACGATATGAATATATATGAGATATATTGCCCAAGTAGAAGCATAAGCACATGATATATGACACACACCGAACATGTTAAGGTATGTGCTACGTGAAACATAAACTGTTGAACTTGCTGGGCCGTGGTGCTCATTACTTGCTTAATATACCTTTTTGCAGGTAAAGAAATAAAATTTCAGAAATATCGGATTGTGATGGATTTTGCTATAAAATGTTGTAAAGATAATTATTTATGTTTTCAATATAATACTCTAATGTGGATACATTGACAAAGATGTATATATGTGACGTATATAAATGAAAATTAGATCTAGTTTGGACAAGTAAAGTTAAATGATATATGATAATTCAAGATTATTGTTATGATAAAGGATAAGATATGTCTGATTATGAATTACGAAACAAGAATACTGTATGGATATAAATGATATTAAATTATGAATGTCGAGCATTATGAAAATTGTAAGAGAAAAGAAAAAGTAAAGGTTGCGATCTAGGGACTAGGATCAATAAGTGAAGTTTTAAATGATAAAATATTTAATACACTGATTGAATGATTGAGAAAAGAGGAAAAAAAAAATTATACTGAAAAATATGGTAATTGATAACTGTAGAGTCAATTAATGGATTAAATGAAGTGATTAAAGATTTATTAACGGACCGAAATTTGGACATTATGAAGATAATGTATAATAAATACAAAATTTAGGGTAAGAATATGGGTCGAATTTCGGGGGCGCTACAATTTTGACATTAATAGATGTAACGCAAACACTGTTATCTTTTTGTAGGTTGCGATGCATAAATTTTGTAAATGTTGTAGACCTTGGGATTAGTAAGCTATTGTAATAGACAACATATGTTTATTGAAATTCTGAATTATTATTAAATGTTGTTTAGCAGTGATTGTTGTATTTATACGTGAGCACCAAGTTCGAAGTAGTAGTATCTGAATTTATGCGTGTCACAGACATTAAAGCTTTGTAATTGAGGGATATACTTAAATTCATTCCTTTATAGATATTATTATTCAGAGCATGTCAAACTAAGTTCTTCAATTTAGTTGAAGGGAATTTCAAACCCAATTGTAATTAATTGTTAAATCAATTTAATAATATTATTTATTTATTCTTATATGAAATCATTCATGATAATTTGTTTTAATTGCTTATTTGATATTCAATTTGATTGGTTTGATTAGAGCTCGTTATATTGATCAAATTATTATTAGTTGCTAGATTTAGGAATTATATTATGTGTAATTGATATTACTCATAATCATTGGTAGTAAATAGTGATAGATGATTGTGGTCAAGCTTTTGTTTATTGTTATGATTATCATGATGTAAGTTAAACAGTTCGAGCTTATGAGATTGTTGCTTAGAATAATCTAATTTTCTTGATATTAATGTTTCTATTATATTAAATTTAGAGAGCTTATTCTAGGTTGTATAATAGTTAGAATATAATGAAGAGCTTATTTTGTTAGATTAAAATTAAAGAAAATTCCATGCACGCTTGGCAATTGTTGTGATAGCCCGGATTTTTCAGGAATTATTTTAATAATATCAAATAAGAATTTAAAATATAAAATTGTTATTTCGAGACGAAGCACGATTGATTGAATATATATATATAAAGTTATATAGATTTTGTAATATGTAATTTATGTATATATTTATATGTGAAATATATACATTTATTAATTAATATATTGTTTTTAATAGAGAAAGCTATTTCCTTTTATTTAGTTAATATTGAGAATTATGTTACTATAACTAAATGTAACATATAATTGTATAATATTTAATATTATACTAAATGGATGTGAAATTAAAAATATGAAATGAGGAATCAATATTTCATAAGTAAATATTGGATTCAGTGTAATAATTTAAATTCATATTTGAATTATGATGAAATATATTAGATTAATATATTTAATGATTAATTAAATTGTTTGAAAATATTTTATGGAACAAAGGAGGTAATTAAACTAAATGGTACAAAATTAATTTTACAAATTCAAAAAGTTAATTAGTGGAATTAAATATTTTAATAATTTGTTGATCCACAAAAAGTGTTAATTGGAATTATGGATTTAATTTTCATAATTAGTGAAATAAAATTGTAAATAATTATAAATGTATAATTATTAAATTATGTTTATAATTTTAATAAATGGAACGAATAATATATATATATATATATATATATATATATATATATATATATATATATATATATATATATACATATATAATACATACAGGTAACTTTATGTATTATGTATATGAATGTGGCATGAATGCTGAGTATTAGAACAAAGCATGATGTGTTATCCTATTAAGCATTTTGCCACCAAAAAGCGTTAATTAAGAACCACGTAGCCTTGTAAATGAGGACAGTTGAATGTCTCAGCTGAAGTAAACTCTCTTCAATATTCTAAGTTCCTAAGTTTAAAAAAATTCTCACGCTCAAAATTTACTTCATCTTGCAAGTATTCTAAACTACCAACAAATATTGTTCTAAAATTCTATATACAAGTTTTCACCCAAAACTAGAATAGTTGGCAAAGAAATTGTTGTGCTAAACCGGAATTAAAGGAGTTTGGAAGCAAATTGTTATCAAGGACTGCAGGAAAAATATATATTCAATCTTCTCCTAAAGGTAAAAATACCTTAACTTGAATTTTAAAAGAAATTGGTATTAATTTTAATTTCTAAGTTATTATTAATTTGTTGTGGGAGTTTGTTTTGACTGGCAACCATGAAGGGTTCAAGGGGATATAAGGGTGGATTTAAGTATGGAGGTGTGTTTGTATTTCAAATTCATATGAACATTTGAATTTTTAACCCATGCCTATAAAGTATTTGTAAAAATGCCTCAATGAGAATTTTTATTTAAAAACATGAAATCATGTTTATCATTGTTGATGTTTTCTGTGCATATATGAATTATGGACTCACTCAAATGTATTTAAAATTGAGTCCAACTGGTTTTAAAAGTATTTCATGCAAACAAGTTCAATCCGAAAATCATGCTAAATGTAGATTTTTGGGCTTTTCCGTTTTATATCAAAATGATGTTTTTAAGGATTAAACTTTGGAGTAATTTGTACTTTGTTGTTTGGTCTTGACTTTGAAACAAGTTTCAAGTCATTTGAGCTTATAGGGTGAAAATTATGCATATGTAAAGTAGCCTATTGAGCATGAATTTGAACATAAACCAAAAAATCTGGGAGGGTTCTGCCAAAGTGGCGCGGCAACGTCGCTGCTAAGGTCATTCCTGCCAAGGTCATTCCTGTGTTTTTGAAAAAAAATAATTATGTTATGAAAATGAATTGTGTGTGGGTCCCAAGTAGTCATGCATAATAGGCCGATTTGGCCTGGCCCGGCCAAGCCTTGGCCATTGATCAGGTCAGGCCGGGCTTGACGCTTGAAAATGGGGCCTGTTGAGGTCTGTAGGCCTTAGGTCAGGCCAGCCCAGGCCACTCCGATCCAAACCATTTAATTTTTTTTAGTAATTAAATATTATAAAAACACCAATTAAAATTTTAAACTTAATTAATGTATTAATTAAAAATAATGTATTACAACTTACAAGTTACAACTTTTAAATTATAATAATTAAAAGTATTATTATTATTATTATTATTATTATTATTATTATTATTATTATTTTACAAATGACTTTCTAATTTTTACGCTAAGTATTTATTAAAATGAAGATACAATAAAAGGTCTACAAAAAGTGTAGTTTGCAAGCTAGACAAGATTTTTTTTTACATATTATACTACCTAATGTGTTTTCATGAATTTCTTTATTCGTATATAAACAAACATATATAAATGAACGTATTGAAAAATCTCAATTTTATTTGGTTTATTGAATGAGTTGTCACAAAGAGAAAGTTTTCGTCTGCAGTGGGAGAATTGTATTAGCAAATAAAGAAAATTGGTAGGCCGGGCCGGGCTTTGGGTGAACCAAGTCGGGCCTTACGCTAAGTCGAGCTTGTTGACAGGCCGGGCCAGGCCGGATCTGAGCCAAAAAAATGTGGCATGTTCGTAACATCCAAGCCGGGTTGAGCCAAACCAGGCTTTGACCAGGTCGGGCTTAGGTCGGACCAAGGCCGAGCCACAGGCCGTAGACCGTAAGACATTTGTGCACCACTAGTCTCAATTATGATATAAATGATGAAATCTTAGGAGATTAAAACTAAGAATATATTAAGATATAATGTGAGGTTTTGATTTTTTTGCTTCGTGGACATTGTTAAATGTCGGGTGTATGAAGTTATGTATAACAGGGAAATTTAGTAATGAATATGTTTTAATGTATTAATCTATGTAAGGTATAAAGATTAATAATTTAATATAAGAATAAATTAAGTTTCAAATGAGATTATTGAATACGTTATAACCCGAACTATGATATATAGGGGTTATATGATGAAGAAAAATATACGGGGAATACTAAACGATGAATGGGATTACATAATGGACATTCGATATGTGTATAATAGTGAACGCAAATCGAGACAAGTTTTTCAGTGTTATTTGTTATGTGCCAACATAATATTGATTATGTGCAAACTAATTGAGCTTTATATGTCAATTGTGTGAGCTTGCTATTATTTAAGAAATATATTATAGGGAGTAACTGAATTCATTGAATATGAAGCATGTTTAAACTACATGACATGTGATGCATGCTACTTGTATAGCGAGCACATAATGTAATGCATAAAGCATGAATAAAATGCAGCGTGAAGCATGAAATGTGTTAACTGTTAGACTTGCTGAGACGTCGTGCTCATTCTTGTAATTAATTTTGCAATTATAGATCAAGGAGTTGAAGCTGGTTATAAAGCGAACCATTGTTGTTTTCTTTAGTTAAATTGTTAGTCAAAACGACTTACTGTATCGCAACGGTACTAGTTGTAATAAACTTTGAGGTTTGTGAATAAAAATTATTCATTTTGGAAACTAGTTTATAAATATTATATTTGTTGTTGTAAGGTTATATTATGCGGTTGAGATATTATCCAATAATTCATGTACATTACGTATATGACTTACTATTTTGAGGAGTTAGGTTGTTGTTTTGAGAATTCAGTTTATTATATTTAAACTGTTTGTGTTATAATTAATGTATAAAATAAATAGTTTAATGATGTAGTTGAAGTTTTATATTCAAAATTAATGTATTAAAAATGAATCATAGAACGTATGATTCTAAAAAGTAAAGACGAATTATAAAGGTTGCGATTTTGGAACCGATGAGTTAAAAGTTTTAAATAACTAAGTTATAATATCTATATTGAACATTATCGATTATTGTTATAAAAAGGAGGGCTTGAGACACATTGTAAGAAACAACTCTCATTAGAATAAAAATTCTCTCTTCTATTATTTAGTGTTCTCTACAATTATGAGTAGTTAATTTATTTTTCTTGGTTTAAGTGATTGAAGCCATCAAGATTTATACACTGTGAGATCTAATTTATTTTAATTGTTCAATTTATATTTTGATTATTGAATATTCTTCTATGCTTAATTTTATGATTAAATTGTTTAATTGCTAGGAGGCCTACTAGTTTATTATTCATATTAATCTACTGCTATTTGTGAAGCAACTAAGTTTAATAATTGTTTTGCAGATCAAAATATTATTTTATCTTAGGAAGAATATTCATCTAAATTAAATGTAAACACGTGGCTTGTGTTGTTTAGTTCAACGATATCTCTAATTCTTTATGCTGCTATTAAATTAAATCTTTAGCACATGCCGGAGGTTGTTTAATAGTAAGGGTATTTAGACCACGTGACTCTACTTATCTAAAATTAAGGAGAGAGGAGAAAAATTATTCCACCTGCGAGTTGTTCTTTCTACGGTGAATCTTCAAAATATTAATTGATTTATTTTTGCATCAGTGATCAGTTGTAAATTCTTGATGGTGGATGTTACTTAAACCAAGGCTTTTTCTTTTCATTTATTTCATTAAATTATTTGCCTAATTATTTTAGTTAATTTTAATTTTATTATTTCTTTAATTAAAAATCCCCCAATTCTTGTTTGCAAAAACATAAAATTAAATAATCATTCTCTGTGGGATTGACTCTTGCTTACACTACTACATTAATATTTTTTTCAAAGTAAGATTTCATTTTTGGGTGTTTGCGACATCACACCAATATAATTATTTTCTTTAGAACTATAAAAATTATTTTTGAGGCATGCGCAGCTTTAGTAGGGGCAAAAATGTGAAGAAAAAAAAACTTATTCAAATCTGATATTTTAAAATTTAATAAATATTTTAGGAAAAATAAAAATTTGGAATATATTTTTGTTTTGAAACAGAGTAAAATTCAAGATATATACATATAAATATACATACATACATACAATTACCCTTACTCTAATTATTCAGAGTCATGTGCAAGTTACATGCATTTTAATGATAAGGTAATTGTCAATTTGACTATAAATAAATGAAGTCTAGACACACTGGAAGATAATTATGCCCTCACTAAGAAGAATGCAAGTGACTAGCACAAGACTTGAGATTGTAAAATATCAACTATAAGAATCAAAAATCACCAACTGTGACAGTAGTACATTGATAAAGTTAAATTATATGCTATTTTTATTCCCTAATACTTAGTTTTTATATTTATTGTGTGCTTAAATGTTTAATTATTTAGTTTATTTTGATTTTAATAGATTTTATACGATTTTGGTTAAGTTATGTTAATTTAGGTAATGTTATAGTATTTTTATATTTCTTTTTATTTATGTGTTTTTATTTATTTTTAGTGTTTTAGGTGTTTTATTAATCATTATGCATTTTTATTATTTTTAGTATTTTTATATTATTTTTAATTAATTTATATTTATTTTTGTAGGAAAATTAAAAGCTAAGGGCATTTCTGTAAAATCTGCAAAAACCGGATGGAAAAAGTGTAATTTAGCAAAGTTGGATGGCAAAATAGTAATTAAAGCAGCTGGAACGCGGAGGGGCAAAGTTGTAAATAAACCGAAAAAGTTAACCGTGCGCATGGCGCGGGTAAGAAAAGGCACGGAGCAATATGACGTCGTATGGAATGACGAAGGACGCGCGCAATGCGCGAAGAAGCTGAACAGTGGCAAGAAAGGAATGAAACGACGCTGTTTTGATGCCATTTGCACGCAATGCGCGCGGGCGGTTAACGCGGACGGTTACTGTAGCGAAGGACGCGGTTGTTTGGCGCGTTAATTCTCCCAAATCAGATTATTTCGCGAATTTTGCTCCTTTTTGATTCCAAATTGGATTTTAATTCCAATTAGGGTTAGGAAAATAATTATTTTACTTTTCTTTTATTTTTAATTGTAAATCCTATTAGGGTTTGGACAAATTAGGAGGCTTATAAAGCCTATAAATAGAGGGCTTCACACACATTGTAAGACACAACTCTTCTATTAGAATAAAAATTCTTTCTTCTATTCCTTGATGCTCTCTACAATTATGAGTAGCTAAATTCTTTTTCTTGGTTTAAGTGATTGAAGCCATCAAGATTTATACACTGTGAGATCTAATTTATTTTAATTGTTCAATTTATATTTTGAGTATTGAATATTTTTCTGTGTTTACTTTTATGATTAATTCGTTTAATTGCTAGGGTGCACACTAGTTTATTATTCGTTGAAATCTACTGCTAAATTAAATATCAAATCCGTAATTGTTTGGTCACTTTAATTTGCGAAGAAACTAAGGTTAATAATTATTTTGCTTATCAAAATATTGTTATATCTTAGAAAAAATATTCATCTAAATTAAATGCAGACGCTTTGATTGTGTTGTTTAGTTCAACGATCTCTCTATTTCTTTATGTTGCTACTAGGTTAAATCTTTAGCGCTTGTCTGAGATTATTTAGTAGTAAGGGTTATTTAGATCGCTTGTTTCTGCTTAACTAAAATTAAGGAGAGATAGGAAAATTATTCGAATGGGAGTAATTATTCCATGTTGAATATTTAAAATATGAATTGATTTATTCTTGCATCAGTGATCAGTTGTAAATTCTTGATGGTGGATATTGACTTAAACCAAGGCTTTTTCTTCTCATTTATTTTATTAAATTACTTGCATATTTATTTTAGTTATTTTTATTTAAATTATTTCTTTAATTCAAAAACCCCCAATTTTTATTTGCAAAAACATAAAATTAAATTAATCATTCTCTGTGGGATCGACTCTTACTTGCACTACTACATTAATATTTTTCTAAAGTAAGATTTTATTTTTGGGTGCTTGCGACATCACACCATACATACAACTATATTGGCATCAGCATTAGGGTTATTTTGTTAATCTCCTTGACTGGCCACTGATCTCAAATTGCACAAGAGATTTGGGACCAAACAAAAGGGGCGGGAAATTAAGATAGATGAAAGGGAAAAATGAGAACGTGAGGAATATAACTATATCACTCAAAAGTATATATTAAAGAAGTGACAATGTGGTCAAATATATATTGGTTTCATATTCCCTATGAATATAAGTACTCCCACAAAGAACCAATCTAGATCATAACGTTGATGCACTTTGGTAAGCTGATGTCAAACACTTCATGATGTCGATGTAATAACTATTTTTAGAACTACAAAAATTATTTTTGAGGCATGTACAGCTTTAGCAAGGGCAAAAGTGTCAAATAGAACTCATTCAAATTAAAACAAATTTTAAATTTAAAAATTTAATAAACATTTTTAGAAAAAAAAATTTGGAATTTTTTTTTCTTCTAAAATAGAGTAAAATTCAAGATATATACATATACACACATACAATTACCCTTACTCCAATTATTCTGAGTCATGTGCTAGTTACGTGCGCTTTAATGACAATGTAACTCTCAATTGGACTATATATAATTGAAATCTTGACACACTAGAGGTCTCTCTCAGCTCGTCACCTAGTACTGCCCTTTGAAACTTTTTTTTATAGTAAAAAGATAATTATACCCTCAGTAAGAAGAATGTAAGTGACTAACACATGGATGGCTTGAGATTTTAAAATATCCACTATAAGAATCAAAAATCACTAGTTGTGACTGTAGTACATACAACTATATTGGCATCAGCATTAGGGATATTTTGTTATTCTCCTTGACTGGCCAGTGATTTCAAAATGGACAAGAGATTTGGTACAAAATAAAAGGGGCTGGAAATTAAAATAGATGCTAGGGAAAAATAAGAATGTGAGGAACAGATCTATATCAGTTAAAAGTATATAGTGTAGAAGTGACAATGTGGTAAAATACATATTAGTTTAATATTTATACTGCAAATATAATAATTATTTTTAGAGCTATAAAAATTATTTTAGAGCCAAGTGCTGCTTTAGCAGGGAAAAAAATGTAAAAAAAAAAGACTAATTCAAATTAAAATAAATCTAAAATTTCAAAGTTTAATAAATCCTTTTACAAAAATAAAAATTTGAAAAACATTTGTTTTTTCAAACAAAGTAAAATTCAAGATATATACATATACATACATACAATTACTCTTACTCTAATTATTTTGAGTCATGTGCAAGTTACGTGCAGTTTAATGACATTCTACTTGTCAATTTAATAATATATAATTGAAGTCTTGACACGCTGGAAGTTTCTCTCAGCTCATCACATAGTACCACCCTTTAGGAATATTTTTTTAGTAAAAAAATAATTATACCCTCACTAAGAAGAATGCAATGACTAATACATGACTTGAGATTGTAAAATAACAACTCTAGGAATAAAAAATCACTAGCTGTGACGGTAGTGCGTAAAACCATATTGGCAATAGCATTAGGGTTGTTTTATTGTTCCCATTGACTGGCCACTGATCTCAAAGTGGACAAGAGATTTGGGACAAAACAAAAGGGGCAGGAAATTAAAATAGATGTTAGGAAAAAATGAGAATGTGAGGAATATATCTAAATCAGTCAAAAGTATATATATTATAGAAGTGACAATGTGGTAAAATACATATATTAGTTTCATATCCCTAATTAATATATGTACTCCTGCAAGGAAACAACCTAGATCACGATGTTGATGCACTTTGGTAAGCTGATGTCAAACACTTCATAATGCTGATATAATAATTATTTTAGAACTAGAAAAATAATTTTTACGGCATGTACAACTTTAACAGGGGAAAATGTAAAATAAAAAAAAACTAATTTAAATTAAAACAAATCCGAAAATTTTAAATTTCTTAAATATTTTTAGAAAAACTAAAATTTCGAAAAGAAAAAATAAACTTGAGTTAAATTCAAGGCATATACATACATACAATTACCATTACTCCAATTATTCTGAGTCATGTGCTAGTTACGTGCGTTTTAATGACAATGTAACTGTCAATTGGACTATATATAATTGAAATCTTGACACACTAGAGGTCACTCTTAGCTTGTCACACAGTACTGCCCTTTGAAACTTTTTTTTATAGTAAAAAGATAATTATACCCTCAGTAAGAAGAATGTAAGTGACTAAAACATGCATGACTTGAGATTTTAAAATATCCACTATAAAATCAAAAATCACTAGTTGTGACTGTAGTACATACAACTATATTGCCATCAGCATTAGGGATGTTTTGTTATTCTCCTTGACAGGCCAGTGATTTCAAAATGGACAAGAGATTTGGTACAAAATAAAAGGGGCTGGAAATTAAAATAGATGCTAGGTAAAAATAAGAATGTGAAGAACATATCTATATCAGTTAAAAGTATATAGTGTAAGTGACAATGTGGTAAAATATATATTAGTTTAATATTTGTACTGCTAATATAATAATTATTTTTAGAACTATAAAAATTATTTTAGAGGCTGCAGCTTTAAGAGGGGAAAAAATGTCAAAAAAAAAAAAAAGAGAGACTAATTCAAATTTAAACAAATCTGAAATTTTAAAGTTTAATAAATCTTTATAGAAAAATAAAAATTTGGAAAATATTTGTTTTTTCAAACAAAGTAAAATTCAATATATATACATATACATACATACAATTACTCTTACTCAAATTATTCTGAGTCATGTGCAAGTTACGTGCAATTTAATGACATTCTAATTGTCAATTTGATAATATATAATTGAAGTCTTGACACGCCGGAAGTTTCTCTCAGCTCGTCATATAGTACCGCCCTTTAGGACTATTTTTTTAGTAAAAAAATAATTATACCCTCACTAAGTAGAATGCAATGACTAATACATGACTTGAGATTGTAAAATAACAACTCTAGGAATCAAAAATCACTAGCTGTGATGGTAGTACGTAAAACCATATTGGCAACAGCATTGGGGTTGTTTTGGTGTTCCCATTGACTGGCCACTGATCTCAAAGTGGACAAGAGATTTGGGACAAAACAAAAGGGGCAGAAAATTAAAATAGATGTTAGGAAAGAATGAGAATGTGAGGAATATATCTAAATCAGTCAAAAGTATATATATATTATAGAAGTGACAATGTGGTAAAATATATATATTAGTCTCATATCCCTAATTCAAATATGTACCCCTGCAAGGAAACAACCTAGATCACAATGTTGATGCACTTTGGTAAGCTGATGTCAAACACTTCATAATGCTGATATAATAATTATTTTAGAACTAGAGAAATAATTTTTACGGCATGTACAACTTTAACAAGGGGAAAATGTACAATAAAAAAAAACTAATTTAAATTAAAACAAATCCGACAATTTTAAATTTCATAAATATTTTTAGAAAAACTAAAATTTCAAAAAAGAAAAATAAACTTGAGTTAAATTCAAGGCATATACATACAAACAATTACCCTTACTCCAATTATTCTGAGTCACGTGCTAGTTACGTGCGTTTTAATGACAATGTAACTGTCAATTGGACTATATATAATTGAAATCTTGACACACTAGAGCTCTCTCTCAGCTCGTCACATAGTGCTGCCCTTTGAAACTTTTTTTTATAGTAAAAAGATAATTATACCCTCAGTAAGAAGAATGTAAGTGACTAACACATGCATGACTTGAGATTTTAAAATATCCACTATAAAATCAAAAATCACTAGTTGTGACTGTAGTACATACAACTATATTGCCATCAGCATTAAAGATGTTTTGTTATTCTCCTTGACTGGCCAGTGATTTCAAAATGGATAAGAGATTTGGTACAAAATAAAAGGGGCTAGAAATTAAAATAGATGCTAGGGAAAAATAAGAATGTGAGGAACATATCTATATCAGTTAAAAGTATATAGTGTAGAAGTGACAATGTGGTAAAAAATATGTTAGTTTAATAATTGTACTGCTAATATAATAATTATTTTTAGAACTATAAAAATCATTTTAGAGGCATGTGCAGCTTTAGCAGGGGAAAAAATGTCAAAAAAAAAAAAAAAGAGACTAATTCAAATTAAAACAAATCTGAAATTTTAAATTTTAATAAATCTTTTTAGAAAAATAAAAATTTGGAAAATATTTGTTTTTTCAAACAAAGTAAAATTCAAGATATATACATATACATACATACATACATACAATTACTCTTACTCTAATTATTCTGAGTCATGTGCAAGTTACGTGCAGTTTAATGACATTGTAATTGTCAATTTGAAAATATATAATTGAAGTCTTGACACGCTGGAAGTTTCTCTCAGCTCGTCATGTAGTACCGCCCTTTAGGACTATTTTTTTAGTAAAAAAATAATTATACCCTTACTAAGAAGAATGCAATGACTAATACATGACTTGAGATTGTAAAATAACAACTCTAGGAATAAAAAATCACTAGCTGTGACGGTAGTGCGTAAAACCATATTGGCAATAGCATTAGGGTTGTTTTATTGTTCCCATTGACTGGCCACTGATCTCAAAGTGGACAAGAGATTTGGGACAAAACAAAAGGGGCAGGAAATTAAAATAGATGTTAGGAAAAAATGAGAATGTGAGGAATATATCTAAATCAGTCAAAAGTATATATATTATAGAAGTGACAATGTGGTAAAATACATATATTAGTTTCATATCCCTAATTAATATATGTACTCCTGCAAGGAAACAACCTAGATCACGATGTTGATGCACTTTGGTAAGCTGATGTCAAACACTTCATAATGCTGATATAATAATTATTTTAGAACTAGAAAAATAATTTTTACGGCATGTACAACTTTAACAGGGGAAAATGTAAAATAAAAAAAAACTAATTTAAATTAAAACAAATCCGAAAATTTTAAATTTCTTAAATATTTTTAGAAAAACTAAAATTTCGAAAAGAAAAAATAAACTTGAGTTAAATTCAAGGCATATACATACATACAATTACCATTACTCCAATTATTCTGAGTCATGTGCTAGTTACGTGCGTTTTAATGACAATGTAACTGTCAATTGGACTATATATAATTGAAATCTTGACACACTAGAGGTCACTCTTAGCTTGTCACACAGTACTGCCCTTTGAAACTTTTTTTTATAGTAAAAAGATAATTATACCCTCAGTAAGAAGAATGTAAGTGACTAAAACATGCATGACTTGAGATTTTAAAATATCCACTATAAAATCAAAAATCACTAGTTGTGACTGTAGTACATACAACTATATTGCCATCAGCATTAGGGATGTTTTGTTATTCTCCTTGACAGGCCAGTGATTTCAAAATGGACAAGAGATTTGGTACAAAATAAAAGGGGCTGGAAATTAAAATAGATGCTAGGTAAAAATAAGAATGTGAAGAACATATCTATATCAGTTAAAAGTATATAGTGTAAGTGACAATGTGGTAAAATATATATTAGTTTAATATTTGTACTGCTAATATAATAATTATTTTTAGAACTATAAAAATTATTTTAGAGGCTGCAGCTTTAAGAGGGGAAAAAATGTCAAAAAAAAAAAAAAGAGAGACTAATTCAAATTTAAACAAATCTGAAATTTTAAAGTTTAATAAATCTTTATAGAAAAATAAAAATTTGGAAAATATTTGTTTTTTCAAACAAAGTAAAATTCAATATATATACATATACATACATACAATTACTCTTACTCAAATTATTCTGAGTCATGTGCAAGTTACGTGCAATTTAATGACATTCTAATTGTCAATTTGATAATATATAATTGAAGTCTTGACACGCCGGAAGTTTCTCTCAGCTCGTCATATAGTACCGCCCTTTAGGACTATTTTTTTAGTAAAAAAATAATTATACCCTCACTAAGTAGAATGCAATGACTAATACATGACTTGAGATTGTAAAATAACAACTCTAGGAATCAAAAATCACTAGCTGTGATGGTAGTACGTAAAACCATATTGGCAACAGCATTGGGGTTGTTTTGGTGTTCCCATTGACTGGCCACTGATCTCAAAGTGGACAAGAGATTTGGGACAAAACAAAAGGGGCAGAAAATTAAAATAGATGTTAGGAAAGAATGAGAATGTGAGGAATATATCTAAATCAGTCAAAAGTATATATATATTATAGAAGTGACAATGTGGTAAAATATATATATTAGTCTCATATCCCTAATTCAAATATGTACCCCTGCAAGGAAACAACCTAGATCACAATGTTGATGCACTTTGGTAAGCTGATGTCAAACACTTCATAATGCTGATATAATAATTATTTTAGAACTAGAGAAATAATTTTTACGGCATGTACAACTTTAACAAGGGGAAAATGTACAATAAAAAAAAACTAATTTAAATTAAAACAAATCCGACAATTTTAAATTTCATAAATATTTTTAGAAAAACTAAAATTTCAAAAAAGAAAAATAAACTTGAGTTAAATTCAAGGCATATACATACAAACAATTACCCTTACTCCAATTATTCTGAGTCACGTGCTAGTTACGTGCGTTTTAATGACAATGTAACTGTCAATTGGACTATATATAATTGAAATCTTGACACACTAGAGCTCTCTCTCAGCTCGTCACATAGTGCTGCCCTTTGAAACTTTTTTTTATAGTAAAAAGATAATTATACCCTCAGTAAGAAGAATGTAAGTGACTAACACATGCATGACTTGAGATTTTAAAATATCCACTATAAAATCAAAAATCACTAGTTGTGACTGTAGTACATACAACTATATTGCCATCAGCATTAAAGATGTTTTGTTATTCTCCTTGACTGGCCAGTGATTTCAAAATGGATAAGAGATTTGGTACAAAATAAAAGGGGCTAGAAATTAAAATAGATGCTAGGGAAAAATAAGAATGTGAGGAACATATCTATATCAGTTAAAAGTATATAGTGTAGAAGTGACAATGTGGTAAAAAATATGTTAGTTTAATAATTGTACTGCTAATATAATAATTATTTTTAGAACTATAAAAATCATTTTAGAGGCATGTGCAGCTTTAGCAGGGGAAAAAATGTCAAAAAAAAAAAAAAAGAGACTAATTCAAATTAAAACAAATCTGAAATTTTAAATTTTAATAAATCTTTTTAGAAAAATAAAAATTTGGAAAATATTTGTTTTTTCAAACAAAGTAAAATTCAAGATATATACATATACATACATACATACATACAATTACTCTTACTCTAATTATTCTGAGTCATGTGCAAGTTACGTGCAGTTTAATGACATTGTAATTGTCAATTTGAAAATATATAATTGAAGTCTTGACACGCTGGAAGTTTCTCTCAGCTCGTCATGTAGTACCGCCCTTTAGGACTATTTTTTTAGTAAAAAAATAATTATACCCTTACTAAGAAGAATGCAATGACTAATACATGACTTGAGATTGTAAAATAACAACTCTAGGAATAAAAAATCACTAGCTGTGACGGTAGTGCGTAAAACCATATTGGCAATAGCATTAGGGTTGTTTTATTGTTCCCATTGACTGGCCACTGATCTCAAAGTGGACAAGAGATTTGGGACAAAACAAAAGGGGCAGGAAATTAAAATAGATGTTAGGAAAAAATGAGAATGTGAGGAATATATCTAAATCAGTCAAAAGTATATATATTATAGAAGTGACAATGTGGTAAAATATATATATTAGTTTCATATCCATAATTAATATATGTACTCCTGCAAGGAAACAACGTAGATCACGATGTTGATGCACTTTGGTAAGCTGATGTCAAACACTTCATAATGCTGATATAATAATTATTTTAGAACTAGAGAAATAATTTTTACGACATGTACAACTTTAACAGGGGAAAATGTAAAATAAAAAAAAACTAATTTAAATTAAAACAAATCCGAAATTTTTAAATTTCATAAATATTTATAGAAAAACTAAAATTTCGAAAAGAAAAAATAAACTTGAGTTAAATTCAAGGCATATACATACATACAATTACCCTTACTCCAATTATTCTGAGTCATGTGCTAGTTACGTGCGTTTTAATGACAATGTAACTGACAATTGGACTATATATAATTGAAATCTTGACACACTAGAGGTCTCTCTCAACTCCTCACCTAGTACTGCCCTTTGAAACTTTTTTTTATAGTAAAAAGATAATTATACCCTCAGTAAGAAGAATGTAAGTGACTAACACATGCATGACTTGAGATTTTAAAATATCCACTATAAAATCAAAAATCACTAGTTGTGACTGTAGTACATACAACTATATTGCCATCAGCATTAGAGATGTTTTGTTATTCTCCTTGACTGGCCAGTGATTTCAAAATGGATAAGAGATTTGGTACAAAATAAAAGGGGCTAGAAATTAAAATAGATGCTAGGGAAAAATAAGAATGTGAGGAACATATCTATATCAGTTAAAATTATATAGTGTAGAAGTGACAATGCGGTAAAAAATATTTTAGTTTAATAATTGTACTGCTAATATAATAATTATTTTTAGAACTATAAAAATCATTTTAGAGGCATGTGCAGCTTTAGCAGGGGAAAAAATGTCAAAAAAAAGAAAAAGAAAGAGACTAATTCAAATTAAAACAAATCTGAAATTTTAATGTTTAATAAATCTTTTTACAAAAATAAAAATTTGAAAAATATTTGTTTTTTCAAACAAAGTAAAATTCAAGATATATACATATACATACATATGACATTCTAATTGTCAATTTGATAATATATAATTGAAGTCTTGACACGCTGGAAGTTTCTCTCAGCTCATCATATAGTACCGCCCTTTAGGACTATTTTTTTAGTAAAAAAATAATTATACCCTCACTAAGTAGAATGCAATGACTAATACATGACTTGAGATTGTAAAATAACAACTCTAGGAATCAAAAATCACTAGCTGTGATGGTAGTACGTAAAACCATATTAGCAACAACATTGGGGTTGTTTTGTTGTTCCCTTTGACTAGCCACTGATCCTAAAGTGGACAAGAGATTTGGGACAAAACAAAAGGGGCAGGAAATTAAAATAGATGTGAGGAAAAAATAAGAAATGTGAGGAATATTTCTAAAACCGGTAAAAGTATATATATTATAGAAGTGACAATGTGGTAAAATATATATATTAGTTTCATATCCCTAATTAATATATGTACCCCTGGAAGGAAACAACCTAGATCACAATGTTGACGCACTTTGGTAAGCTGATGTCAAACACTTCATAATGCTGATATAATAATTATTTTAGAACTAGAGAAATAATTTTTACGGCATGTACAACTTTAACAGTAGGAAAATGTAAAATAAAAAAAAAATAATTTAAATTAAAAAAAATCCGAAATTTTTAAATTTCATAAATATTTTTAGAAAAACTAAAATTTCGAAAAGAAAAAATAAACTTGAGTTAAATTCAAGGCATATACACACATAGAATTACCCTTACTCCAATTATTCTAAGTCATGTGCTAGTTACGTGCGTTTTAATGACGATGTAACTATCAATTGGACTATATATAATTGAAATCTTGACACACTAGAGGTCTCTCTCAGCTCGTCACCTAGTACTGCCCTTTGAAACTTTTTTTTATAGTAATAAGATAATTATACCCTCAGTAAGAAGAATGTAAGTGACTAACACATGCATGACTTGAGATTTTAAAATATCCATTATAAAATCAAAAATCACTAGTTGTGACTGTAGTACATACAACTATATTGCCATCAGCATTAGAGATGTTTTGTTATTCTCCTTGACTGGCCAGTGATTTCAAAATGGATAAGAGATTTGGTACAAAATAAAAGGGGCTAGAAATTAAAATAGATGCTAGGGAAAAATAAGAATGTGAGGAACATATCTATATCAGTTAAAAGTATATAGTGTAGAAGTGACAATGTGGTAAAAAATATATTAGTTTAATAATTGTACTGCTAATATAATAATTATTTTTAGAACTATAAAAATTATTTTAGAGGCATGTGTAGCTTTAGCAGGGGAAAAAATGTCAAAAAAAAAAAAAAAGAGACTAATTCAAATTAAAACAAATCTGAAATTTTAAAGTTTAATAAATCTTTTAAGAAAAATAAAAATTTGGAAAATATTTGTTTTTTCAAACAAAGTAAAATTCTAGATATATACATATACATGCATACAATTACTCTTACTCTAATTATTCTGAGTCATGTGCAAGTTACGTGCAGTTTAATGACATTGTAATTGTCAATTTGATAATATATAATTGAAGTCTTGACATGCTGGAAGTTTCTCTCAGCTCGTCATATAGTACCGCCCTTTAGAACTATTTTTTTAGTAAAAAAATAATTATACCCTCACTAAGTAGAATGCAATGATTAATACATGACTTGAGATTGTAAAATAACAACTCTAGGAATCAAAAATCACTAGTTGTGATGGTAGTACGTAAAACCATATTGGCAACAACATTGGGGTTGTTCTGTTGTTCCCATTGACTGGCCACTGATCCCAAAGTGGACAAGAGATTTGGGACCAAACAAAAGGGGCAGGAAATTAAAATAGATGCTAGGAAAAAATGAGAATGTGAGGAATATATCTATATCAGTCAGAAGTATATATATTATAGAAGTGACAAAGTGGTAAAATACATATATTAGTTTCATATCCCTAATTAATATATGTACTCCTACAAGGAAACAACCTAGATCTCAATGTTGATGCACTTTGGTAAGCTGATGTCAAACACTTCATAATGCTGATATAATAATTATTTTAGAACTAGAGAAATAATTTTTACGGCATGTACAACTTTAACAGGGGGAAAATGTAAAAAAAAAAAAAAAAACTAATTTAAATGAAAACAAACCCGAAATTTTTAAATTTCATAAATATTTTTAGAAAAACTAAAATTTCGAAAAGAAAAAATAAACTTGAGTTAAATTCAAGGCATATACATACATACAATTACCCTTACTCCAATTATTCTGAGTCATGTGCTAGTTACGTGCGTTTTAATGACAATGTAACTGTCAATTGGACTATATATAATTGAAATCTTGACACACTAGAGGTCTCCCTCAGCTCGTCACCTAGTACTGCCCTTTGAAACTTTTTTTTATAGTAAAAAGATAATTATACCCTCAGTAAGAAGAATGTAAGTGACTAACACATGCATGACTTGAGATTTTAAAATATCCACTATAAGAAGCAAAAATCACTAGTTGTGACTGTAGTACATACAACTATATTGCCATCAGCATTAGAGATGTTTTGTTATTCTCCTTGACTGGCCAGTGATTTCAAAATGGATAAGAGATTTGGTACAAAATAAAAGGGGCTAGAAATTAAAATAGATGCTAGGGAAAAATAAGAATGTGAGGAACATATCTATATCAGTTAAAAGTATATAGTGTAGAAGTGACAATATGGTAAAAAATATATTAGTTTAATAATTGTACTGCTAATATAATAATTATTTTTAGAACTATAAAAATAATTTTAGAGGCATGTGCAGCTTTAGCAGGGGAAAAAATGTCAAAAAAAAGAAGAAAGAGACTAATTCAAATTCAAACAAATCTGAAATTTTAATGTTTAATAAATCTTTTTACAAAAATAAAAATTTGAAAAATATTTGTTTTTTCAAACAAAGTAAAATTCAAGATATATACATATACATACATATGATATTCTAATTGTCAATTTGATAATATATAATTGAAGTCTTGACAAGCTGGAAGTTTCTCTCAGCTCGTCATATAGTACCGCCCTTTAGGACTATTTTTTTAGTAAAAAAATAATTATACCCTCACTAAGTAGAATGCAATGACTAATACATGACTTGAGATTGTAAAATAACAACTCTAGGCATCAAAAATCACTAGCTGTGATGGTAGTACGTAAAACCATATTGGCAACAACATTGGGGTTGTTTTGTTGTTCCCATTGACTGGCCACTAATCTCAAAGTGGACAAGAGATTTGGGACAAAACAAAAGGGGCAGGAAATTAAAATAGATGTGAGGAAAAAATGAGAATGTGAGGAATATATCTAAAACCGTCAAAAGTATATATATTATAGAAGTGACAATGTGGTAAAATATATATATTAGTTTCATATCCCTAATTAATATATGTACCCCTGCAAGGAAACAACCTAGATCACAATGTTGATGCACTTTGGTAAGCTGATGTCAAACACTTCATAATGCTGATATAATAATTATTTTAGAACTAGAGAAATAATTTTTACGGCATGTACAACTTTAACAGTAGGAAAATGTAAAATAAAAAAAAACTAATTTAAATTAAAAAAAATCCGAAATTTTTAAATTTCATAAATATTTTTAGAAAAACTAAAATTTCGAAAAGAAAAAATAAACTTGAGTTAAATTCAAGGCATATACACACATAGAATTACCCTTACTCCAATTATTCTAAGTCATGTGCTAGTTACGTGCGTTTTAATGACAATGTAACTATCAATTGGACTATATATAATTGAAATCTTGACACACTAGAGGTCTCTCTCAGCTCGTCACCTAGTACTGCCCTTTGAAACTTTTTTTTATAGTAATAAGATAATTATACCCTCAGTAAGAAGAATGTAAGTGACTAACACATGCATGACTTGAGATTTTAAAATATCCACTATAAAATCAAAAATCACTAGTTGTGACTGTAGTACATACAACTATATTGCCATCAGCATTAGGGATGTTTTGTTTTTCTCCTTGACTGGCCAGTGATTTCAAAATGGACAAGAGATTTGGTACAAAATAAAAGGCGCTGGAAATTAAAATAGATGCTAGGGAAAAATAAGAATGTGAGGAACAGATCTATATCAGTTAAAAGTATATAGTGACAATGTGGTAAAATATATATTAGTTGAATATTTGTACTTCTAATATAATAATTATTTTTAGAACTATAAAAATTATTTTAGAGGCATGTGCAGCTTTAGCAGGGGAAAAAATGTCAAAAAAAAAGAAGAGGCTAATTCAAATTAAAACAAATCTGAAATTTTAATGTTTAATAAATCTTTTTAGAAAAATAAAAATTTGGAAAATATTTCTTTTTTCAAACAAAGTAAAATTCAAGATATATACATATACATACATACAATTACTCTCACTCTAATTATTCTGAGTCATGTGCAAGTTACGTGCAGTTTAATGACATTCTACTTGTCAATTTAATAATATATAATTGAAGTCTTGACACGCTGGAAGTTTCTCTCAGCTCGTCACATAGTACCGCCCTTTAGGAATATTTTTTTAGTAAAAAAATAATTATACCCTCACAAAGAAGAATGCAATGACTAATACATGACTTGAGATTGTAAAATAACAATTCTAGGAATCAAAAATCACTAGTTGTGATGGTAGTACGTAAAACCATATTGGCAACAGCATTGGGGTTGTTTTGTTGTTCCCATTGACTGGCCACTGATCCCAAAGTGGACAAGAGATTTGGGACAAAACAAAAGGGGCAGGAAATTAAAATAGTTGTTAGGAAAGAATGAGAATGTGAGGAATATATCTAAATCAGTCAGAAGTATATATATTATAGAAGTGACAAAGTGGTAAAATATATATATTAGTTCCATATCCCTAATTAATATATGTACTCCTGCAAGGAAACAACCTAGATCTCAATGTTGTTGCACTTTGGTAAGTTGATGTCGAACACTTCATAATGCTGATATAATAATTATTTTAGAACTAGAGAAATAATTTTTACAGCATGTACAACTTTAACAGGGGGAAAATGTAAAAAAAAAAAACTAATTTAAATTAAAACAAATCCGAAATTTTTAAATTTCATAAATATTTTTAGAAAAACTAAAATTTCGAAAAGAAAAAATAAACTTGAGTTAAATTCAAGGCATATACATACATACAATTACCCTTACTCCAATTATTCTGAGTCATGTGCTAGTTACGTGCGTTTTAATGACAATTTAACTGTCAATTTTTCTATATATAATTGAAATCTTGACACACTAGAAGTCTCTCTCAGCTCGTCACCTAGTACTGCCCTTTGAAACTTGTTTTTATAGTAAAAAGATAATTATATCCTCACTAAGAAAAATGCAAGTGAATAGCACATGACTTAAGACTATAAAATATCAACTATAGGAATCAAAAATAACCAATTGTGATGATATTACGTACAACTATGTTGGTATCAGCATTAGGGTTGTTTTGTTGTTCACCTTGACAGGCCACTGATCTTAAAGTGGCAAAGAGATTTGGGACAAAACAAAAGGGGAAGGAAATTAAGATATATGCTAGGGGAAAATGAGAATGTGAGGAATAGATCTATATCAATCAAAAGTATATATTATAGAAGTGACAATGTGGTAAAATATATATTAGTTTCATATTCCTTATTAATATTAGTACCCTTGCAAGGAACCAACCTAGATCATAACGTTGATGCACTTTGGTAAGTCAATGTCAAAAACTTCATAATGCTGATATAATTATTATTTTTAGAACTATAAAAATTATTTTTGAGGCATGTGCAACTTTAGCAGGGGAAAATAAGTCAAAAATAACAAATTCAAATTAAAACAAAATTGAAAATTTAATAAATATTTTTAGATAAATAAAAATTTGGATTTTTTTTAAATAGAGTAAAATTCAAGATATAAACATATACATACATACAATTACCCTTATCCAAATTATTCGGAGTCATGTGCTAGTTACGTCCATTTTAATGACAATGTAATTGTCAATTTGACTATATATAATTGAAGTCTTGACACACTGGAAGTCTCTCTCAGCTCATCACCTAGTACTGCCCTTTGGGACTTTTTTTTATTGTAAAAGGATAATTATACCCTCACTAAGAAGATTGCAAGTGACTAACACATGACTTGAGTTGTAAAATATCAACTCTAGGAATCAAAAATCACTAGTTGTGATGGTAGTACGAAAAACTATATTAGCATCAGTATTAGGGTTATTTTGTTGTTTCATTTGACTGACCACTGATCTCAAGATGGATAAGAGATTTGGTACAAAACAAAAGGTGCATGATATTAAGATAGATGCTAGGGAAAAATGAGAATGCGAGAAACAGATCTATATCAGTCAAAAGTATATATTATAGAAGTGACAATATGGTAAAATATATATTAGTTTCTTATTCCTTACTAATATTAGTACTCCTGCAAGGAACCAACCAAGATCATAAAGTAGGTGCACTTTGGTAAGCTAATTTCAAACAATTCATAATACTGATACAATTATTTTTTTTAGAACTAAAAAAATTATTTTTGCGGCATGTGCAGCTATAGTAAATACTTTTTGAGAAATCAAAAATTGCAAAATATTTTTGTTTTGAAACAGAGTAAAATTCAAGATATATACATATACATACATATAATTACCATTACTCCAATTATTTCGAGTCATATGCAAGTTATGTGCCTTTTAATGACAATGTAATTGTTAATTTGACTATGAATAATTTTGAAGTATTGACACACTAGGAGATAATTATACCCTCACTAAGAAGAATGCAAGTGATTAGCACATGACTTGAGATTGAAAAATATCAACTATAGGAATCAAAAATCACCAGTTGTGACGGTAGTACGTACAACTATATTGGCATCAGCATTAGGGTTCTTTTGTTAATCTCCTTGATGGGCCACTGATCTCAAAGTGGACAAGAGATTTGGGAAAAAACAAAAGGGGCTAAAATTAAGATAGATGCTAGGGAAGAATCGGAATGTAAGGAACAGATCTATATCAGACGAAAGTATATATTATAGAAGTGAAAATGTAGTAAAATATATATTAGTTTCATATTCCTTATTAATATCACTACTTCTACATGGAACCAACCTAGATCATAACGTTGATGCGCTTTGGGCTGATGTCAAACATTTCGTAATGCTATTATAATAATTATTTTTAGAGCCATAAAAATAATTTTTGACGCATATGCAACTTTAGAAGGGGGAAAATGTCCAAAAAAAAAAAAAAACTAATTCAAATTAAAACCAATCTGATATTTTAAAAATTAAGAAATATTTTTAGAAATATAAAAATTTAGATTTTTTTTTTTTAAATAGAGTAAAATTAATGATATATACATATACATACAATCACCCTTACCCCAATTTTTCGGAGTTATGTGCTAGTTACGTGCATTTTAATAACAATATAATTGTCAATTTGACTATATATAATTGAAGTCTTGACACACTGTAAGTCTCTCTCAGCTCGTCACTTAGTACTGCCCTTTTGGACTTTTTTTTATAGTAAAAAATAATTATACCCTCACTAAGAAGAATGCAAGTCACTTGAGATTGTAAAATATCAACTCTAGGAATCAAATATCACTAGTTGTGATGGTAGTACGTAAAACTATATTAGCATTAGTATTAGGGTTATTTTGTTGTTTCACTTGACTGGCCATTGATCTTAAAATGGATAAGAGATTTGGTGCCAAACAAAAGGTGCAGGATATTAAGATAGATGGTAGGGGAAAATGATAATGCGAGAAACATATCTATATCAGTCAAAAGAATACATTATAGAAGTGACAATGTGGTAAAATATATATTAGTTTCATATTCCTTACTAATATTAGTACTCTTGCAAGGAACCAACCAAGATCATAACCTTAATGCACTTTGGTAAGCTGATTTCAAACAATTCATAATACTGATACAATTTTTTTTTAGAACAAAAAAAATTAATGTTGTGCCATGTGCATCTTTAGCAGGGGCAAAAATGTCAAAAATAATAATCCAAATCTGAAATTTTAAAATTTAATAAATATTTTTAGAAAAATAAAAGTTTTCAATTTTTTTTTGTTTTGAAACAGAGTAAAATTCAAGATATATACATATACATACATACAATTACCATTACTCCATTTATTCCTAGTCATGTGCAAGTTATGTGCATTTTAATGACAATGTAATTTTCAATTTGTCTATAAATAATTTTGAAGTATTGACACACTGGAAGATAATTATACCCACACTAAGAAGAACGCAAGTGATTTGTACATGACTTGGGATTGTAAAATATCAACTATAGGAATCAAAAATCATCAGTTGTGACGGTAGTACGCACAACTGTAGACACCCAAATTTTGCACTTCTCTACTAACCCTGGCAGGAGGGCAAAGTCGTCACTTGACCCGACATGCGAAAAGGAAGGTGGACCCCAACACGAAGCCACCCCAACGATTTACGGTCAAAGCCGCCGCAACGAACAACGAGCATCAGGTTACTTGAGGCAAGGCAAACAGTTGATCCAGAAGAACCTGATTTGAGCACAAAAGACGACTAATGGCCACTACGCTTCCGATGTTCGGGGGTCTCGCTCCCCAGTGAGCGAGCGGCTGCCCAGCTCGCCGGTGAGCTGGCGGGGGTGGTAGGGGGCAGCGCCCCCTGGAAGCCAAGCACAACGAGCAATTTATACACCGAGGAACAGCCTTCCGAAATAATGCAGCAGAAAGTGACGATTTAAGACCGCGTGACACGAAAATCGAGAAAAGGAAGCCAGACAGCCGCGGATGCATCTGCGGCCAACGACTTTTGGGGCTTCGCACGGCTCGAGGACGACACACGGCAGCCGAGGCGGCCACAGCAGGCAGCCGCAGATGCATCTTTGGCTGCCTCCGATCAGCTATAGATCGCCATTTCCATCCGAGAGCGAGAGAGAGGAAATTTTGAAGGTTTTTAGAGAGAAAAAATGGCGGAATAGAGAGAGAAACCTTCGGGTTTGGTAGAAAAGGTGAGGATTCTTCCTCATTTGTTCAATCTTTACATTATATTGTATCCTATTTCGATTTTCAAGCATTCAAGCGTGTCTTTCCTCATTTGAAATGTGAAGAAATCTAAGTTTCTAGCATTTGTGGTTTTATATAGTTAGATCTAGTTCTCATTTCATTTTATTGTTTAAGTTATTATAGATCTAATTTTTGTGCATTTGTTGGGTGGATCTACTGTTAGATCCGAAAATATTTGGTGCATTGCTATTTAATATAGTTTGATTTTGTATATGTTGAAGTTAGATCCGATGTAGTCGATATATGTTTGGATCTATGGATTAGGGATGGTTAGAGAGGATTTGTTGTGGATAGAATCTCCTCCTAACCTCCCGATGATATCCTTTTAGTTTATTTTATAGTTTTAACGCATGTAGCGATGGCGATGCATTTGTATTGTAAATATGTAATTTTCGGGCCTTAAAGCGATGTCGGATCGAAAATCGGGTTTAAGGCCCCGTAATAATGAAATGTGCGATTGTGGGCGTTTGGGGTTATTCGGATGGCTTACATGCCCGTGAATAGCCGCAACGTTATTTTGATGCTTGGTTTTCCCTTTTGACACGAGAAAACGATTTTGGAATGAAATAATAAAGATTTTTTATAAAATCAAGCAAATTAGGATATTAGATCGTTCGTAGGCTAAATAAAATTGTAAGTGTCGGATGAGCTCTATTCCTATTTGACGAAGGGTTTGAAAATATGTTTTACAAAATATCATCGGTTTTATTATCAAAACAAAAAAGCAATAAAAATGAACTTTTCGATTAAGTAAAATCCTTCGTGCATAGGGTTAACGAGATTCTGAAGCATTCTCAAAGTAAAGCATTCCAATGACATTCATTTAGGCACACACGTACACGCACACACACACACACACACACACACACACACTTTTAGGATTTTAAAAGGATAGGAAAAACATCGAGATTGTGGTAACCGTGTTTCACGGAAGTCGGGGGGTGCCTAACACCTTCCCCTCGCTTAAGCAAGCCCCCGAACTCTATGAATCTCGGTTTGCGGACCAATTAAATCGGAGTCACATATGAGCCATTACGATTACGAAAACGAAATTCGGATGAGTTGGTACATCCATTTCAAAATATACCAACTGGCGACTCTGGTCAATTGGCTCATTATAAAATCGACCTTTCAAAACCCCGTCGACATTAAGCCGACCCTTTTCAATAAATCACATCTTAATCTAAAGGCTAAAATTGGAAAGGGACGTTTTAATTATAAAAAACGAGACGACGAAAATCCCGGCGTCGACACAACTATATTGGTTCTTTTGTTAATCTCCTTGACGGGCCACTGATCTCAAAGTGGACAAGAGATTTGGGAAAAAACAAAAAGGGCTGAAATTAAGATAGATGCTAGGGAAGAATCAGAATGTGAGGAACATATCTATATTAGTCGAAAGTATATATTATAGAAGTGACAACGTAGTAAAATATATATTAGTTTCATATTCCTTATTAATATCAGTACTCCTACAAGGAGCCAACCTAGATCATAATGTTGATGCACTTTGGGAAGCTGATGTCAAACATTTTGTAATGCTATTATAATAATTATTTTTAGAACCATAAAAATAATTTTTAAGGCATGTGTAGCCTTAGAAAGTGCAAAAATGTCAAAGAAAACTAATTCAAATTAAAACCAATCTGAAATTTTAAAATTTAACAAATATTTTTGGAAATATAAAAAATTAGAATATTTTTCTTGAAATAAAGTAAAATTCAAGATATATACATATACATAAAATTACCCTTACTCCAATTACTCGAAGTCATATGCTAGTTACGTGCATTTTCATGACAATATAATTGTCAATTTGACTATATATAATTAAAGTCTTGACACACGAGAAGTCTCTCTCAACTTGTCACCTAGTACTGCCCTTTGGGACTTTTTTGATAGTAGAAAAAAAAATTATACCCTCACTAAAAAGAATGCAAGTGACTAACACATGAGTTGAGATAGTAAAATATCAACTATAGGAATCAAAAATCATCAGTTGTGGCGGTAGTACGTACAATTATATTGGCATCTGCATTAGCGTTGTTTTCTTATTCTCCTTGACTGACCGCTGATCTCAAAGTGGACAAGAGATTTGGGACAAAACAAACGGGGCAGGAAATTAAGATAGATGATAGGGGAAATGAGAATGTGAGGAACAGATCTATATCAGTCAAAAGTATATATTATAGAATTGAAGTGACAATGTGGTAAAATATATATTAGTTTCATATTCCTTATTAATATCGGTACTCCTGCAAGGAACCAGCCTAGATTATAAAGTTGTTGCACTTTGGTAAACCGATGTCAAACACTTCGTAATGCTGATATAATAATTATTTTTAGAAGTATTAAAATTATTTTAGTGGCATGTACAGCTTTATCAGGGGTCAAAATGTCAAAAAAAACTAATTCAAATTAAAACAAATTTGAAATTATAAAATTTAATAAATATTTTTAGAAATATAAAAATTTGGAAAATATTTGTTTTTTGAAACAGAGTAAAATTCAATTACGATACATGCATACAATTACCCTTACTCCAATTATTTCGAGCCATGTGCATTATACGTGTAATTTAATGAAAATGTAATTGTCAATTTAACTATATATAATTGAAGTCTTGACACATTAGAAGTCTCTCTCAGCTCGTCACCTAGTACTTCCCTGTAGGAACTTTTTTTATTGTAAAAAGATAATTATACCCTCACTAAGAAGAATGCAATTGACTAACACATGACTTGAGATTGTAAAATATCAACTATAGGAATTGTTGAGTCGGTATTGTAAGTTCAAAGTAATTGCTTCTTAACTTATATATTGTTAGTTCTTGAGCATTTTTATTTCAATTTTATGCATTTTTGTGTATTTGTTTCAGGTTTGCAGGAAAATAGCTTGCAATGGCATTTCAGTGATTTTTAAAGCCATGTTCACGCAGCTGCATCACATTGTGAAGCACCTGCGTCACAGAAGTAGTCCATTCCAGAATAGTTAGACGCAGTTGCATGAGATATGAAGCAGTTGCATGACTTCAACGCAGCTGCGTGACTTCTGAAGCAGCTGCGTCAGGGGATTTCAACGCAGCTGCGTGATGTTTGACGTAGCTGTGTCAAGGGTTTTCAACGCAGCCGCATGAGGTATGAAACAGCTGCGTCATGGTCAAATTAGTGTTTCCCCCCACGTTATGGAGTGATTGCCAAGTCAGTTTTTGAGATGGCAGTTAACTTACTGAGGAGCGGGGAATTTAAAAAGGAAAAAGAAGGCCAGATAAAGGGGGGTTGGACAGAAAGAAAAGGAACGTAGAGCAATAGAGCAAAAGACACAGAGAGCGACGGAGCGAAGAGAAAGAACCTTGCAGATTGACGGAAGAAATTCTAGTCGTGGTGCAGAGAAGGGCAAGAACACATTATTAGTTTATCTCTGAACTCCTTGTACTTTAATTGTTGTCATTTATTATGGCTAGACGTTATTCATGTGTATTTCGTCTTAATTTGAAGATGAGCTAATTCTGTTGTTTAGGGTTTGCAATGAAATTATGTGAATGATCTGAATTGAGTTATTACTTGTGATTGTTATATACATGCGAGGTTGACTACCATGTCTGTTTGATCGTTCTAATTACTTGGCCAGTGGTTTAACCTAGTATTTCATATAGAATCAAGATAGGATGTATGAAATTAGACCCTTTTATGGTAGCACGTGAACTTCGTTGTTGACGTAAATTGTGATTGAGATAGAAATATACTCAATTGCCACGTGTAATTGGTAGAGAACCTGAGCTTATTATCTTTTTAAATTCAGCAATCATAGAAATATAGGTTGTTGGTTTAAAAGTGATGTTCTTCTGCAATCTATTCCATAATCGGTAGAATTGGGGAAGATTTGTTGTATAATAATCGAGAGATATTATTCAGTTAATTGAGAGTTCTTAATTAGCAACTCATTGCGTGTATTCTAACTTAACAGTGATAACTAGGTTCAGTTGATGACATATAACTAAGTTGTAAACCTTAAACGTTGTTAATATAGAGATTTTAGTTTGGAGTAATTTAATTGTTGAATTTTAACTTCACAACTTAACAATATTTTCAATTCACAAAATTCAATTGATGTTAATTCAATTATTAACTAGTAATTCAATGCTTTATTTGCAATTCCTCATGGGAACGATACCTTGCTAGCTTTATACTACGATTAGACCACGTGCACTTGCGTGGAGTATTTTCTGAAACGGAAATTTGCGAACAACTTTTTGGCGCCGTTGCCGGGGAAATGTTTTAAATAAAGTGTTGATATTAGTTTTAATTGAAGTATTTTCTTGTGAAGGTTGATAAATTTCTAGTTTATTACCCTTCGTTTTTCAGGTAATCTTGGTTGTATGTGCAAACACGTTCACAGGGTAAGGATACAGTTCCTTTCGAAGACGAGATTGAAAGAAGGTTACGTCGTATTCGGAACTATATTCAAGAAACTGCACAACACCAGGAGCAGAATCAAGTAAGAATGGCAGAGGAAGAGGGGCAAAAGTCCTTACGGGACTATGCCACTCCGCAGATGACCAGGATACAGTCGAGTATTACAAGACCAACAATCACTGCGGCACAATTCAAGATAAAGCTGGGAATAATTCAGATGGTCCAGAATTCTGTACAGTTTGGGGGGTTATCAAATGATGATCCTAGCATGCATTTGAGGAGTTTCTTGGAAATATGCGATACTTTCAAATATCCAGGGGTTTCGGATGATGTGATTCGCTTGAGGCTAATCCCGTTCACACTTAGAGATAAGGCAAAGAGTTGGCTTCATTCATTGCCCCCGGGATCAATTACTATATGGGATGATTTAATGCAGAAGTTTCTGGCAAAATTCTTCCCTTATGGAAAGACAGTGAAGATAAGATTTGAGATCACTACATTCGCCCAGCAGGATTTAGAGTCATTATACGAAGCATGAGAAAGATTTAAGGAGTTATCAAGAAAATGTCCGCATCATGGGATTCCAAAATGGCCTCAAGTTCAGACATTCTATAATGGGCTGGGACAAGCAGTGAGATCAAGCATAGATGCAGCAGCGGGGGGGGGGGGGGGTGATCTAATGACCAAGAGTTATGACGAGGCATACGCCTTACTAGTAACCATGGCAGCAAACAACTACCAATGGCCGACAGCAAGAATGAATCCACCTAGGGCAGCTGGAGTTATTGAATTAGATTCTGTTATGACATTGTCAGCACAAGTGTTAGCCCTTGCTAAGAAGATAGATGCAATGGGGAGTCAGAAGGTACAACAAGTGGAGATAATTTGTGAACTATGTGCAGGGAGTCATTCAAGTGATCAGTGTGCAATTAATTCAAAGTCGGTGCAATTTGTGTCCAATTATAATCGACAGCAAGGGGGGAATTCTAACAGTTACAATCCGGGGTGGCGTAATCATCCAAATTTTCTTGGAGTAACAACCAATCTTAACCCCAAGAACAGGCTTCGAGAAATACGTATCCACCGGGGTTTCATAATTAGCAAAATCAACAGCCTCAGCAGCCGGATAAGTTGGCTCAGATGGAAGATGTACTAGCTAAGTTGGTCAATCAGTTCGATTCGACAATGAAGACTCAGGCTGTGCCTATAAGGAATCTGGAGAACCAAATGGGACAAATAGCTAGTGCATTGAACAGTAGACCTCAAGGATCATTTCCAAGTGATACGGAGGTAAACTCAAAGTGAGACGGTAAAGAGCATTGTAAGGTTGTTGAACTCAGGAGTGGTAGAGAATTGCAGGGTGCTAAGGAAAAGCAAGGTGAAGTTATTGAAGAAGAGAAAGAAGATGGGGGTAATTAAAAATCTCAAGTTACGGAGAGGTTTAAAATGGACAGGAAACCTAATGAGATACCTAACGTCCCGTTTCCACAGAGATTACAGAAACAGAAGGTCGATAAGCAGTTCTCAAAGTTTTTGGAGGTTTTCAAGAAGTTGCAAATTAACATTCCTTTTGCAGATGCATTGGAACAGATGCCGAGCTATGTGAAAATTATAAACAGAAGAAGTTGCCTCCAAAATTAAAAGATCCGGGAAGTTTTACCATACCATATACTATTAGGAGTCAACATTTCAGCCGTTGCCTTTATGACTTGGGAGCAAGTATAAATCTCATGCCCTTTTCGATTTATCAACAATTGGGTCTTAAGGAAGCATCTCCTACAAATGTAACACTCCAGCTAGCGAACAGATCTCTTACATATCCACGAGGTATAGTGGAGGACGTGCTAGTTAAGATCGATAAATTCATATTTCTAGCGGACTTTATTATTTTGGATTATGAGGAGGACCGAGATATTCCTATCATATTAGGAAGACCGTTTCTTGCTGCTGGGAGAACTTTGATAGACGTTCAGAAGGGGCAATTGACTATGAGAGTGTAGGACCAGGAAGTGACGTTCGATGTGCTGAAGGCAATGAAATTTTCTAATGAGATTGCTGAGTGTTTAAGAGTTGATATTGTTGATGATATTGTGAACGAGATGTTTTTGGGAAACAATATCAGTGATCCACTAGAGAAGTCAATCAATATAGAGGAAATTTCAGGTTGTGAGCAAGCGATGGAGTACGTGCAATTAATGGACGCTGCATCAAGGTTTACAAAGTTCAGGCAACATTTTGAGGAACTTGATTACTCGAAAAACTCAAAGGCAAATGGGAAGTCCTCGTTTGAAGTGCCACCAATTTTGGAGTTGAAGATATTGCCTAACCACCTCAGGTATGCTTATTTGGGTAAGGGGTCTACTTTGCCTATCATTATTTCAGCATCGTTGGACGAGGTTCAAGAAGAGAAATTACTACGGGTGCTTCAGGAATGCAAATCAGCTATTGGATGGGTCCTAACAGATATTAAAGGTATTAGTCCCTCATTTTGCATGCATAAAATTTTAATGGAGGATAATGCAAAGCCAGTAGTTGATCAACAGATAAGACTAAACCCAATTATGAAGGAGGTGGTGAGGAAAGAAATAATTAAGTGACTAGATGCTGGGATTATCTACCCAATTTCAGATAGTATTTGGGTAAGCCCTGTTCATTGTGTCCCGAAGAAAAGGGGTATGCCAGTTGTTCCTAATGAGAATAATGAGTTGATTCTGACGAGAACAGTTACGGGGTGGCGAGTTTGCTTGGATTATAGGAAGTTGAATAAAGCCATGCGTAAGGACCATTTCCCCTTACCGTTCATTGATCAGATGTTGGATTGACTTGCGGGACGTGAATATTATTATTTGTTGGACGGGTATTCGGGGTACAACCAGATAGCCATTGCACCAGAAGATCAAGAGAAAACGACTTTTACATGTCCATATGGAACATTCACTTTCAGGAGAATGTCTTTTGGATTGTGTAAAGCTCCAGCAACTTTCCAACGGTGTATGATGGCGATATTCTCAGATATGGTCGAGCGGAATTTGGTAGTCTTTATGGATGATTTCTCAATTTTCGGTGATTCATTTGATGTCTGCCTGGAGAATCTAACTTTGGTGCTGAGAAGATGTATGGAAACGAATTTGGTATTAAATTGGGAAAAGTGCCACTTCATGGTTCAAGAAGGGATTATTCTGGGGCATCGGGTGTCAGTGAAGGGCATTGAAGTTGATAAAGCAAAGATTGAAGCTATTGAAAAGTTACCTCCTCCGAATTCAGTTAAGGGTATTCGTAGCTTCTTGGGTCATGCAAGGTTTTACCGAAGGTTCATTAAGGATTTCTCTAAGATCACAAAGCCGTTGTGCAGTTTACTAGAGAAAGAAGTTCCGTTCGAGTTTGATGAAGCATGCCTCACAACTTTTGAGATTTTGAAGCAAAAATTGATTACAGCTCCTATGGTAGTGGCTCCAGATTTGGGTCATCCTTTTGAGTTGATGTGTGATGCAAGTGACTTCGCAATTGGGGCAGTTTTGGGCCAGCGTAAAGACAAGGTATTTCAAGCTATTTATTATGGTAGTAAGACTTTAACTGATGTTCAGCTAAATTATGCAACCACAGAGAAGGAGTTGTTAGCTGTAGTGTTTGCCTTTGATAAGTTCCGTCCATATCTCATTGGAACAAAGGTAATTGTCTACACGGACCATTCAGCAATAAAGTACCTTGTTGCAAAGAAAGATGCAAAGCCTAGATTGATCCGTTGGGTTTTATTGCTTCAAGAGTTCGATCTTGAGATTCGTGACAGAAAAGGAACTGAAAATCAGATAGCAGATCATTTGTCTAGAATGGAACAACCCATAAACAATGAGACGACAGTCAATGATAGCTTCACAGATGAACAGTTGTTTGTAATTACATATGAGGTACTGTGGTATGCATATTTGGTTAATTATATTGTTGGGAAGGTCCTACCTTTAGAGTTGACAAGTCAATAGAGGAAGAGGTTTCTACATGATGTACGACAATATTTGTGGGACGAGCCATTTTTGTTCAAAAGTTATGCTGACCAGTTAGTGAGACATTGTGTTCCTCAAGAAGAGATGGGAAGCATTCTTCAGTAATGTCATGCATCAAGTTATGGAGGTCATTATGGTGGACAAAGAACAACTGCTAAGGTTCTTCAATCAGGTTTTTTCTGGCCTACTTTATTTAAGGATGCTTATGCATTTGTTCTACAATGTGATCGATGCCAAAGGGTAGGTAATATTTCTAAAAGAAAGGAGATGCCCCTTAATTCTATTTTAGAAGTTGAAATGTTTGACGTTTGGGGTATTGATTTTATGGGACCTTTTCCCTTGTCTTTTAACAATTCTTATATCCTTGTAGCAGTCGATTATATGTCTAAGTGGGTGGAAGCAATTGCAGCCTCCACTAATGATGCTAAGGTGGTGACCAAATTTTTGCAACGTAATATTTTCACAAGATTTGGGACACCTAGAGCAATAATCAGTGATGGAGGATCTCACTTCTACAACAGACAATTCAACGCCCTATTAGTGAAATATGGAATCACGCATAGAGTTGCTACTGCTTACCACCCATAAAGAAGTGGACAAGCAGGGATTTCAAATAGAGAAGTGAAACGGATTTTGGAGAAGACAGTAAATCCAAATCGTAAGGATTGGTCCATTAAGCTCGATGATGCACTTTGGGCTTATAGAACAGCTTTTAAGACACCACTTGGAATGTCGCCTTATCGGCTGGTTTTTGGGAAAGCTTGTCATTTGCCAGTGGAATTAGAACATCATGCATATTGGGCAACTCGGAAATTGAATTGGGATTTTAACTTAGCTGGTGAGGAACGGTTGCTACAACTCAATGAGATGGATGAGTTTCGACTTCAGTCCTATGAAAACACAAAAATTTACAACGAACGAGTCAAACGTTGGCATGACAAACACATTGTGGATCGGAAGTTCAGGTCAATCGGTGTTATTGTTCAATTCCCGACTCAAACTTTTTTCGGGAAAGCTGAAATCACGATGGTCAGGTCGTTTCACAATTCATGTTGTTTATCCATATGGAGCAAGTGGAGTTGAAATGCAACGATTCAAAGGCCACGTTTAAGGTGAACGGTCAAAGACTCAAACATTATTGGGGAGACACATTCGATAGGATTAAGTCCTCAATCTCGTTCTCATCTTAAACAGGGAGTAATGTCAGGCTGATGACAATAAAACAAGCGTTGTATAAGAGGCAACCCAAGTTTTATTTCTTTTAAGTTGATTAATTTAGCTTAAATAATTTGATGAGTTTACTCATATTTATATTTTAGGGTTTTTGTTGCAACTAATTTGAGCAATGTATGTCAGGTACAATTCTTCAAGGTTGTCAAACGTTCAGGAAGAAGACAAGGAGTTGAAAATTTTAAAACAGAGGGTGACGCATCTGCGTCAGAAATCACGCCCCTGCGTCAGAAGTCACTGGAATTGATTCCACTCTAGACGCACCTACGTCAGAAGCAGAAGCAACTGCGTGAGAGGGTGACGCCCCTGTATCAGAAATCACGCCCCTGCGTCAGAAGTCACTGGAATTGATTCAACTATAGACGCACCTGCGTGACATTCCTACGCAGCTGTGTAATAAGAGACGCCCCTGCGTCAGAAATCACGCCCATGCGTCACATATTATTAAATCAGGTATAACGCAGCTGCGTCAATACCTTACGCAGCTACGTGACGGGGAATTTTCAAATTTAAACGGCTGAGTGCGTAAACTGTGTGCCATTTCGTCTGCCCTCTTTTCAGCATAGTATTCTCTTCCGTAAGCCCCTTCATTTCACCTACCAGTTACGTCCGTTAAACACGCATTTACGGATGAATGGTGCATCTTAGCCAATATAAATAGAGTTCTCAAGGCTACAGGACACTCACACTCCTTCCATTTCTCAAGAATTCGTCAAGTTTGGGGGTCCTCTCCTACATCTTCAAGTAAGCATTTGTTTTGTCAATTTTCATAAAATTAGACTTGTGGATAGTGCTGGAACCTTGCAATTATACAAATTGGTGTGGTATTGGACTTATTAGTGCTATTAGGGGTTTAATTCAAGAATCAAGGTTATAAGTTTGGGGGTTGTAAACAAGGTACCCGCCAACTGTTTGTTTAAATTCTTCAAAGAAAAAGCCAAGTTGTTCTTGGAATTGGTTGGTGTTGCAAACACTTTGGAAGGCTTGTGAGTTCAATGGCACCGAAACGTCACCGAGGAGAGAGCTCAAGGTCCACCCCTCCATACGATTCAAGTCGGTTTGTGAGCTATGAATCGGCCAAGTTCTATGAGGAGCATGTCGATGCCAAGAAGCTTATACCAGAGCGGGGTCTGGATCCAGGACCTTTAGATGGTGAGTTATAGAGAATGATTAATCAGAATTGGGGTACATTACCTCACCAACCTAAACCTGCCGTCATTTCAATCGTTAAGGAATTTTATGCTAATGCCAAGGCGATTAAACATAATGACGTAGTCGTCCGGGGTAAGAAGGTCTCCTTTTCTCCTGCAAAAATAAACGAGTACTATGGCATTCCATTGCATTCAGAAGAAGATGAGTATTCAACATTTGCTAAGGAGCCAGTAAATTATAAGGAGGTTATTAGAGGATTGTACCAACCGGATGCAGTTTGAAAATATAGAGATGGTGAACCCAAAACCTTCAATTATACATACTTGAGCCGATATGGGAAGGCATGGTACTACTTTCTGTGTGCTAAACTAATGCCTACCATACATGTCACCGAGGTAATTAAAGAAAAAGCGGTCCTCTTATTCTGCATAGTCAATAAGAAAACCATTGACAAGGGACAAGTGATCAACAACTTAATCAAGTATGCCATCAAAGGGAAACCAATCCGGGGTCTACCTCATCCGTCATTAATTTATGGGCTTTGTGAAGTGGAAGGTGTGGTATGGGATGAAGGTGAACTAATTAAACACCCTCAAGTCTCCATAGATTCTAAAATCATCAAGAACTTTAAGCAATGGAATGGGGCACCTCTTGATCCAAAAGGAGCTAGGTTTCTTTTAGGTGATCCGCATTCTCCGGATACCGAGGAGTTATTTGCAGCAGAGCCGGAACATGACGCAGCTTCATCGTCAAACACAATTGACACGTTAGTGGAGGAAGTAAGGCAACTATGGAGAGAATCTCGTCGACAAGCTAGACGGGATGCCCATTTGGCACAAGCAATGGGTTCTATAATGCAATACCAAGCAGCTTTCTCCACGACTTTAGCGGAGGCATTTAATCGCTTGGAAATGAATGTTGGTCGTGAGCCTTTGCATTTTCCATCTCCTCCGACGATGCTTGCATTACCTCCTGATTCGCCAAACAAAGAAGCAGAGGAGTAGTGTTCACCAAGGGAAGTCCCGTTATTTCAATTTTGTTATAATTCTCATTGAGGGCACTGAGTTAGACAAGTTTGGGGGACGTACATTTTTGTTCATTTTTTTTTATGTTTTGTTTCATTTTTGTTTATGTTTTATTTTTGTGTTTGTTTCTATGTATGTTTTGTTTGTGTTTGTTTCTATGTTAAAAAAAAATTAGGAATGTGTAGATGAATTTTGAGGGTATATTCATTGCAAACCCTCACGAGATTTAACTCATCCTCATAAGGTAATTATGGGGTTTAAAAGGCTTGTTGCACGTGCTAAGTGTAACCGTGGTACCTACGAAAACGGTTAGTTTTAGTTGTAGAATTTCTTGTGAAGGTAATCATCAAAACTAGTGCAAGGCCGATGATAAAAATGTTTGCTATTTTCTAGCTTTTAAAGAGAAATGGATGAACATGATGAATTTCAATCTTACAGTCGAGTAGTCTTGCGCTATTTTTGATTCCTATGTCTTTATAAGCACAAAGTGGATTGTTTGATTAGTTGAGAATTAGAAAACTTACCAAATTGATAATTTGTGGGTTTCCTGTGATGTATTCCAATACTTACTTGAACTTCTCGTATGCTGAGTTAAGGCTTTTACATAAGTTTGGGAGGGATCTACTATTAAAAAAAAAGAGAGAAAAGAGGAAAGAAAAATAATAAAATAATAAAAATATACATACATGAGAATAATTGACTCAGTCAGAATTTCGTGGCCTTTGCTATTCGAGCAAGTAAACCCTTAAGGATGTCTTTACATCTAGTGCCCTAAAACAAACTGGTTTGGGAGTCATTGGTTAAAAGCTCGTTACAGGGGTATCATTGAATAGCCTAATGGAATTATGAATTGCACGAGTCATGGTTAATGAGTTTAGGGGTGAAATGGAGCGTAACACGCATTCACTCCTATATTTCTTATGAGTAGTATGATCCCTAATTTATGTGACTACCTGACTTAGTTAAGTTTTGTAAAAGTAATGGCGTGAATTCAAGCTGAAATTCTGCTTGTGATTAATCTAAGTGTTTGTCTAATTTTTCTGACTAATTGAAACTACGGAACACACACACAATTAGGAATCTTAAATAGGGCTTGATTGGCGATTCTGTGAGATTTGTGAATTCTGTAGTGCTTGAAAGTCCTGTAAGGGTATTACGAGTTGCTTTGAGGCCTGAATCTGGTGTGTGGTAATAATGTTTCATGTTATGCTTAAAAATTCATGGTTGCTTCTAGTGTTCAGTTCTGTTAAGCTATTTTTGCTCGAGGACAAGCAATTAGATAAGTTTGGGGGTATTCGTTGAGTCGGTATTGTACGTTCAAAGTAATTGCTTCTTAACTTATATATTGTTAGTTCTTAGGCATTTTTATTTCAATTTTATGCATTTTTGTGTATTTGTTTCAGGTTTGCAAGAAAATAGCTTGCAATGGCATTTCGGTGACTTTTAAAGCCATGTTCACGCAGCTGCGTCACATTGTGAAGCACCTGCATCACAGAAGCAGTCCATTCCAGAATAGTTAGACGCAGCTGCATGAGATATGAAGGAGCTGCGTGACTTCAACGCAGCTGCATGACTTCTGAAGCAGCTGTGTTAGGGGATTTCAACGCAACTGCGTGATGTTTGACGTAGCTGCGTCAAGGGTTTTCAACGCAGCTGCGTAAGGTATGTAGCAGCTGCGTCACGGTCAAATTAGTGTTTTTTCCCACGTTATGGAGTGGTTGCCAAGTCAGTTTTTGAGATGGCAGTTAACTTGCTGAGGAGCAGGGAATTTAAAAAGGAAAAAGAAGGCCAGATAAATGGGGGTTGGACAGAAAGAAAAGGAACGTAGAGCAATAGAGCGAAAGACACAGAGAGCGACAGAGCAAAGAGAAAGAACCCTGCAGATTGACGGAAGAAATTCTAGTCGTGATGCAGATAAGGGAAAGAACACGTTATTAGTTTATCTTTGAACTCCTTGTACTTTAATTGTTGTCATTTATTCTGGCTAGACGTTATTCATATGTATTTCGTCTTAATTTGAAGATGAGCTAATTTTGTCGTTTAGGGTTTGCAATGCAATTATGTGAATGATCTGAATTGAGTTATTACTTGTGATTGTTATATACATGTGAGGTTGACTACCATGTCTATTCGATTGTTCTAATTACTAGGCCAATGATTTAACCTAGTATTTCATATATGCAGACACCCAAATTTTGCGCCTGTGTACTAATCCTGACAGAAGGGCAAAATCGTCATTTGACCCGACATGCGAAACGGAGGGTGGACCCCAACACGAAGCCACCCCAACGATTTACGGTCAAAAGCCGCCACAACGGACAACGAGCATCCGGTCACTTGAGGCAAGGCAAACAATTAATCCAGAAAAACCCGAGTTGATCACAAAAAGCGACTAATGGCTACTACGCTTACGATGTTCGGGGGTCTCGCTCACCGGTGAGCTAGCGGCTGCCCAGCTCGCCGGTGAGCTGGCGGCGGTGGAAGGGGGCGGCGCCCCCTGGAAGCCAAGCACAAAGAGCAGTTTATACATCAGGTAGCAGCCTTCCAAAATAATACCGCAAAAATTGGCGAATTAAGACCGCGTGGCACGGAAATCGAGAAGAGCAAGCCGGACAGCCGCGGATGCACCTGCGGCCACCGACAAATGGGACAGTGCGCGGCTCGAGGAGACAACCCGGCAGCCGAGGATTCGGCGCGGACGGCCACAGCAGGCAGCCGCAGATGCACCTGCGGCCAGCCGCAGATGCACCTGCGGCTGCCTGCTGAACTCTATACAGCGGCCATTTCCACCCAAGAAGAAGAAGAAGAGAAGAAATTAGGGAGTTTTAGAGAGAGAAAGCTCGCGGGAGGAGAGAAAAAGAGTGTTGTTCTTGGTTAGATTTGAGTGAAATATTTGTATTCTCTTGCTAGTTAGTCGAGTGTTCTTGTGGTGTTGTCCGATTTGTGAAATAAGAAGCTTTGATCGGCATTTTGCAAGGTGAAAAGGGTTTTCTTTTGATATTTTCTTGTTTATATTAATGTGATAATGTTGTGTTTTGGGTTTGTGTAACATAGTATGTTGTTATATTGATGATGATCCGTGGGTTAGGGGTTGTTAGCGAGGGTTCCATTGGAACGTAACTTCCTCCGAACGCCCCGATGACATCCGTACGGTGACATATCATTCGTTGGGTTCATAGATAGTTGTAGTATTGGCATTGAGATTTGTGATGCATATGATACCGTAATGAGTTAGTATTGTTAGATTGGTCGTAGTGTAGGTAGTGCAACGATTTGGGTGAATGTGAGCCTAGGGAAGAGATCCTCGTGGTCAAATCCCGATGATGGACATTTTTGGGTGTATGTAATCATTAGATAGGATGCACGGTTGTATATATGTAAGATCGGGCCTTAAAACGATACCAAATCGAGGTCGGGTTAAGGCCCCGTAATAATAAAGATATGTGATTGTGGGTGTTTAGGGTTGTCTGGATGGCTTACATGCCCATAGATAGCCCCGACACGTTTTGGGATGCTTGTTTTAATTTTCGACACAAAAAATACGGTTTCAAAAATAAGGTAAACAGTAAAGATTTTCTAAAAGTGATCAAATTAGGATATTAGATTCACGAGGTTTAAAAGTTAAGAGTTTGGGCGAACTTTGATCATTGTTTGACGAATAGGCTCCATTGGATTTTGAAATGTCATAAAAGATGTTTTCGGAAAAAATAAACAAACATTTTTATTAAACTTTGTGCATAGGGTTAAAGAGTTCTAGAAATTGCCTTCATTTTATTTATATTTACTGTTAGAAGGCAATGTATAGTCTCGATTCCTATTTGACAAAAGTTTAAAAACTATTGTTTTCTAAAAAATGACAACTAATAAAAACCTCATCGTTTTCAAAATTAAAATCAATCTTTCTTATAAAAAGCGAAGCCTCGTCATTTGGGTCAAAAGACGTCTAAACACTTTCTCGACAAAACACGTTTTGCCATATAAAATCAAAGCAACTTTTATGCAAAATTCACCACCGCCATCACCTAGGCACGCACGCACACACACGCAACTCCCGCATTTTTAGAAATTTAAAAGGATAGGAAAACATCGAGATAGCGGTAACCGTGTTTTCACGGAAGTCGGGGGGTGCCTAACATCTTCCCCTCGCTTAAGCAAGCCCCCGAACTCTATGAATCTCGGTTTGCAGACCAATTAATTCAGAGTCACATATGAGCCAGCAATTACGAAAACAAAATTCGGATGAGTTGGTACATCCATTTCAAATATACCAACTGGCGACTCTGGTCAATTGGCTCATAAAAAAATTCGACATTTCAAAACCCCGTCGACACTAAGCTGACCCTTTTCAAAAGTCACATCTTAATCTAAAAGCTAAAATTGGAAAGGGCTATTTAATATTAAAAAACGAAACGAAGAAAATCCCGGCGTCGACAGCTGGCAACTCCGTTGGGGACATTAGAGGGCTTAAGTCGTATTTAAAATCTCGATGTTTTCCTATCCTTTAAAATTCTAAAAAATGTGTGGTTGCGTTACTTGCATTTAATCTACCTTTTGTGCGTGTATGAATGAATATGCGAGTTTTGTGTTTGCTTTACGAATGCTTTATTGTAATGTCATCATTTGCATACGGTGAGGAACGATGAATGAATAATGAATGTATGTTGAGCAGTTCCTCCTCCTGAGGCAAACCCGTCGGATGTGGATTACTGGACTCAAAGGGGTGCTCCCCGGCGAGGCTCAGGAAAAGCATCCACTCAGATCCAATCCAATTGAAAGATCGGATTTATTCCCTTCTAGTATGTTGCGGAGATCTGGGAACCTTCATGCCGAAAAGCCCGCGAGAGTAACTTAGGGTAGGTCAGCCTCAGATAAGCCCGACACGTGGGAAGTCTCTTCATGCCCTTTTACGCTTTACACGCATAATATCATACTATAGTCAATCATTTTGTACCAACCGCTTTGTCAAAATAAAAGTACTAACCTCTGTTTTACAGGGACAGCTTGGAGAGCATCATAACTGCACACTGTCATACACTGCTTAAAATAAAGGGATACTGACCCTATTTTTCAGGAAAAGATTACAAAACCCAAAAATACAAAAATATATGCTTTAGCATGCATCTGCCAATGTTGTTTACCGGAACTAAACCTTGGTGTGTTTTATTTGCAGGATTGCGCCCCAAACTCGTCTCCAATCCAAGAAAGCCAGAGAGTCAACGGTCGAAATGGCTGAGAACCCCAATCCTAATCCGATTCCCGTATCTCGGGAAGAATTTGATGCTGTAAGGAATCAAATGACAGAGCTGACCATGTTGCTCAAAGAGCACTTTAAGCTAAAATCAGGGCCACAACCCGAGGACCCGCCGGGGCCATCATCTCAAGGGAGTGGGCCAACCCTAGAAACTTCAAAGGTTGAACCTCCGAAGCAAGTTATTATCATCCCAGAAGATGAGGTTGCCAGCAATGTCAGCAAAAAGTTAAAGCAGATGGAAGAGGCCATAAAAACTATTAAGGGGATCGGGTCATATGGCAGTGTTAACTACTCCGATTTGTGCATCTTTCCGGGAACCAGATATCCCGAGAAGTTCAAACTCCCCGAATTTGAAAAGTATAACGGGTCGGGGGATCCGTACACGCATCTGAAAGTATACATCGGAGAGCTAGGGGGATATGCTGAGGACGAATCATTGAGAATGCAATTGTTCCAAAAAAGCCTGACAGGGGAGGCTAGGACATGGTATGCGAGGTTGGACAATGCTAAGATTCACAATTGGGAAGAGCTGGCTCACACCTTCCTAACGCAGTACAGCTTTCAATCCCATATGGCCCCGAACCGATACCAGATGACGAAAATCAGGAAGCAGACCAATGAATCCTTCAGAGACTACGCTCAACGGTGGAGGAGTATGGCGGCCCAAGTGAACCCACCCATGACTGAGGCAGAGATGGTTATGACCTTCATCGATATCCAAGAGGCCCCTTACTATGAAAGGGTGATAGTGGGGATAGGGAAGCCTTTTGCGGAGATGATCAAACATGGGGAGATGGCTGAGATGGGTTTAAAGTCAGGGAAAATCCGAGACCTCACAGCTCTTGAAGCTGTTGCTGAGCAAATCCAGAGTGGAAAGTATGGTAGTTCTTCCCGGAGACCCCAGAAGAGAAAGGAAGAGGATGTGTCCCTGGTACTGCAAGGGCTATCAGGGAAGGCAGTGACCAGCCCCCTAGCTTGCCTGCAAAGAAATGAGGCCCCGCGTCCATCAAGTTTCAACAATTAAAGATATGATGGGCGCAGGAAATTCGAAAAGCCACAAGAGAGGGAGTTCACCCCATTGGGGGATTCATTGGAACAAATACTGGCCATGTTGGTAAGCCAGAAGAAGATTACAGAGCTAGCACCTTCGTCGAACCCGAATGGCAAGAGATATGACCCTAGCAAGAGATGCGCTTATCACTCGGCATCCCCAGGGCATGACAATCAGGAGTGCTGGTCGCTAAAGCACAAAATCCAGAACATGATTGATAGCGGGGAGATCGTGGTGGAACAACCGGAACCCCCAAATGTAAAGGTCAACCCTCTTCCCGAACACAATGGGGGAGGCGTGAATATAGTGGAAATCAGTGGGGTGGAAGGTCCTTTGAAATTAAAATACATAAAAAAGATAGAAGAAGAGATTGCTATGACCGATGCCCAGGAGGGTGCGCAAAACGAGCCTATCAAGTTGGTTGGCGTGATTCGAGATACCAAAAAGGAGTCTATCCGGTTATCAGCCCCAAGACCCCTTGTTATAGCAGCCAGGTCACAATTGCCAATTACCAGTTTGAAGGCTGTCCCGTGGAATTACGGGGGGAAGACCGAGGAGGAGGCCAGTTGTGCGTCAGTCAGCTCTAAGGGAAATCCATTATATTTACCCAGGCGGGTTTTTGAGAACGCGAAAAGGGAAAACGGGAAAATATCGGAGGAAAAAGCCTTGGAGTTTTGGGAGAGAATGAATCGCGGCAAGGCAGATGTGGTTAAGGCACTGGAGGTGCAGCCACCCCTGACATCCATCTTAGACCTGGTATTAGCGTCCAATGATCATCATTAGGTGTTAAGAAAAGTCCTGGAAGAGGCTTATGTCCCCAAGTCAATTAATATAGAGAGATTCGGCCACTTGGTGGGCCACCTGTTGGACAGCAATGTAATCCCGTTCACCGACGACGACATCCCCGAAGAAGGGAGGGGGCACCGGAGGCCGTTACACATTGCAGTCATCTCATCCGGGTATGTGATGAACGGAGTTTTGATTGATGGTGGGTCAGCCCTGAATATTTGCCTATATAGTACTCTGGAGAAGATGAAAATCAACCCTAAGCGTCTGCGTGCCAGCCAGGTGGTGGTGAGGGCGTTTGACGGATCTAAAAAGGATACAGTGGGAGAGATTGAGCTACCAGTGGAGATCGGCCCGTATACTTTTGATATTTCCTTCTAGGTGCTAGATATCACTGCCAGTTATAACATGCTACTAGGGAGGCCCTGGATTCATATGGCAGGGGCAGTTCCCTCCACCCTGCATCAGCAAATAAAATTCATCGTTGAGGGGCACTTGGTAACAATTGCAGCAGAACCTAATTACCCTGTTCCCTCTGTAAAAGGCATGCCTGTGATCCATGTGGACGAATCGGCCGAACCAATCAGCTATTTGAAATTAGCACCCCTCAGTACAAGCAGTTGGGAGCTCCGGAGTTAAAGCGTAAAATGTCCCCCGAGCTCACCTTCGTTGCCCGGGAAATGATGGCAATGAACTTCCAGCCAGGGCAAGGGCTGGGCAAGAACAGCAAAGGAATCACCGAGCCCATCCAGATACCAGCACACTCGGGCAAGGTAGGGTTAGGATATCACGGAGGTCTAAGGCCAAAGAACTCATATAAGAAAATTCCCATTCGGATAACCGGAGTCCCGATACCGAGAACCAACCGTGAACACTCCTCGAGGGTAGTCAAGCCTGCGTCTGAAGCATAGGGTAAGGTGGAGTCTCCCCCAACCAAGGGATTGGTCCAGCAGAGGGAATTCTTACAGGAAATCATGGAGCAGTTTGAGAAAAAATGCCATCTCCCGGGGCAGTCAGGGCCCAGTGAAAAGGGAAAGGAGAAAATGTCTGAAGGCGAGCCGATCATGCCTTTCATCAATTGGGCTGGGATAGAAGTTCCCGAGGAAGGTGTGAGTGAAGATCGAAACCAAGTTTCCGCAATCATTGAAGGTGCCAGATACAGAGACTCCCTCCATCACTAGCTCTAAAACCGAAGTGATCCCCAGAAATTGGACCGTGCAGCCAGGAGTATCTAGAAAAGGGTAAATGCAGGAGTGTCCAGGAATCTTGTCCAGTAGGGGGATCAAGGGGTTTTTAAGACGGTGTTTTTGTTTTATGTATCTGCACATCTATTTCATATTTTTGTCATGATTATTGAAAAAGGAAGTCATGTACTTAATGTTTATATATATGACAAATATTTTTGTTTCATGTCAGGTGTACCGATTTGAGTCATTCTAGCCTAACAAACGATTTTCCAAATTTGAAAGACGATTATGATTTTGATATAGAACTAGATTTCGATTTGATGGGAATTGAGCAGGACGAAGCAAGTGATGACGACGCTCCCGACGAGATCAAAGAGTGGGTCGAGGATAAACCCAAACCCAACCTAGACCAAACCATTACCATCAACATAGGAACCCCTGAGAATCCCAAAGAGTTGAAAATTGGGGCAGACCTGACTCCCAACCAGAAAGCAGAAGTATCTGAACTATTGAGCCAATATGAGGATGTGTTTGCTTGGTCACACGAAGACATGGTCGGTTTGTCCACGGATATTGTGGTACATCGATTGCCTATTAAGGAGGGTTTCAGGCCAGTTAAGCAGAAGCTGAGAAAGTTAAAATCGGAGTGGAGCTTGAAGGTGAAGGAAGAGATAGTCAAGCAATTCAAGGCTGGAATCATCATGGTGTCCACCTACCCAGAATGGCTTTCCAATATAGTCCCAGTGGCGAAGCCCGGAGGAAAGGTGAGAGTATGCGTCGACTATAGGGATCTGAACAAGGCCAGTCTCAAGGATAACTTCCCAGTACATTTCATACACATCTTGGTGGATAATACGGCTCAGTATGAAATGTATTCATTTGTCGATTATTTCGCGGGATATCACCAGATAATGGTGGCGGAAGAGGATCGAGAAAAGACCGCCTTCATCACCCCCTGGGGCACGTTTTGTTATAGACGACTTGCTTTCGGCCTCACAAATGCAGGGGCCACTTATCAGAGGGCAATGATGGCCCTATTCCACGACATGATGCACAAGGAGATAGAGGTTTACGTGGATGACATTATTGTGAAATCAGGGACGGAATCTGACCATGTGACGTACCTCAAGAAGCTGTTTGGGTAGCTCAGGAAGTATAATTTGAAGCTCAATCCAGCAAAGTGTGCCTTCGGAGTTCAGTCAGGTAAACTCCTTGGATTCTTGGTGAGCAATCGAGGCATCGAACTGGATCCGGCTAAGATTAAGGCCATTGTGGATATGCCAGCACCTCGTACAGAGAAAGAGATAAGGGGATTCTTGGGGAGGATAAACTTCATCAGTCGGTTCATATCCCATCTGACCACCACCTGCGAACCAATCTTCAAACCGTTAAGGAAAGATGCCTCCCAAAAGTGGAACAGTCAATGCCAAAAGGCCTTTCAGACTATCAAGAAGCAATTAACAGAAGCACCAGTGCTGGTACCTCCGAAGGACGGGATTCCCCTTTTCCTGTATATATCCGTAAATGATATGGCGATGGGTTGTATGTTGGGGCAAAAAGGTGAATCCGGCAAGGAACATGCCATTTATTACCTCAGCAAGAGATTCAGCAGCTGTGAACAGAATTACACACCGATCGAGAGAACATGTTGCGCCTTGGCATGGGCTGCTATGAGGTTACAGCATTACCTTCATGGACACACTACCTATTTGATCTCGCGAATCGACCCCTTGAAGTATATATTTGAAAGACCGATGTTGAATTGTCGATTGTCGAGGTGGCAGTTAATCCTACAGCAATTTGATATCCTCTATGTTACCCAGAAAGCCGTAAAAGGGCAGGGAATTGCAGATCAATTATCAGAGATGCCGACAGGGGGAATGGAGCCTTTAGAAACTTCCCTACCGGGTGAAGACATATTGTGGGTCCAACAGACGAGGTGTGATGACGAAGGGCAGTTTTGGAAAATGTATTTCGACGGTGCCATGAATGCTGAAAGGGCTGGAGCGGTCCTGGTCTCTATCACGGGCGAGCAATACCCTGTTCTCACCAAATTACAGTTCAGTAACTCAAACAATACGGCTGAATATGAAGGATGTATATTGGGACTGAGATTCGCCCGCAATATGGAAGTGAAAAGATTAGCCATGTTCGGAGATTCAGAGTTGGTGATCAGACAGGCGACGGGGGTATATGGCACTAAGGAGCTTCGGTTACTCCCCTACCATCGGTGTGTAATCCGATTGATGCAAGAATTTGAAGACATAGCCTTCTGACACATTCCCAGGGGGCGGAATGACTTTGCTGATGCATTAGCCACCCTGGCCTTTTTAATCCATGTACTCAAAAGCAAAGCCACTCCACAGATTGAAATAACAGTGCAAAATGCTCCCGCTTACAAAGAATATATATCGAAGTTATTAGAAGATGTGGTTCAGCCAAATCAGCCCTGGTATTGTGACATCCAGAAATACTTGAGGGATAAATCACTCCCCGACCAGGCGAACCGAACGGAAAGGCAAAGAATCCAGAAGATGGCGATGAAATTCTATTTAAGCGGAGACTCCCTGTATAAGAGGGATGTAGGCTTGGGATTATTGCGATGTGTAGACGAGGCTCAGGCACAGAAAATCATGGGCGAAGTGCACGGTGGAGTATGTGGGCCGCATATGAGTGGACCGATGTTGGCCAAGAAAATTCTGAGAATGGGGCACTACTGGCTATCACTTAAGGCTGACTGTGACGATCATGTCAAGCAATGTTTCCAATGCCAAGCACACGGTAATGTGATGCATGCGCCTCCTAATGAACTGCACTGTATGACTTTCCCTTGGCCGTTCTCCATGTGGGGTATGGATGTAATCGGACCCGTGGAGCCCAAAGCGAGCAACGGCCACCGGTTCATTTTCGTCATGATTGATTATTTCACTAAATGGGTGGAGGCAGCTTCTTTCCCCAAAGTAACGCAGGAAGTCATAGTCAGTTTCATCAGGAACAATGTCATTTGCCGATACGGACAACCTGAAATCTTGGTGTCCGACAATGCCAAGAATCTAAACAATGCTCTTATGAAGGAGTTATGCGCCCAATTCAAGATCAAGCATCTCAATTCTATCATTTACAGGCCCAAAATGAATGGGGCCGTGGAGGCGACAAATAAGAATATAAAGAGGATTATGGCGAGAATGTCTGCCAATCACCGGGGATGGCCAGATTTGCTGCCCCTCACGCTGTTTGCATATCGGACATCAGTTCGTACGTCTACAAGGGCAACTCCTTACGCCTTAGTATATGGGATGAAGGTCGTTTTGTGTTGAGCGGAATCGGCACCTATAAAAAGCGCGCGATTCCGGATTCGTTTGAATGAATGCAACGCGCAAGTATACGCGGTCAACAAGTAATATAATGAAAGTAAAGTATCGATCCCACGAGGAGTTATGATTAATATAAGCAAAGTATTAGAGCGGAATCGGCACCTATAAAAAGCGCGCGATTCCGGATTCGTTTGAATGAATGCAACGCGCAAGTATACGCGGTCAACAAGTAATATAATGAAAGTAAAGTATCGATCCCACGAGGAGTTATGATTAATATAAGCAAAGTATTAGAAGTAAGTCAACTTGGTTCTAATTCGACGAAGATGTTTTTGGGTTTTTTGGTATGAAGAAATGTAATTAACAATTAACTAACTAATATCGACTGAAATTCAATAGGACACAAGCTAGGATTGCAATTTCCCCCAAAGTATGCTCAATCATATAAATCTCTTGAATTACATGGACACAGTGAATAGCTAACCGAGAATTCATTATAGTGTTTACATGTCTCTTCCGATAACATATAAACATATCCTATCTAAATCTGTCGATTCAGACAGGAACATCCAAGCAAAATAATTCACCATATGTCTATGAGAATTAACAATAGCGAGGATTTCAAGCACAGATTCTCCCATTGGCTACACATGGCACAAAGGTATATGTCTATCCTTTATACAAATTATGCATTCAATCCTAAGAGCAAATACATAACATATGTCATCATATCTTTGGCCATCCCACTATACTCCATCTATCAATATCATATAGGGTACCAAATCAATTACTATGTCTAGCAATTAGTACATGAATAACTAAATATGACAAACCATCCATAAATGCCAAACAATCATCCAAGAGAGATATAATCAATCAAAACCACACAATGGGTTCCATTACAATCCTAGAATGAAAATCTAGTTCATTACAAGGAAACTAAATCCCACCAACAAGATATTCATCAAATCTTAGAGAACACAATCAAAGGAAAAGAAAGGAAAGAGAAAACCAATTGGGAATCCAATCTCCAAGCTCAATCCATCAGTCCAAGCTCTCCAATCCTTGATTCAAGCCTTGTTCTTGATGTTCCAAGCATGAACCCAGCCGCCTCCCTCTCTCTCTTGAAGAGAAAATTGAAAGATCTCTAACTAGGGCTCCAAAAAATGACTTAAAAAGGCTAAAATCGCGAACTGGTCGGGTCCGGGCGCTGCGGCGCTGCCCTGGACCGCCGCGGCGCTCAAACACACTGATTTGGCAGTCCCCAGGACCGCTGCGGCGGTGGAAACCACCGCGGCAGCGCTAGGCTTAATTTTGGTTTTTGGACTGCTGCAGCCTCCTTCAGTGTTTTGGGCATATCTTATTCATACGAACTCCGATTGAGGTGATTCAAGATGTTATGGAAAGGAGACTCGTATACCTACAACTTTTATGTTTTACAAAATTGAAGATTCGGAAAGGATCAAGGCCAAAATTGGACGTTAATTGGCTGCTGCGTAAACGAAGCGCGGAAAATGCGAACCGGGCAATTCCAAGCCTTGATCAACCAAGCCCTTATTATAATTCCTACAAAATGCAATAGAAACACATAAAACAATAAAACACCACATCCTATACAATGTGATACAAATACACATACAACTAAACAAACACTTAACATATAAATTACAAATAAATTACACAAAACGACATAGAATACATAAAATACTTAAACATGATATAATGCACCGTATTATACAATAACATAAAAACACATATAAAATCACATAAAACACTTAAAGATTCACAAATTATCAAACTTAAATGTATTCAATTCGTAGGTATAAAACTCACTCATCATTTTGCCAGTTGAAATGGAGATGGCATCCCTCCGAATTTTGCTCGATGCTCAGATTGACGAGGAGGATTGGATACAGAGCCGGTATGACCAACTGACCTTAATAGATGAAAGGAGGGTGGCGGCTATATTGCACGGTCAGTTGTATCAGCAACGCATCTCTCGAACGTACGACAAAAAGATACGGTCCCGAAAGTTCAAAGAAAATGACCTAGTGCTAAAGAGGGTCATGCCCTGTCAAGATGAAGCCAAAGGGAAATTCGCTCCAAATTGGGAAGGACCCTTTGTGATCAAGAAAGTCCTATCTGGAGGGGCCCTCATCCTACAAGAAATGGACGGCGAGGTATTTCCGCAGCCCCTGAATTCTGATTCTGTGAAACGGTTATATGCTTAAAAAAAAAAAAAAAAAAAAAATCTCCCTTGTAACTCGAACTACGTAGGACCTGATCTCCTGACCTTGCGGGAGTACGTAGGCAGCTATCATAGCGCGGTCCGTTCTATACAAAATAATAAACCTTGTCCCTGTACCAAACCCATTTCCAGAAAAATCCCGAAACCCTACTTTGACAAATACACTCCAAATCTTACCCAAACCTAGCCATATAATCAGCCAGAATCCAAGACTCACCCCGATGAAATCTGAGGGGCATGCGACAATATCTGTGGAGTTCCAATCAAGACTTGAGGAAAGAAATAAGGCAATATATCGAAATCATAATCGACTGGATAAAATGAGGATCCAATGAAGGGCGACGATGCATCAAAAAGGGAAATGACTAAACTATAAATATTTTTCTATATATACAAAACATTTTGATTACAAGTCTGTCTTTTAAATAAAAGTGATGAAACTGACATAGTGCGTGCAGGGAATAAAATCATCTACAGGTCAGAGACCAGCTGGAGCAGGATAGACAGAATAGTCGAGGCATCATGAACCTCCGGCTCACCCGCAATCTGCTGTCCCATCATGTCAATCCGAGTGAAAAGAGCAGCAGCACTGATAACAGTCGCAGAATGGCCCTCTAAGACAACTCTGACCTGCTCGATAACACTATCTCTGGCAGAGAGGGCAACATCATGAGCTAGTACAGCAGCATCCCGCTCCGCGTGCGCGGTATCCCTCTCAATCTCGGTAGCACTCAAAGCAGACTGGAGCCGGGTACCCACAATCATTAATCTCTGGATCCGATCCGCCAAATCAAGGGAAGGGACATGTATCGAAGCAGAAGCCTCCTCAACATCAGATCTGGGCGCTAATCCTGAAACCTCCGGAGGAATGACCGCATCTGAACTGGTCTCATCTGGGAAAAGTCCTCGAGAACCATCCAATACCCCAATCTGGTCAAAGTCGGCAATATCAAAATCTCCTCGCAACCATAGCAGATAAGCGGGTGTCTGACCAGGATGACTATCCCCAAAATCGGCGGAGACCCGGTGTGACCAAAGATCATATACCCTCAGCAGCTCCCTCTCCGTCTGAGGCGATGTGAGAAATCGGTAGTTATCTGCTCCCGCAAAGAGATGGAGATCCTGCATCTGGTCAAACTGCCCCATGATAGCTAAGGGATGATAAGTCGTCACCCCCCTCAAGCCAAGAAGAGGGAGGAAATCAAAAGGTGGCACATGAGTCAAGAAACTCTGGAAGGAGCAATAACCCGAATAGATCAGGAGATGGAAGGGCTCCTCAATGGCCGATAAGAACTCCCTCCAGGAAGCCGTATCAGTACATCGCCGGGGACGGAATGAGAACTGCATGGCCAAGCTGTGGCTGAAACAAAACCCATGCCGACGAAACTGCCCGATAGGTCTGAGGTGGCTCATGAACCATACATACAACAAAATGGAACTTCCCCTAAATATGCGACCAGAGAAGGAATGACAATACGAGGCCGATAGGTAAGTCTCGGCAAGTATCATCTGAAGGATGGTATGATCCTCCTGGAGGGCCGAACCGCTACAATAACCCGCATGTCCAGGAGGTCATCCCCTGCAGGCATGTACAGAACTGATATGACACAGGCCATCAAAACATCCACTCTCAAAGCGCCCCAGCGCTCCTCAGACACTGAAAAATCACTGAAGAATCGTGAGAAGCTATCCACCGAGCCAAATTTGTCAACCAAGAAGGGTAGAGGAACAAGATGGCTCGAAGAGATCACAGATAACAGAGCTGTCCTCCGTAAGCCTGTGAAAGTCAGGAAATGACGACGCATATGGCCTGAAGTAACCCGTGCGCAGGGACCATCCAGCGATAAACCAGTAAAGCGAGCATACTCCTCAAGAGTGGGGGTCAGATACTCCAGCCCAAACCTGAAAACATGTCTGTTCGGGATCCAACAACTGAGGATGCCGTCAACAAAGCCCGGCGGCACCTGGAATGACAAAAGAGCCAAGGAGTGTCCCAAAAGACCCTCCGCGATGATCCGGTCAAAGGGTAGCAAACTATCCAGCCACAAACGGAGCCTGCCAATGATCCCTGAGGGGACGCAAGGGTCCACGCGAAACACGTCCAGGGATGACATCTGTAAAAAGCAGTATCAAAAGACTATACAGGGGTCAATTTTTTCCTTTATCCACGTATATAATAAATCATGCATCATACAAGCTATAATGGAATGAATGGATCATCAAAAATAAATGATTGTGCATAAAATAAAATAAGTCTGTACATAATCCATGAAATGAGAAATGATAATAAAACGAGCAGGTTTAAGTACAGAGGTCCTAGCCTATCAAAATCTAATCAGTAAACTCTATGCCGTCAATGAAAGCATCATCATCAAACTGATCTGCAGGCAAGTCCTGGGGAATGGAAGCCTCATCCTCAAAGTTCAGGTATGGGCAGGAATAAGGCAGAACTGGGGCGTAAGATGGACCGGAACCCGCACCAAAATCGTACCCCTGCGGGTCTGTGGCATAATCCTCCTCTGGATCTCGGCCCAAGCTCCGAACAAAAAGGGATAACTGATCCACTTGCCGAGTGAGGGAAGCAATCTGGTCCGAATGGGTGGGGGCCCGGACACACTCCATCCAATCTGTCATCATCACCGACCAGTGAACCAGGTCTCCGAGGAAGAAGGTGGCCCGGGTCTGAGGCCCGATAGTGCGGGGTCTCCACCAGGCACTGAAGCTCTCGCTCGTATGAGGACCGGCAGAAAGCATATATCCGTCCTCCCCGGCCATCAGGGCCTCTGGAAGGTGGGCATCCGCGAACCAAGCTCTCTTTAAGGGAGGGGCGAAAGGGATATGAGCCTCCCCAGAAACACATCTGATGGCGCGCTCCCCTAGATACAGCTCCCATCCACCATAGGTCAGAAATGGAATACGACGAGTGGATAAGGCATGCTCCAGATCCGCGGCATAGCCACCGGCCAGGCCAGCCGCCAAATGATCCGCCGTGTAGGGAACCCAGATCACATCCGCGGACGAGATCAGCTCTAACTGCAGTCGACAGTGAGCGAAGCTATCTGACACTGGGGTCTCCTCAAGAGTACTATGATGCCATCTACGACCCCTGGGGTAAGTCTCCGGGCCAAGGGTAGTGACTGGCCGCAAGCAGGGTAGTTTCTCGTAAGCCTAGAACTGTCAAACCAAACAGGAAAACCGTAAGTAGCGGGAAGGGACAAAGAAATGGGACAAAACCAGGACTATACAATAGAAAGGGACCTACTAGCAGAAAGAGGTAAAATCCAAGCCAGACATCCGTTTGTCCATCTGAGCGAAGGTGAAGACCCTGGAGGAAGTAAGCGAAGGTGAATGAGCCCCAATCATAATCCCCGATCCGGTCAACCTCCCGGGTAACTCCGACGATACTGAAATGAATAGTCGAGGAGTTGTTCCCCAGGAAACAGCCCCTCATGATAGTCAAGAATAGACGCCGGAGCAGAAAGTCACGAGCGGACCGGTCCTCAGGGAATGGCTCTGAGAGGACCCCTCCTATAACGTCCACAGCCAAGGCTCCCGATCGAATGCTGCGGGCCTTAAAGACCTTATCTTGAGGAGAGTACCCTAACAATGATCGAACAACTGCGGGGGTGATGTCTGTCTCCAGAGGAACCCGGGGTCCAGAGAACTCCACCCCGGTGATATAACGCCAGTCGAGAGGGGTCAACATCAGCTCATAGTCCAGAAGATGAAGCGACTGTGTCTGGTGGAACCAGCGCTCAGATAAGGCCCTCATATAACCCCACGGACACCGGCGAGGGGCGATGGTGAAGAAATGTCTGAAACCCCAAGAATCTGTCATCCCTCTGTAGTCGGAATGCAGCGCATGGTAGAGAGTGTAGATGTTGAACCAGTTGCCCCGAGATTGGGTAAACTCAGGAACTTGTGACAGCCATCAAAAGTCAGGCATGGTAACCGTACGGATTTAAATGAACTACTTAAATGACGGATATACCTCGTTAGCCGCAAGGTAGGCTGAGGGGTGACTGCTGAGATCAGGACCGAGCAGATCCGGTATCCTGGCACGGGCCCCTGGTAAGGTCCGACGCGTGGGGGGAGGAGCCGCTGTGCCCGAAGGACCCGCCTCTGCCTCAGCTGGGGCATCCTCACCAACATCAGGTCGATCCGGGCGAAGGACAGACTCCGCTAATCTACGGGAATGACGGGTCAGGATTGGAGCTGGAGCTGATGTAGCCGCTCTACGACGACGGACACCAGCAACCCGGGGCACGGCGGAGCCACTGGGAGCAGCAGGATCCATGACTGAAACGGCATCACGAAAAGGAGGTACATCCTTAGCTCGTTATCTTTCAAAAACAAATAAATCTTATTGCATATTGCTAAAAAATCATAGGGCAGCATGACATGTTTATAAATTGAAAATGCATAAATACATCCCTAGGGGTGCGCTAGTTTTCCCGAAATTTCGGCAGAGTTTCGTTTGTAAAATGGACATCCCATGCACGATCAGGCATGTTTAATCAAGTCAGGCAACCAACAAATCCCAAATTCAAGTGAAAATGATGCATCATGAGCATAAAATGATTAAAACCATGATTTTTCAAAGTAAATAAAGCATGACTGCAAGACCTATTATTTATATATGCTACGTCCAACACAAATATCTCATATAGGCATGCATTGCTAAAAGTAAAACATTTAAGCAAGTAAATACATAGCCAAACGAAAGCGAAAATCAAAGAAAAAGGAGTTAAAACGTTACCCAGAGTGCGTAGGTTGATTTAATCGGAGCAGATTTTGCCAAAAGATGTCCAAAAGACGAAAAAGCCGGCTGGGGGACGAGGAAAACCGAAAACGAGAGAAGCAAAAAGCGAAAAAGTGAGCAGATCGTGGGGGTCGCGATCTGAAATAGGATCCGATCCCAGTCGCAGATGCACCTGCGGCTGGTCTCGGTGCCCTTTTGCCTCCCTTTTAATATCCCGAGTCAACATGTAACTTGTCCCACGTTAAGATACAAGATTTTAGAACCAGATGACCCATGTCAAAAACGACCAGTCAGAAACGATACCTGACCAATACAAAACGACCAGTCAGAAATGATACCTGACCAATTCAAAACGACCAGTCAGAAACGATACCTGACCAATTCAAGAACCACCAGTCAGAAACGATACCTGACCAATTCAAGAACGACCAGTCAGAAATGATACCTGACCAATTCAAAAAAATGACTAGTTAGAAACGATACCTGACCATTTCGACCTGTCAGAAACGATACCTGACCAAGTCAAGAACGACCAGTCAGAAGCGATACCTGACCTTTCAAAATGACCCGCCGGATACGAGACCCGGGCAGTGTTCATTCGTAACTTTGAAAATAACCTCTACATGAACATATTGAATGTGACATCGCATCATCTTAACGTATGTACGACATCGTTAAATATGTATTGGCATTCTCATGCATCGGGTGCCTACTTCTTTATCATGTCCATTTCATATTTCATTCCATAAACATGATAAAGAGGGGCAGCTGTAGACACCCAAAATTTGTGCCTGTGTACTAACCCTGATAGAAGGGAAAAATCGTCATTTGACCCGACATGCGAAAAGGAGGGTGGACCCCAACACGAAGCCACCCCAACGATTTACAGTCAAAAGCCGCCACAACGGACAACGAGCATTCGGTCACTTGAGGCAAGGCAAACGGTTAATCCAGAAAAACCCGAGTTGATCACAAAAAGCGACAAATGGCCACTACACTTATGATGTTCGGGGGTCTCGCTCACCGGTGAGCGAGCGGCTTGCCCAGCTCGCCGGTGAGCTGGCGGGGGTGGAAGGGGGCGGCGCCCCCTGGAAGCCAAGCACAAAGAGCAGTTTATACATCAGGTAGCAGCCTTCCAAAATAATACCGCAAAAATTGGCGAATTAAGACCGCGTGGCACGGAAATCGAGAAAAGCAAGCCGGACAACCGCGGATGCACTTGCGGCCACCGACAAACGGGACAGTGCGCGGCTCGAGGAGACAACCCGGCAGCCGAGGATTCGGCGCAGACGGCCACAGCAGGCAGCCGCAGATGCACCTGCGGCCAGCTGCAGATGCACCTGCGGCTGCCTGCTGAACTCTATACAGCGGCCATTTCCACCCGATAAGAAGAAGAAGAGAAGAAATTATGGAGTTTTAGAGAGAGAAAGCTCGCGGGAGGAGAGAAAAAGAGTGTTGTACCTGGTTAGATTTGAGTGAAATATTTGTATTCTCTTGCTAGTTAGTCGAGTGTTCTTGTGGTGTTGTCCGATTTGTGAAATAAGAAGCTTTGATCGGCATTTTGCAAGGTGAAAAGGGATTTCTTTTGATATTTTCTTGTTTGTATTAATGTGATAATGTTGTGTTTTGGGTTTGTGTAGCATAGTATGTTGTTATATTGATGATGATCCATGGGTTAGGGGTTGTTAGCGAGGGTTCCATTGGAACGTAACTTCCTCCGAACGCCCCGATGACATCCGTACGGTGACATATTATTCGTTGGGTTCATAGATAGTTGTAGTATTGGCATTGAGATTTATGATGCATATGATACCGTAATGAGTTAGTATTGTTAGATTGGTCGTAGTGTTGGTAGTGCAACGATTTGGGTGAATGTGAGCCTAGGGAAGAGATCCACGTGGTGAAATCCCGATGATGGACATTTTTGGGTGTATGTAATCATTAGGTAGGATGCACGGTTGTATATATGTAAGATCGGGCCTTAAAACGATACCAAATCGAGGTCGGATTAAGGCCCCGTAATAATAAAGATATTTGATTGTGGGTGTTTGGGGTTGTCTGGATGGCTTACATGCCCATAGATAGCCCCGACACGTTTTGGGATGCTTGTTTTAATTTTCGACACAAAAAATACGGTTTCAAAAATAAGGTAAACAGTAAAGATTTTCTAAAAGTGATCAAATTAGGATATTAGATTCACGAGGTTTAAAAGTTAAGAGTTTGGGCGAACTTTGATCATTGTTTGACGAATAGGCTCCATTGGATTTTGAAATGTCATAAAAGATGTTTTCGGAAAAAATAAACAAACGTTTTTATTAAACTTTGTGCATAGGGTTAAAGAGTTCTAGAAATTGCCTTCATTTTATTTATATTTACTGTTAGAAGGCAATGTATAGTCTCGATTCCTATTTGACAAAAGTTTAAAAACTATTGTTTTCTAAAAAATGACAACTAATAAAAACCTCATCATTTTTGAAATTAAAATCAATCTTTCTTATAAAAAGCGAAGCCTCGTCATTTGGGTCAAAAGACGTCTAAACACTTTCTCGACAAAACACGTTTTGCCATATAAAATCAAAGCAACTTTTATGCAAAATTCACCACCGCCATCACCTAGGCACGCACGCACACACACGCAACTCCCGCATTTTTAGAAATTTAAAAGGATAGGAAAACATCGAGATAGCGGTAACCGTGTTTTCACAGAAGTCGGGGGGTGCCTAACACCTTCCCCTCGCTTAAGCAAGCCCCCGAACTCTATGAATCTCGGTTTGCGGACCAATTAATTCGGAGTCACATATGAGCCAGCAATTACGAAAACAAAATTCGGATGAGTTGGTACATCCATTTCAAATATACTAACTGGCGACTCTGGTCAATTGGCTCATAAAAAAATTCGACATTTCAAAACCCCGTCGACACTAAGCCGACCCTTTTCAAAAGTCACATCTTAATCTAAAAGCTAAAATTGGAAAGGGCTATTTAATATTAAAAAACGAAACGACGAAAATCTCGGTGTCGACAATATAGAATCAAGATATGATGTATGAAATTAGACCCTTTTATGGTAGCACGTGAACTTCGTTGTTAACGTAAATTGTGATTAAGATAGAAATATACTCAATTGCCACGTGTAATTGGTAGGGAACTTGAGCTTATTATCTTTTTAAAATTCAGTAATCATATAAATATAGGTTGTTAGTTTAAAAGTAATGTTCTTTTTCAGTCTATTCTATAATCGGTAGAATTGGGGAAGATTTGCTGTATAATAATCGAGAGATATTATTCAGTTAATTGAGAGTTCTTAATTTGCAACTCATTGCGTGTATTCTAACTTAACAGTGATAACTAGGTTCAGTTGATGACATATAACTAAGTTGTAAACCCTAAACGTTGTTAATATAGAGATTTTAGTTTGGAGTAATTTAATTGTTGAATTTTAACTTCACAACTTAACAATATTTTCAGTTCACAAAATTCAATTGATGTTAATTCAATTATTTACTAGTAATTCAATGCTTTATTTGCAATTCCTCGTGGGAACGATACCTTGCTAGCTTTATACTACGATTAGACCATGTGCACTTGCATGGAGTATTTTTTGAAACGGAAATTTGCGAACAAGAATAAAAAATCACCAGTTTTGATGTTAGTACGTACAACTATATTGGCATCAACATTAGGGTTGTTTTGTTATTCCCCTTGACTGGCCACTGATCTTAAAGTGGACAAAAGATTTGGGACAAAACAAAAGGTGTAGGAAATTAAGATAGATGATAGGGAAAAATGAGAATGAGAGGAACAAATCTATATCTGTGAGGACCCGAATTTTTGGAATTTTCTTAATAAAATTAAATAAGAATTTAATTAACAAAATTATCAAAGTTGTTTAAACTATTTATTATTTTATGTGATTTAATGAGATTTAATTTGTAAATTAAATCTGTACAAAGATGGTGATAAATAATGATGAATTAAAATGATTGAAAAGTAAATAAATTGTTTAAAAATAATTTATTACATTTTGTCGAAATTGCATATAATGATACAATAAAATTGTTGTCGAGATACAGAAATTAGTATTTAAATAGTGTGATGTGGTATTGCGAGATATAGAAATTGGATATGTATATATATCTATGTGTGTGTGTGTGTGTGTGTGTGTGTGTGTGTATGTATATATATAGAAATGTGTATGTTTAATTGATAATTATAAATTCCATTAATTATGGAAATAAAGGGATTAATAAATTAAATTAATCCAAATTTATGAAAAGTTAATGAAGAAATTAGTAAAATTAAAAATATTGATTATATAATTAATCAATAATTATGGTGAAGGTTTAGAAATTGTTTAAGAGGATGAGGTAATTTTATAAATTATATACTAATAAAGTATATAATTTATATAAGAAAATTAAAGTAAAATATTAATGGAAGAATAATTATATAAATTATATAAGAATGATTATACATAAGAGGATGAAATTAACGAGGGAGTAAATAAAGGTATAATTATTGGTTATATAATTAATCAATAATTATGGAGGAAGTTTAGAAATTAATTAAGAATATAAGTAATTATATAAATTATATAATTTATATAAGAAAAGTTAATGTAAATAGTAAGGAAATGGAAAAATAAATGAAAAAAATGAATTTTTTAATTTATTAAAAAAATTATGTTTATGTATAATGGAATTTGTTATGATTTTTATGGGGAATAATATTTCGGAAACATAAACATGTTAATGTAACATGTTGTCCAAATAACGAAGTGAAAAAGTACGAAAAATAATTTTTATATGTTGTATAAATTATTTTATGAATTTTGGAGGTATAAATTACCTCATATAATTACATGCATGACATTGTACGTGTACAAAATTTGTTAAGTAAAATACCTGGAAAATGTATTAATATTCTTTATAAATCAATTTATGATTTTTAGTTAATTAAAATAAATATTTTATATATATTATATAAAATATTTATTATACAAAATAATTACGTAATGCAGTAAATTAATTAATTATGCATGTTTTGTTGCTTATCCGAATCAAGAGAGAGGCGGTGGACTTGGTGTTTGAATTAGCAATAATTTATATACTTGAGGCTTAAAAGAAGAATTTAGGCAACGAATAAAAGAAAAAAATAAACAAACAACAACACATAAACAAACACAAACTCTCTCTCTCTTTCTTCTCCTTCCACCACCATCACCGCCACCCGAACCACCATCACCATCAAGGGAGAAAAATTTTGGTGCTATCAAGAAGAATAACAAGCTTCATGGGAAGTTTTTTAAGCCTTGGAAGGTATAAAATACTTTTATTTGATTTATTTTGTGAAATATTAGTGATAAAATGATTTTATGAAAAATTAGAAAATAATTAGAATAATTGTTCTAATTAATTTTTGGATGAATATGTGTAAATTATATAATTTTTAGTGGTACTATGTTGGGAAATTTTTGACCAAAATGGTGTAATATGTCTTGGTTGGCTACTGTTTTACGTGGCGGCCAAATTTTTTTCTACGACTGGGAATTAAACGACATCGTTTTGGGACGTTGAAAGGGGAAGGCCGCGCCATGCACGGCAGCCAATTTCTCGCCAGGCCGAATGACGTTGTTTGGTTGACGTAAGGGGAGGCCGCGCACAATGTGCGGCGTCGGCAACGCTAGAAATTACCAGCGTGCCCTTGGCCTTTTAAGGAAATACCGAATGTGTCCCTAGCCTTGCCAAATGACCGGCGTGCCTCTGAGCTTTTCGGGAAATTCCAGTTTTGTCCATATAGTTGTGAAAATTATGAAAATGCCCATAGAAAATAGTTTTTAATTAAAGAAATATTTAAAAATTGTTTTAAAATGTTAGAAAAATTCTAAAAATATAGAAATGATATTTGGGCATTAAATTTAATATTTTTGTAAAAATATTAAATATTGGAGATTAATATTTAAATATTTTAAATATTAATTTAATATGTTTAAATGCTATAAAATGGTTAAATGAAAATTCGGACAACCAAATACGCTAAATTTTATCCGATAAGTCGGGTTGTCCGCATTGAACATGTTTTATATTAAGTTAAATTAATATATTAAGGGACGAGGTTAATATAATTAACCATATTAATTGATAATTGGCCCGGTACCCTAAAATTAAATCGTCGAGTAGGGTTAATTACATTATAGGTGATATTAATTAATTAAATTAATATTACGAGAGGACAAATAATTATTAATTGACTATCTTATGGTCTTAGGTTGTTCGAGAAAGGGTTTTGAGCCACTAATTAACAATTGGACGTCAAGGCAAGTTCTTCAGTACTTTGATATTAATTGTTTACCTATTAGAATATGTTAATTCTTGTTCAAATGCAAGTAAATTATGTGTTACGTGATCTGCGAATAATATGACAACGATATGTACTTTGTGCAATTATGTGAATATATGTGAGATATATTGCTTGGGTAGAAGCACAACACGTGATGCATGACACACACAAAGCATGTTATAATATGTGATACATGAAGCATGAAAGGTGTGAACTGTTGAACTTGTTGAGCCGTTGTGCTCATTACTTGCATAATATACATTTTTGTAGGTAAAGAAATAAATTTCAAGAATATCAGATTGTGTTAGAGATGGATTACTCTAAAAGGTTGTGAAAGTTATTATTATATTTTCAATATTATAATTCAATGTGAGTACATTTGCTAAGATTATATTGATGTACTGTATGTACATATAAAGTGGATCCGAATAGGATGAGTAAAGATAAAATTGTGTACTGTGATTATTCCAGATAGTTGTTACGATATAGAGTTTCTAATTATGAATTATGAAACAAAGAATATTGTATGGATATAAACAATATTAAATTTTGAAGGTTGAGCTTAATGGTACTTGTAACAGAAAGAAAAAGGTAAAGGTTGTGATTCAGGAACTAGGATTGAGATATAAGGATTTTAAATATCCAAATATTTTAATACAATGATTGAGAAAAGAAGAAAAAATTTATACCGAAAAATTTGATAATTGATGACTGTAAAGTCAATTAGTGGGTTAAATAAGGTGATTAAAGATTTATTAACGGACCGAAATTTGGACGTTAAGGAAATAATGAATAATAAATATGAAATTTAAGGTAATAAGTTTTGTCGAATTTCGGGGTCGTTACAATATTAGTTACAAGTATATATTATAGAAGTGACAATGTGGTAAAATATATATTAGTTTCATATTCCTTATTAATATTAGTACTCCTGCAAGGAAACAACCTAGATCACAATGTTGATGCACTTTGGTAAGCTGATGTCAAACACTTTAGAATGCATCATAATAATTATTTTTAGAACTATAAAAAAAAAATTTTGCGGTATGTGCAACTTTTGCAAGGCCAAAATGTAAAAAAAAAATAAAAAAAAATAAAAAAAAACTAATTCAAATGAAAACAAATTCGAAAATTTAAAATTTAATTAATATTTTTAGAAAAATAAACATTTGGAAGTTTTTTTTTAGGAAAGTTCAAGATATATACATATATATACATACAATTACCATTACTCCAATTATTCTAAGTCATGTGCTAGTTACGTTCATTTTAATGACAATGTAATTGTCAATTTGACTATATATAATTGAAGTCCTGACACACAGGAAGTCTCTCTTAGCTTGTCACCTAGTACTGCCCTTTGGGACTTGTTTTTCTAGTTAAAAGATAATTATTCCCTCACTAAGAAGAATGCAAATGCCTAACACATGACTTGAGATTGTAAAATATCAACTCTAGGAATCAAAAGTTACCAATTATGACGGTAATACGTATAACTATATTGGCATCAATATTAAGGTTGTTTTGTTGTTCCCCTTGACTGGCCACTGATCTCAAAGTGGACAAGAGGTTTGGGACAGAACAAAAAAGGCAGAAAATTAAGATAGATGCTTAGGAAAAGTGAGAATGTGATGAACCGATCTATTTTAGTCAAAAGTATATATTATAGAAGTAACAATGTGGTAAAATATATATTAGTTTCATATTCCTTATTAATATCAGTACTCCTGCAATGAACCAACCTAGCTCATAACGTTGATGCACTTTGGTAAGGTGATGTCAAACATTTCATAATGCTGATATAATATTTATTTTTAGAACTATAAAATAAAATAAAATTAAGGCATGTGCAACTTTAACATGGCAAAAATGTCGAAAAACACTAATTCAAATTGAAACAAATCTGAAATTTTAAATTGAGGATGGTGAACATAAATTGAGGATGAAATTAATTCCAAAGTTTGATATGATATTAGGATTAGATTGACAAAATAGTCATGGAGAAACAATAGATTGCCAGAAGAAATGTGTAATCTTTTTGACTTCAAGTTAGTATAAGGGTAATATTTGTGGAAGTTCGTTCGACTAAACTGTTTTGTGGATTAAGAAGCTATTTTAAAAATAAAATAAATGAATGAATATGTATGTAGCCATTCCTAAGATGGATGATTTATAAGCTTAGCTAAAGGAAGTTAAAATTGTGATTATGAATTAAATATAAGGAAGAAAAATATTCCAAAAATAGAATTAGAAATAGTTATGGGCACTATAAATTTTTAATAATGCCTTCGTGATTTATAAATGCGCAGGTGACATTCATGGATATAATGAATGGGTATTTGAGAAATATTTGAATAATTTGTGATAATGATTATTAATGATATTTTGAAACATAGGAAGGGTATAAATAACATTAATGATGGTCTTGGAAAATATTGAAGAAATGGGTGGTACATTAACTTTTTGGAAGCATTATCTATACGGAGAGAAGTGTAAAATATACACAGACCATAAAAGTTAATATATATTTTTATACAAGAAGAATTACATATGAGGCGGGGGAGGTGGTTAAAATTCCTGAAATTAAATATTACAATTGTACAATTTCGTGTCATCCTAGGTAGACTAACATTGTAATAAACGCGTTAAGCCGAAAGGATTAAAAAAATGTTGAATATACTGGTTACTTAGAAAGAGCTGATGAGAGAGTTTGAATTTTTTTTTTTAAAGATTGAGGTGTAGAGCCCTATTGAGTTAATAGAAAAAATTGTATGCAATAAAAGTTCAACCATCATTACTTGAGATAATTAAGGAATTTCAAAGTAGAGATGATGAGGGTGAGTCGATTAGTATAGGGATAGGAGGGAGGAGTAAGGAAAATTTTGACATAATAATAAAAACGGTATAATCCAATTTGAAGTGAGGTTTTGGATATCTCCGGTGTTGGAACTAAAAGAAATTTTTTAAGAGAATCACATAGTGTAAAATATTTGATTCAAACTTCAGAAAATGTTCTTAGTGTAACAACCCCGAAATTTACATAAACTTATCCCTGATTTTGGTTCGTTAATAAACATTTAATCACCTTATTTAATATGTTAATTGACTTTACAACATCAATAACCAAATTTTTCAGTATAAATTTTTTTTCATCATTCTATTAAAATATTTTAGCATTTAAAATCTTTACATCTCGATCCTAGTCCCTGGATCGCAACCTTTACTTTTTACTTTTACTGTCAATCTCAGTTATTATCTGGTTTGACTCATCACCCCAATTGTAAACGTATGATAGTTTAAATTTTATAATTTAATATTACATCGGACTTCAGTTGTTATCTGCTTAGAATTTTTGGTATAATTCAATCAATACCATAATTATACACCTGTATAATCAAAATGCTTAAGTAACCCTTTAACAGTCCAATCAGGACTCATAACACCGTTGACATATTAATAATTACCATAAGCCTTAATAATTTCAAACACAACGAATCATTATATCAGAAATCTAAAATAATTACATTATAACCTCAGTTGATGTTGTAATATAACTCTATTATATCCCGATACTCTAGGATTCTCATTTTCACCTGCAAAATGTTAATATTGAGCAAGGATGAGCACAACGGCTCAGCAAGTTCAACAGTTTACACATTTCATGCTTCATGTAGCATATAACAATTAGCATGCTATGTGTGTGTCATGCTTAACATGTTTTGTAACTATTTCTACAAATCATCTTATATACACCGTATTCATTACGATTTAACAGCTTTACAGATAAAACATTGAACATCTTCAGAGGTACTCACATAACTGCACCAAGTGCACACATTGATCAAATTATCAAGTAATCACATACCATGTAATTTCATATACATTTGATCAATTTAATCATACATCAACAAATAAGCAAGTAGCAACAAGTACTGAAGAACTTGCCTCGGTTCGTAGTTCACCGATTAGTATAACTCGACCAAAATCGTCATTGTACAACCTATATTTAATATATTAATTAAATATAGTCAATTATAAATCCAACACGTTAGTTTAGTTTAATAACATAACCGTATATGTCACTTAACATGTCGGACATAACCTGACATGTCCGTTCGCCCGTACTTATTTTCTGGTAATCTATCTCAATTCTTACATTAATGAATTAATATTTAAAAGAGTTACATATTAACCCAACCTCACACTAGTCCAATCATCATCTTAAAGTCTCTAGAATATCATTCAAGACTTTTCGAGCAAATTTCAAAATTTATGGATTATCTGACAAATTTCTGTAATTATTTATATATATAAAAACTATTATTTAATAGCTTTTAAAATATAAAGAATTACTCAACATACTTTTGTATCCCCCAAACACGATCAATATTTATCTTATATTATTATAAAAAATTTCACCAAGTTTCGTAATTTTTTAACATTTATAGAATTTTTCATGAATTTCCACTTATTTTTACATTAACTTTAAATAGCCATAAAATACAATAAATACCCATGCTCCACAATAATTTACCAAAATTTTTAGAAACATCAGACATAATATTACAATATTTCTGTCCAGCAATATTTTCAGCACAAAAATATTTTTAATAATTAAATTCTAATTTTTAATGTGCTAAAACTTCTGAAATTTATATAAATTAGCTCGTTTATTATAAAATTACGAAATTTAAGTCCATTCCACACGAAATTTAATTCTCTACAACTTTTTAGAAGGAAATATTTTCAGATTCTGCACCAAAATGGACAGAATCTGAACAGATCCGGTTTTTACTATTCTGAATCTTCCAAAATTCATAGTAATTAGCACGTTTATCTGAAAATTACAAATCTTAAGTCCATTCCACACGAAATTTAATTCTCTACAACTTTTTAGAAGGAAATATTTTTAGATTATGCACCAAACAACACAGATCTAACAATTTATACAACCTGCCCAGAAAATAAAATTTTCTGGACAGTCACACCAAATAAATTCTTTCAAAAATGTTATGCTTCATAAAATTGTTAAATATTTTAGGTACTTATAGATAACTTCCATATCTACAACTTTTTAGTTTACACCAGCTTCAAATTTCAAACACACGATTTTATATCATTTTTGCAAGGTCCAAAATCGCAGCAGATTCTGGGTAGGCAGTTTTTCGTCCGACCCAGTCTGCTTCAAACGATCACTACACACAAACCACAAAGAATTTCTATGATCTAAATATTTATACATAAATCTTACTTCCGTAGCTTTAATTTGATATATATCTTGCTCTCCAACTCTAAAAACTCGATTTTTTAAAAATCCTCAACCGATAGCCACAAAAAAAACCTATTTTCTGCGAAATGTGTTTCATCTCTTCTTTCATTTGATTGATTCATTAAACTCTATGATTAGACCATTACCCACAAGATTAAACATGCTCTATAATCATTAATTTTACCAACACCCAAAATATACCCATGAAAATCAAAATTTATCAAGGGTTTAAAATTTTGATACCTTCAAGCTTTCCATTTTCTTCTTAGTTTTCTCTTCTTCTTTTTTCTTTTTCTTCTTCTCAACCATGAGTACTCTTCTCTCTCTATATATTTGCTGAATATGCTCTCAATATAGTGGGTTTAGTTAATTAATAACCTAACCAAGATAGAGATAAATAAGAAATGGGCTATGATTGGTTGGATTAGATTTCCTTAGGATAAGATAAGAAAATGAGTGGCTCATATAAACTCCACCCACTATAAAAATCTGAGACACAGTTGGCCCCACTAAAATCTATAGCTTTAATTTCTCTTTTGGGTCCTACTTTTAATTATCTGATCCGCTCTTTGACTGTCTGACCCGAAAAACTAAATTTTTAATATTACAGTCAATTCTTACTAATTTGAATGTCCCCGACATCGTGGTCACATCCATTTTTTTCAAATTCACTTTCAAACTTCAAGTTTGACCGTTTACCCTAAAAAGTCAAATGATCAATTTTGACCAAAAAGTCAACCGAAGCACATATCGTGTTTACAGTCCATACTCACTAAATTCGACATTCCCATCACAACGGTGAAGTCCGTTTCTCAAAATTCTTCTTCAAACTCAAATGTTGACTTTTCATCTTTACAAGTCAAACGGTTGACTTTGACCAAAAGTTAGTCCCAACATCAAATTGTGTTTACTCATTCTCCTTGTCAAATTCGACATTCTGAACTTAACGATGCAGTCCGAGTCTCCAAATTCTCTTCCGAACTCCAAATTGAGATTTTAACTTGACTTTTTTTTTCAATTCCTTTAGTCATACTTTGACTATTTAACCACTTTGGCCATCTCTTGATATTTCGATTTGTAACATTGCCTTCACATATGTAATTATACTAGTTTTATCAGTTATGCATTACCTCATTATCTTTACACCGCTATTTCACGAAATTACAACCACACAGGGTTCCTTTTTAATCTTAGACTGCCACCTTAACAACTTGGCCACACATACAACTCTTATAATTATCAAATGCTTAGGCTTATTCACTATATCCATATGGTTTGCCTTATATATTAATCTAACTCGCCTTAACCTTAATCCATTTTGGTCTACTAATAAATTTCAAATCACTTGGCCTCTAGGTTGAGTTTAAACTTATTACCACCACAATACCCAACTTATCTCTTCCCAATTTACTAATTGGGACTCTCTTAATTTATCATTCAATGTTCAACTCTCACAAGCTTGCTTAATTAATATATTAATTAAGATTCACCTTATTCTTTATGATTAATTCCATTAATCATTTACCATGCTCAGCTAAAATATAATTAGCGCACCTCCAAGTATATATGTATCTCTACATATACACCTTAACTTAAACTTATAAATATCTCAATAACCGAAATTTATTTCCCTAATAAATTTTCACATACCTCATATAAAAATTTCTTACAATATATCTTTTAGTCAAATATATTTATCGAACTTTAAAGGTATTATATTACCTTATTATTAATATACCTCAAAGCATACACAATCAAATCCCAAGTTTTTTAAAAATTTAAAACCTACATTCACTCACATTTAAATCCTAACACAAAGATTAGGGAAAATGTTTACTCACTTCCACACCTTTTTCTTCTCCAAATCTAGGTTTTAAACTTCAACCTTTATCTTATCAACAAGACCCTTGTCGACGCCGGGATTTTCGTCGTCTCGTTTTTTATTATTAAAATGTCCCTTTCCAATTTTAGCCTTTTGATTTAAATGTGATTTTGAAAAGGGTCGGCTTAATGTCGACGGGTTTTGAAAGATCGATTTTTATGAGCCAATTGACCAGAGTCGCCAGTTGGTATATTTGAAATGGATGTACCAACTCATCCGAGTTTGTTTTCGTAATCGCTGGCTCATATGTGACTCCGAGTTAATTGGTCCGCAAACCGAGATTCATAGAGTTCGGGGGCTTGCTTAAGCGAGGGGAAGGTGTTAGGCACCCCCCGACTTCCGTGAAACACGGTTACCACAATCTCGATGTTTTCCTATCCTTTTAAATCCTAAAATGTGTGTGCGCGCGTGCGTGTGCGTGTATGCCTAAATGAACGTTTGTGGTGCGTTTTGCATAAAAGTTGCTTTAATTCTATATGGCAAATGTGTTTATCTGGAAAGCGTTTTAGACATCCTTTGACCCAATTGACAAGACTTCATTTTTTAATAAAGATTGATTTTAATTTCAAAAGCGATGGGGGGTTTTTTTTATTAGGTGTCGTTTTCATAAAACAATTTGTAAACTTTTGTCAAATAGGTATCGAGACTATACATTGCCCTCTAATAATAAAATGAACAAAATGAAGGCAACTTCTAGAACTCTTTCACCCTATGCACAAAGTTTAATGAAAACATTTATTTATTTGCGAAATCGTTTTTTTATGACCTTTTGGAACCAAATGAAGCCTTTTTGCCAAACATGGATTTAAGTTCGCCAAAACTCTTAATTTTAATCCTCGTGGATCTAATATCCTAATTTGCTTGATTTTATAAAAATCTTTATCATTTCATTCCAAAATCGTTTTCTCGTGTCAAAAGGGAAAACCAAGCATCAAAATAACGTTGCGGCTATTCACGGGCATGTAAGCCATCCGAATAACCCCAAACGCCCACAATCGCACATTTCATTATTACGGGGCCTTAAACCCGATTTTTGATCCGACATCGCTTTAAGGCCCGAAAAGTTACATATTTACAATAAAAGTGCATCGCAATCGCTACCTACGTAAATGCTAACAAATAAACTAAAAGGATATCATCGGGAGGTTAGGAGGAGATTTAATCCGCCATAAATCCTCTCTAACCGTCCCTAATCCATAGATCTACAATATATTGACTACATTGGATCTAACTTCCAAATACACTAAATCAAACTATTGAAAACGCAATGCACCAAATATTTTCGGATCCACAGAAGATCCACCCAACAAATGCACAAATAAACAAATATTTACAAAATATTAAAGCACTAAAACAAGATAAAAGATTAAATCTAATAAATCTACAAAACATGCACCAATACTAAGAGAGATCGAGATTATTGCCTTGATATTGATGGATATAACACACTAGCCCTCAAATCGGATGTAGGATACAATATGATGTGGGAAGATTGAACAAAATGAGACAAATCCTCACATTTCTCTCACAAACCCGAAGGTTTCTCTCTCTATTCCGCCATTTTTATCTCTCTAAAACCTTCAAAACTCCTCCTCTCCTCCCAGCTCTCGGGTGGAAATGGCGATCTATAGCCATTTCCAGGCAGCCGCAGATGCATCTGCGGCTGGCCGCAGATCCATCTGCGGCTGGGCGGCAAGCCGCCTGCGCCGCTTCCTCGGCTGCCGTGTGCCGTCTCCTCGAGCCGTGCGAAACCTCGAAAATCGTTTGGCCGCAGATGCATCCGCGGCTGTCTGGCTTGCTTTTCTCGATTTCCGTGCCACGTGGTCTTAATTCGCCAATTTCTGCGGTATTGTTTTGGAAGGCTGTATTTTTGCAATCCGGAAATCCCTGGGAAACGTGCCATATTATTCTGGGAGGCTAGTTCGGCGGGCTGCGACTTGATATAGAATTTGATAATTGTGCCTGGCTTCCAGGGGGCGCTGCCCCCTTTCCACCCCCGCCAGCTCACCGGCGAGCTGGGCAGCCGCTCGCTCACCGGGGAGCGAGACCCCCGAACATCGTAAGCGGAGTGGCCATTAGTCGTCTTTTGTGGTCAGCTCAGGCTTTTCTGGATCAACTGTTCGCCTTGCCTCAAGTGACCGGATGCTCGTTGTCCGTTGTGGCGGTTTTGACCATAAATCGCTGGGGTGGCTTTGTGCTGGGGTCCACCTTTCTTTCCGCATGTCGGGTCAAATGACGATTTTGCCCTCCTGCCAGGGTTAGTAGAGAAAGTGCAAAATTTGGGTGTCTACAACCCTATTTAAAAATCTTGTGAAATATCCAGGATATTACATTCACCCCTCCTTATAAGAATTTCGTCATCGAAATTTACGCATACTTACCCCTTTACCTATTCGATGTCCAGAACATTGGAACATCTCCTAGGAGTCTTCACAATTGATCCATAACTGTGAAAGAATTTGAATAATCAGGAAGTAAAAATAACCCCTTTTCAAATAACCCATTTATCCATTCGATGTCCCGCACATTGGAACACCTTACAAAAGGATAAATTAAAACTCAATAGCATACAAAAGAATAAATTGAAAATCAAAATATTCATTAAAACTTTCATACTATTCTGAGGGGTCATAAAGACCGTGAACATCTGCGAGAAGGTTTATTAATCACAAAGACTGAAAACATTCCACAATTATTTTGTACGCTAGGTGATCAGCCTATCGTACGCTAGCGCTGTGAACAACGACTTCACTCAGGGTTGAACTCTCTGGATTTACCAACCCATATTTTCTATCAGCATGCCACCACTCTTGGGCGCCCCTGGTGGGTTCTTTATTCATGGCTCTGACATATCCCCCCTATTATAGGGTTGTTCACCTCAGACTTACTATAAAATTCCGCTCCAAATAATTTGGTTTGGATAATAAAACTTGAGTCATTTTTGACCAAAAATGTCTAGTCAAAATAAATGACGTAGACTCACATCATTGAACTGTTCGTATATTACGAACTAAAAATCATTTTAGATTAGTTAAAATCACAAAAAATTCATTTCTAGGACTTCATGATACCGCATCATCTTGACAATGCATTGAGGATTCCGTCATTACTTCATGACTTCATAATACCACACATCTTGACAGTACGTTGAGGATTCCGTCTTTTTCATCTCCACACCATGGCTTTAATAGCATGTGATGATTTTATAAATACATTTTGATATTTTTAAATCAATTTGTCTAGCCAAAAAAATTAGCATAGACTCTTCTTTAAACGTTTCAAAATACTGAAAATTATTTTATGACTTTATCATAATACATCATACCATAGTGGGCTTAAAAATACATCCAACACTAGGTTACTCTGCATTGATGACTCCATCGTTTATCATCTCTGCACTAAATGCATTAATGATTACTAAAACATATTTGTCTTTTCAAAAGCATAAGAGTGCGATTTTAGCACGATTTTTAAGAATTTCAAAGTCTAGCATAGCTAGAAGATTTAGAATATCCTAAAACCTCAAATAATTACCAATTTTCCTCCTTATCTTTTCCAGCTTAATAACTATATCTATTATAGCTTAAATATTGCTACTTAACTCTACCCACACTCATTGTTCATCAAACTTATCACGTATTTGGGCTCAGGAATTTACCACAATCATATGGTTTGAGGAGTTTGTCCTAGTCAGGCCAAAGTCGCCCATTCGCTGAGGGGCTCCACCACATGACTATGAGTCACGAACTTACCATATGTGTCAGTTCTCAGAACACGAACTTATCTTAACATCCTCTACCTATCCGTTATACACATGAGAAAAGAATCACCTTCTCAACATACGTATAACGAATAACGCCACACCAGATTGCAATTGATTATCACTATAGAAAGCTAAGTGATTGTCAAACCAAACATAATCTCCCGCCCATACAAGAAATTGGACAACTCGATCACTAATCAATACAGGAAGTTAAGTGGTCGTTAAACCAAGAACAAATTCCCTGCCCATACAAAGAATTGTTCAACTCAACCACTATATCAATATAAGAAGCTAAGCGGTTCTAAAACCAGGCACAAATTCGCCGCCCATACAAGGAATTGTACATCTCAACCACTAACATGAGTTCTCAATTAAAAACCCACAACCGTCAACTACTCTTAACTTGATATGAATTTTCTCAATTTATACCTTATCACACTCAACACTTCAAGAGTTTACTTATTACTATTTCACAGTATCTTCATTGTTATAACACAATGTTATCAACATAACCTCTTAATCATTTAATAGACCATCTGTCATTTCATGATTTTACTATAATCACTGTGATCTTATTTCACAATTGATTTCACTGTACGACTTCTCATTTATTCTAGGATCATTTAATTCTATGATCTTCCCACTCATCTTTGATCATTTTACTTTACGATCTTTCGTTTTAAATTCTTGAATCAAGTGTTCCCTGATTCTTTTTCATTCATTTATATTATATCCATGAAGATCCTTCTTTGAATCTCCTTAAATATACATTTCTTTTATCCTTTTATGAATTTCATATATTCAGATCTTATTGCTTAAACTTCATATGAGTTTATTCTTTCACTGCCTTCAATAAATTTCCACGATTATAACCTAAGGTACTGCTACCTAAGAACTATAACCTATCAGCTCTGATACCAACTGTAATGACCCCGAAATTTACATAAACTTATCCCTAATTGCAATTCATTAATAAACATTTAATCACCTTATTTAATATGTTAATTGACTTTACAATATCAATAATCAAATTTTTCGGTATAATTTTTTTTTCATCATTCTATTAAAATATTTTGGCATTTAAAATCTTTACATCTCGATCCTAGTCCCTGGATCGCACCCTTTACTTTTTACTTTTATTGTCAATCTCAGATAGTATCTGGTTTGACTCATTACCCCAATTGTAAACTATGATAGTTCAAATTTTATAATTTAATATTACATCGGACTTCAGTTGTTATCTACTTAGAATTTTTGGGATAATTCAATCAATACCATAATTATACACCTGTATAATCAAAATGCTTAAGTAACCCTTTAACAGTCAGATCAGGACTCATGTTGGATATTTTCTATATGAATATATACGTGCAAGTATACACGGTCAACAAGTAATAAAGTGATAAAGTAGAGTGTCGAACCCACAGGGAATTAAATAATAATAATTACTAAACACTAATTTAATATCAAGTTAATTCTATTTAAACAACCTCAATTTAATTATAAAATAAACTAATCAAAATTACTAACTAAATTAAACTAATAAAAATGATTAAATCAAATTAAAATAGTAAGATCACAATTTCCCCCAATGCTTCATTTAAATCTCTTTATTCTCTTTTTAACTAATTAACTATATAGAATTGTTAACTGAGATTTCTTAACTATTTACTAACATTTTTCAAGAATTAATAAAAAGATTTATTTCAATTAAGTTACTATATTTCTATGCAAAATAATTTGAAATAAACTCATTAAGATCCAACTCTCAATAAAGTTACATGTGACATATAGGTATCTCCATCCTACACACTATTATGCTACTCTTCCTAGAAAGAATCAACAAATTCACATGTTATCATATCCGGATCTAATCCTAGAATTCCTTTTACAATTCCTTCTAAGATATCACAATTAATTATTGTGCAAATAATTATACATAAACGCATAAAATATGATAAACAACTCATATACAATTTTCAATAATTAAAAAGAAAAGAAAATAAATTAAACTACACATTGGGTTCAATTGCAATCTCAAATAAAAATTAACTCATAATTAAATAATAAATTAACCACAAATAATTCAACATCTCAAAATTACAAAAATGAAAGAGAAAGAAAAGAAATCAAATATGTGTTGATATCCGTCTGTCACTCGGATTATAGTCTCCAATCTCTAAGCTTCGGACATGTTTAGATCTTGAATTCTAGGTATAAGCAGTTGATACGACATGTTACTTGAAGAACTAGACACCTATATCTGTATTAAAGGATCAAAGGCCTTTAATTATTGAATTTTTCGAGTTAAATATTTGCTCCTAAAACTACTCCTAAATTACTCTAATAATCTGCTATTCTATGTTAATATATTCTAATCAATGTTAAAAATACTGAATATAATAGCTATATAGTGTATTTATAGGAGTACAATAATAATCATAAGCTAATGTGGAAAAGAAATCCAATTTGGAATCAAATTAATGCACAAATCCGCGAATAATGTCATTTCTGGAATTATTATGCTTGCCAAACACTGCCTTCGCTCGGTTGACCGCGTCAACGGACCACCATGCGCGCATTGTGCTTCTTGTTTCCTTCCAGAACAAAAAGCGACGTTGTTCCATGCTGTGTAACTGCAATTCCTTGCGCGCGCATGGCGCACGGTTCTTTTTCTGTCCCAAACAACGCCACGCGCCGCCGTTTCGACGCGGCTGCTGCTTAAAGAATTTCGCGCATTGCGCGCATACTGTTGTCGTTATTACAAAAATGCCACCGCGTTGGATATTTATAATCAGGGCCCCCAAGAATCTGCTTTATTATGATTTTGCCACCGCTTCTTGCAGAAATTACAACAATGCCACTAGTGATTAATTTACTTCCTTTTCCTACAAAATATTAATAAAAATAATGTAAAAATACTGAAAATAATTATAATAATGCATAACATTAAATAAAACACTTAAATTACTAAAAAATACTTAAAAACTCACAAATAATTAAGCCTAAAAATATTAAATAAATAGATATAAAATCTAATTATCAAATACCTCCAAACTTAACTCTTTGCTTGTCCTCAAGCAAAATAAAAAATAAAAACAAAAACTCTAATTTACCAACAACTCAAGCAATGAAACAATATGAATTTCAATTTTAGTCTCAAATATTTTTAAATAATAACTTAAAGAAAATTTTTAAAATTATGCAAAGTCCTAAAATTTCAACATATTTATTAATCTTACTCTAATCAAGACCCTTCGTGTGTGTGTGTGAATTCCAAATGTATCAAACTAGCAAAAAAAAATTTAGATCCGCTCACATAATTAAATGTCTCATAAAAGATATCAAAAAAATATATACAACAAACCTCTATATTTTTATTTTTCATATCACTCAAAGCTAATACATGCAAATATAACTTAGGAGATCAAAAAGTTTTTAAACTTTTAAGCACTACTAGGATTATTAATTTTCTTTTAAACTCTTTTTCTTCAATTAAATGGATGCATTTTATGCTCCATCCCATTTTTTTCTTTCTCTTTTTTCCTCGGTGAGTGCATTTTATGCTCCATCTCACCAGCGAGTGCGTTTTACGCTCCATCTCGCTTTTCTTCACATAACTCTCTTAACTTTTTTTTTTCTCCACAACATAAATTAATTTTAATAATCCCAGAAAATTTACTTAAATCATCTCTCTTAAATTATATTTTACCACAATTTCGCTTCAAATTACGATCAAATAAAAATATATAATTCAAAAATATCTATCATGAGCATTTAACCTAATAAACTTCATTTAAGTTAAAACTAGCTCAAACAAATGGACATGTGCATAAAAATTTAAAGGATCTTAAATAAAATAATAATCAATAAAAGCCCAAAATTCAAACTAACAAAAATTTATCCATTTTTCAAAAGTTATTAAATAAAAACTAAAATTTATCATCAACCAAAAATTTAATTCAACTAATTCATTGCCCAAGAGACTCTACCTAAAAACTAAGTTACCCCATTTTCGTAGGAAACACGATTGCCCTTAGCATGTGCAACAAGTACTTAGTCCTCATTTTATAGGGCAGTTACATATTTTTAAAGTTTTCCTCATGGAAAGGAAGAATGATAAACTTAGTCCTCATTTTATAGGGCCATTTAAAGTACTTAGAAAGAAAAATGAAGTAGTTTATGAGATAACTTTAATTACCTCCAGAACTGGAACATATATATAATGTGTTTTATGTTTCTATTTTGCGTCCTTATAAATCAGACTATAAACATATAATAAATTATGAGTCAATACAAATTGAAATAGACTTGAGTTCTGATGAAGTTTCAGTGAAACTTGTTGATAGAAAAGAGCAAGTTTTGAGGAACAAAGTAATACCCTCGGTAAAGATAATATGGAAAGATTATTCCGTAGAGGAAGCTACGTGGGATATAGAAGATAAAATAAAAAAAAATTAGTAAATACGAGCGATTCTGGGGATGGAATCCTTATAAGGGGAGAATGTAATATTCTGAAAACCCTCATAAAACTTTTGTGGTTATAAATGCAATTATTATTTAAGTTGAAATTTTAATTTTGAACATTGTAAATATATGTATATAAATACATATATTATTTGAGTAAGATTAGTAAAATGGGAAGTAATTAAATTTTTTTAACACTTTAAAAATTAAATAACAATATTAAATGTAATGTAAATGTGTCATTAAATACCAACCATGTCCCAAAATGTGGCCTATAAATGTCCCACTACTCCAACCATATTTCAGCATTATAGAGAGAGAGTGGAGGGTAGAGAGAGAAAAAGGGAGAAAGTGGAAAAAAAAATAGCAACAAGGAAGAAAAGAAAGAAAAGAAGCAAAAAGTTAGAAAGGTATATCCTTAACCCTATTTTAATTCTTTATATTTATGTATATATATAAATTTTATGATACTTGAGTTTAAATTTCATGGGTTAAATAGTGATAACAAGAAATACTTGAAAGAAATTAAAAGGAAGTTAAAGTAAAACTCGATCAAAATAGAGTAGATTGGGTTATTTGAAATATTTATTGATGTGGTATATTTTGAGGGAACGGTAGCCCTGGATTCTTGGATATAAGTTAATATATACTATCGAAAATTTGAATCTAATCGGAATTGTAAAGAATTTGTTATGAATTAAACAAAGTTAAAATTTTAGTAAAAATCCTAAAACAAAAATAATTCAATTTTTGTCCGTGAGAAAATCCTGAGAAAAACATTTATATGGTAGACTCTATGATGATATTGAGCTACTGTGTAAATTTCAAAACTTTTCGAGTTAATTTCAGTTTTAAAGATTTTAGAAATTTTGAGCATAAAAAGTCATAAAATAAATTTTAAATTAATCTGAAAAATTCAAGAAAATTTGTTACATAATCTGAAACGAGAAAAGTTTTCATAAGATATTTTAGTGTGTTTAAGGTAAAAATAAAAGTTATATACAAGTACGAAAATTTTAAATTTAAATAAATTGAAAAATGTAAAATAACATTTTTTGAAATAAATGAGAGAAATAATATTAATAAAAGTCAGTTAAAAGTAAAAATGTAATGTAAAATATCACTCATGAAAATGGTATGAAACGATAGATAAATCGTAATTACAGTATCCGAAAGTCCCGAAACGAAGTTATACATATTTATTGAGGAGAACTATTAATTAATTAAATAAGTCCTTATGAATGGTGTATGTTATTATTTGGAGACATAAAATAATTAAGCAATGAAGGCACATTCAAAACAAGCAAGTTTCGCAAATTATGTAATTTCTTATTTTAAGCAAGTTCCCTCACTTTGAGCAAAGTTTACAAATTATGCAAGTTCCTTAATCAATGATAATTCTCATTATTATAAGTTTCCGCACTTTTGTTCATTAGAAATTTATTCCTTATTGAACTATAAATTATTTTCATAATAATTCTTGGACTGTCTGTAAAAGGAGCTTGTGCCATTTGTTCGGCTAAACTCAGTTGTTATGTTTATTGAATTGTTTATGATTTTGCATAAATATGTTATCCAATCCAAATTATTTTTGTGCGAATTCCTATGTTAAGACTAAGTATGAACAACCCTAAAAATAGGGGTATTATGTTATGGTCGGATAACCGACATGTACTATAAAAACACAGCTTTATTAAGATGTTACGTGTAACATGAGAGTATTGTTAGGTTGATCACCTAATGGTGCTACAAGGGATAAGAGTTTATAGTCCTTGGGATTATTGAATGTCGTGTAAAGGTTCATAGTCTTGTTACTGTTAGATATGGGTAAAGAGTTCTAGGTCCCTATGACCACTTAGTGGCCTTCAATAATTTTCGTTGTGAACATTTACTAAATTTTAAGTTTCTAGTAATTTAATTCTATTCAAGAATTTAATATTCATTATTCTGTCAAGAGATTTTTGTTGAGAGTCCTTGAATTATTGAAATTGTTAATTCTTCCTAAATCATTGAATATTGCTTCACTCACAGTTATTTTGTTTTTAACTATTATACTTGCAAAGCAAATTAGTTGCTTACTCTTGCATAAAATTTTATAATTACAACTAAGATTGAGGAACCCGAAGGGTCGGGTATAAAAGATAAGGAAAAAGGGAAAATAGGCAAGGAAAAGCAGTAAATAGTTACGTTACAGCTAAATAAATATTGATAAGGTAATATTTTGAGAACTAATGTATTAGTTGTGTAGTGTATGTAAGATCTAGGAAAAAATATGTAAATAATGAAAATATTTAATTTATAATGTAACTTACCTTATTTGAATAACTAGTTGGCATGTGTGAATGAATAGTAGTGCACCAAGTAGTACACGAATTTGGGGGTGTTACAATTTACTTTGTAAAGCTTGCTCCAAATTGTTAGAACATTCATTATGATTCATCCTTTGCTTGTGAGCTTGAAGAGAACTGCAAACTTGTCAATTGAAATCTTTGATAAATCTTTTGAGTCTTTAACAATCATCACAGCACAATCAAATTTTCCCGTCAATAACCAAGGGACTTTGATCCAATGATTATCCCCGCCCTTTATGTATCAATAGAGACGGAGTTTTTCCATTTCTTAAGAGAGTCAGATTCGAAATGGATATTTTCTTCTTTATCCCATTAGATTCAGACTAATTAGTTGAATTTATTGACTCGTTTAAACGTCAAATTATTCGTAAGTTTTTTTTACCTTGATTTATCTTATTTTAAAATGATCTATTTATCTATTAAATGCAAAAATTATAAAATTCCACACACACTGTGTGTGTGTGTGTGTGTGTGTGTGTGTGACCAAGATCAGGCATGTTGAATCTTTGTTCTCCTATAATTTGAATACTATGAGACATCCTATTTACAAACATGGGAACATCATTTGGCAGTCTCATGCTGGAGTTGGTCATTGTTTACCATGATCCTCTTTGAGAAGATGATTGCCCTCTTGAAAACTGACCTTCTAATGGTATAGCTCGAGCAGGTGGAGGAGATGAATGCCTTGAATTTCTTCTTTCATCTTGACTTCTCTGCTCCCCTTAAATTGATGATTTTTTTTTTGCTTTTTCCCCCTGACTTTGGTTACCTATTTTCTCCCCATTTTTGTCATCTGTCAGGAAAGAGACTTCCTGGGATAGGTGTTGGACTCCAAGAACAATTCTTTTAGTTGTTGTTGAGAGGAGACTATCACTCCTATTTTCTTTTAACCTCTCTTTTACTTTTTGTCTCAGCTAATGTACCAAAGCCATTGCATTGTTGGTTCTATCGAGGACTCTATCAATTTGCTCCATTTGCTTTGAAACTTTCATTTTGAATTCAATGAGAAAGTATCTGAGATCAAAGATTTTGTTGGAGAGGAGCTCAATTGATTTATCATGGATCTCCTTCATTTGTAAAATGGCCTCTTTCTATTCTTTAATCATGCCAAAGAAAATTTAACCCTTTCATGAAGACTGTTCACCATAGTGTTGAACATGTTCTTCATTTTCTTGCTGAACTCTTTTCCCATTTCTTTAGGGACCTTTTCTACAGTAGAAGTTATTTTGTTCAGACTGTCTATAAGTTCATTGGTGTTATCTTCAAGATCTTGACTTAGATCTGCAGACACAAGAGCCATGAGATCAGCAACTTGGACCTTTGATGGTATCACAAAAACTCATTCCTGGATTTAATTCAAGAGAGGTTCTAGTCTAAGAGTGTCAGGTTGAGGGGAATCAACCAGGGCAAGAGCTAAATCAAAATACTCATGCTGTGATGAAGAGGGTATATCCGAAGGAGGGGCTAACAAAGTAACATGTTGTACATTGTCTTGGGAAGAGATGGGAGAATTTACGAGGGAATTTATGAACATGAGAATTTGGTAGTGTATCTTTAACGATCGTGTACTGTATCGGAGAGTGGATTAATTTGTCATCGATCGTAGGGTTTTGGGACTCTACGACCGGTAATGTATGTGTGGGAGAAGTGGTATGAGTATCAATCATATGGTCTTGAGATACTACGATCGGGTAGTCGATTGAAAAACACGAAATATTTGAAGATTGCTCAGAATTCGTAAAGGATAACTTTACAATCTAGTCATAGCATGACAAGTATAAATATTCAATGTAAAATAAGGAGATTGGAACATAAGTTACTCTATGGAAAGAATGGCAGAAAGAATCAGCAAGTTCATTGCATATAAGCTAAGTGGCATATGAGATTACCCTTGGAAAATTTTGGGATACCAACTTCAGATTAGGAAATGTTGAGAAGCTCCATCCCATAAAGCTATGATCTCCTAAAGTGATCGCCTTCAGCATTGGCATCAAAGGTAGAAAGTAAAGTAGTTGCTCATTTTCTAGATCATACAAGGTATTCCTTTTGTCTAAGTCCAGATTGATGAAATCTTCAAAGAGCTCATCTGCACTCATTCCCACAACATGGATCTGCCCAACTCCAGATCCAATGATTTTAACAAGTAAACATGCATTTGGGTCTTCTACTCTTTCAAGCACTATACGTGTTATTAGTCCTGGTGCAGCTGATGCAACTTAAGGAGGTCCTTGATGAATAGGTCGTGGGTCCCCCTCACTGTCTAGATCTTTTGGCTTTACAATCACTGGATGAGGTTCTTGAGGAACAGGCAATTGCTCCCTCTTAGTATTTCTATTGATTTCTTCAGCCACTTTTGTGATAATATTTGTAATCATCAAGGAGTCATCAGTTAGAGTTGTAGGATCCTCTCTTCTTTTTCTTCTGGTCTCTATCTTATTCTTCTTCTTTTCCACCATTATCTTTAATTTTCTCTGCAGTTTCTTTAGCTTAGGTTCTGTATACTTCACAACCATTTCTTCATCAACTAGAGGCTCAGGCTCAGGTGCTCCCTCAGCCATCTCTTTAATATCTTGAGGTTCAGACTCAGGTGCTTTCTCAACCATTTCTACATCAACTACTTTTTGCAGCTCGACGATCGGAGTCTGTTCTATAATCAGAGTCTTCTCTAAGATCGACTCTCCAACTTGCTCTTCAAGATCAATTGATTTCACAGAGGTTCTTCTCTATCTCTTGGTTCCCTATCTTTTCATATTCTTTAACATTTGAGAGATTGGGGCAATGTCCTCTTGAGTTTCTTTAAAATCAGATGAAACATTCTTTGGCAGTTGTTCTTCTTTCTTTTCTTCTTCTTTCTTCTTCCTCTTCAAAGGTTGTTGTTCAAAGACTTGAGATGTAGCAGATCCTTGAGACTCATCTTCAAGAATCTTAGATATCTTCCTTTTGGCATTAACTCTAACTGGTTTCTTAACTTCACTTATTGTGTGTTCACGCCCTCTAGATAGCTTAGAACGGTGCAATTCAATTGGATTCTTTTTCCAATTCTTAAATAACTTAGGAGTAATCTTCATACTGACATTCAGAGCCTCACCTTCATCATCTCCAATGAGCTTCTTCATTTTCTTCTTTAGAACATAGCTAAGAATCCACCCATAGTACATGTTAGAGGCTGGCTTGTTAGGCTTCCTTTTTGCAACATCTTTTAGCCATTTTGTTATCCAGCTCATCAAAATATAACCAAAATAAATCTCCATCTTGTTGACTATTGCAGTCATGATCTTCAGTTGAAGTTCATTGACTGAATCAGGTGCAAAATCTTTGTACAGAATACACTTTCCTACGATATTAGCCAGGAATTCATAGTCAATAGGAAACTCCTTTTTCATCCCCTTAAGTTGAGAATTTTTCTATTAATTCATTAGCTTCATCGTGCCTTCTTCATTATCAACATTATTAAATGAAATAATACATTTGCTCACGAAACCTATGTAGTTGTTTAGCTCTTCCAAAGTTATCTTTAAAGTGTGACCTTTCACCTTCGTCGTAAGAACATCATCATCAATAATAGCATTAAGATAAAATTCTTTAACAAATTTGGTGTTGCCTTCTAGAATCTTCTTAAATCTAACCTTTTGAACGAGAAAAAGCACATCTCCTAATTTCTTTTCTGTTGTACCGAATTTCTCAAAATAGAGTTAATTTCTAACAATAATTTGATAACCTACCATCTTATCTTGAAATTAAACTAAAACGAACAACAAAGTGCTTACATTTTCTAGATTAAATGATAATTCGAATTCTAGGACTTAGACGAGAAGCTTTAGAATAGTAAAGTGTAAATTGAATTTCTAAAGGACTTTTAAATTACTTCCCTCTATTTTGCTGAAGTGGGACACTTGTCAGAAGGTAAAAGGTTGTATGTTACATCAGTCATGCTTTTTCATTACTGTAATGCAGTAACTTCATCTGATTACTCACTTTATTTGGCAGTGTATGACATGCTCTTGGTTAACACCTCTTTAACTTCTTCAATTGTAGAGTAACTTTTGTCTTTTTAACTCTACGATTTAAGAATCACTCAAAGTACTTTACAAATTGAGTGCTTTTCACTGATTTACTTTCCACTATACAATCGTCACTTTGTTCTACGAACTCTTTCACACTACGATCGATAGCTTCCTACACTGTTAGTAAAGTACAGAGCATAAAATCTAAGATTGTAAATTTAGCATGCCTAACTCACTAATTAATTTATTGAATCTAGATCCATCCAAAGGTTTAGTAAACACATCTGCAAATTGATTTTCAGTTGGAATGAAATATAAAGATATGTTCCCATTTTGTACATGATCTCTTATAAAGTGATACCTAATGTTTATATGTTTAGTTCTAGAATGCATGACAGGATTATGTGCAATAGAGATAGCACTAATATTATTACAGAATATAGGAATAGATTAAAAATCAAATCCATAATCAGCTAATTAATTCTCCATCCACAAAATTTGAGCACAACATCTACTAACAATAATGTACTTAGCTTTTGTAGTTGAAGTAGATATAAAATTTTGCTTCTTGCTAAACCAAGATACAAGTTTATTTCCTATCATTTGACATGTGCCACTAGTGCTTTTCATGTTAATCTTACATCATGTAAAATCAGCATCTGAATAACCAATTAGATCAAATGGAGACTCCTGGGATACCATAGTCTCAAATATAGAGCACCCTTGAGATATTTGAAAATCCTTTTAACAATAATTAAGTAAAATTCCTTAGGGTTAGTTTGAAACCTATAGCAAATACCAGTAGAGAGTAAGATATATGGCCTACTAGCAGTTAAGTATATGAGAGATCCAATCATACTTTTATATTGAGTAGCATCGATACTTTTATCTTGTTCATCCTTGTCAAGTTTAGTTGCAGAGGTCATAGGGGTTTTCATAAGAGTAGATGATTTTAAGTCATACTTCTTAAGCAAATCCTTGATGTAGTTCGCCTGACTTATAACGATTCCATTCTCAGTTTTTTTAACTTAAAGTCCAAGGAAGAAGTTCAATTCTCCCATCATACTCATCTCAAATTTACTCTGCATTAGCTTGGCAAATCTCTCACATAATTTTTTATCAGTGGAATAAAAAATAATATCATTTACATAGATTTGAATTAATAAGGTTTTATCTATATGCTTTCTAAGGAATAGATTTGTATCTACCCTACCTCTAATGAATCTATTTTCAATCAAAAAGGTAGTGAGTGTTTTATACCATGCTCTAGGTACTTATTTTAATCCATACATTGTTTATCTAATCTATAAACATGATTTGATAGAGTTAAAATGAAAAAACCTGGGGGTTGTTCCACAAATACTTCTTCTTGAAACTCTCCATTCAAGAATGCACTCTTGATATCCATTTGAAAAACTTTGAACTTCATGTGGACTACATAGGCTAGAAACATTCTGATTGCCTCCAATCTTGCAACAGATGCAAAGGTCTCATCATAATAAATTTCTTCTTTTTGTGAATATCCTTTAACTACCAGCCTAGCTTTATTTCTCGTTATAATGCCAACTTCATCCATCTTGTTCCTGAAGACCCATTTAATGCTAATGATTGCGTGATTTTTAGGTCTTGGAACTAATCTCTAAACTTTATTTCTCTCAAATTAATTTTGTTCTTCTTGCATGGCTTTAATTCAGCTTGAATCTTCAAGTGCATCTTCAATCTTCTTAGGTTCCATTTGAGATAGAAAGTTGAGATAAAGACATTCATTTTGAGTGGTTGACCTTGTTCTAACTCTAGCATTTGGACCACTAATGATTAGATCTTGAGTGTGATCCCTGTCCCATCTTTTTCCTGTAGGGGTAGATGTCTATCCTTGTGCCTTCTTGTCTAAGTTTTTTAAGATTTGGTTCTAGATCAGCAGTTTCATCAGTTTATAAGGTTTCCATTTCAGCAGTTATAGTTTCTACGATCTCCTTGTCTGGCATCACGATCGTGTTGTCTGGTTCTACGATTTCATCTTCTGCGATCATATGGCTTTCTATTGAACTATTGAAAGGTCTGACTCTACGATATTATAATATTAAGGAGCTTGAATTGGTTCACTTTGATCTGTTTCATCAAATGTGACATGAATAAAGATTTCAATAGTTAGTGAATCTTTGTTGAAAACACTATATACCTTATTTTTCGTAGAGTATCCAAGGAAGATTCCTTCATCTGCTTTGGGTTAAAACTTTGACAGATATTTTGTGACGCCCCCAAATCTAGGCCCACACAGCCCAAACTTGAGTCGTCAAAAGACTACAACAAAAATATTACAACAAAGCACAACGTACAACAATACAGTGTATAATAATACACAACTAAGTCTTCACTATTATTGCCACACTATTTTACAACACGTGAAGACTACGACAGCTATTCCTCGGACTTTCACTCATCCCCCGGCTAGACCCTGTTACGTTTTCATCTCCTGTTGAAAAATAATGGAACAAAAGAAAGGGTGAGCTCAAATAGCCCAGTAAGAAATATCATGACTAAGATAATGACGAATAAATTATCATTAGCCTTCAACAGTTGAGTTCTTGATATAATACAATAGACTACAAGGTTTATATCAAAAACTGCAGTTAAATTCTTAAACAATGTTCAGATCAATAAAAGCAGCGGAATGAGCAATCTATTAGAAGAATAATGCAAACCATAATGTCCACTCGCTTCTCTTTTTAGTAAAAACATCATCAACTTTTATCATCTGAAATACCATTAGTCAAGATAATACAAATTCACAGTTCTTGGTCATAATCATGCAGATCAACAGTTCATCTTTGCACTACGGGCCAAAGATATTCAATATAACACCAACGGTCATGATTATACCAGATTCAGCCTTTGGTCATAATCATACCAAACAACAGTTCATCTTTGCACTACGGGCCAAAGATATTCAATATAACACCAACGATCATGATTATACTAGATTCAGCCTTTGGTCATAATCATACCAATCAACAGTTCATCTTTGCACTACGGGCCAAAGAGAACATTCACCACGTGCCATAAAAGACACCGAACAGATGTATCGCCTTTAACCTAGTATATCGCCTTTAACCTATCATCTGTTCAACAATTATATCACATATGTGCCCCCGACCACAGATATTCACAACAGCTTGATTCTTGATGGTTAATACAAATAACAGTGATACAAATGATGAACAGAAGAAACAAGATAAACAATAAGTATCGGAAGTTTACTTTGTGCAGATTCAAACAATGTCCAAATTGTCAACATGATGTGGAGTGAAATTTAAAAATGATATTCAAGATCCACAGTTCAGAATAACGGTTACAGTTCAATAGAAAGGTTCAGAAAATAGGAAGGTTCAGTTGAAATAATGAAGTTCAACTATTATGGAACATATAATATTTTCAGGAATTATAGAAGCAATAGTTTCATAATAAGTTTCGATTTAAGAGTATGAAAGAAAATGACATCCCTTACCATAATAAATTTAAGAGTGTGAAAAAATAATATTCCTTACCGCAATAAATTTAAGAGTGTGAAAAGAGTGATATTCCTTACCGCAATAAATTTAAGAGTGTGAAAAGAATGATATTCCTTACCGCAATAAATTTAAGAGTGTGTAAAGAATGATATTCCTTACCTTAACACGTGACTGGATATTGATTTAAATGAGGTTGATCAACCTATATATTTTTAATAAAATTAGTAATTACCACATATAAATTTCAAGGTGTATGATAATTCATATATTATGAACTATCAAAATTATATATATTTAACATAATTTTTGTAGTATAATATAACAACTTTAAAATAGTTTTTAAAATAATATTCAAAAATAAATCTTCCAAAGAAAGCTTTTAAAAATGAATTTTCTCAAAGAAGAGTCTTCTAAGGGAAGATTTGTGAATACCGTGAAAAATAGGAATTTATGAAATTACTACTCTTTAATAAAAGACTTACTTGAAAAATTCCTGCACTCCTTTTGGCTTTCAAACACTCAAAATAACCTTATTATTCTCAGAGAAAACTCATAAAATTCTTATAGAAAAATTTTATGTTTTAGGTGTGATTTTTCTATTCAACTGAGCAAGCTATTTATAGGAAAAATAATATCACTATGCGCGGTAGGTGGCACTGGCGTGCTGCACGCCAGTGCTGAATTTCTTTCACGCAGCCGCTGGCTGGTTTTTCCTTCCTGCACATTTTGCAATTCATTTCTCATGTGGGCCCCACATGGGTCCCACATGTTACTATTCACGTACTATTCACATTACTATTCACGTTACTATTCACGTTACTATTCCAAATAGTAAAATTATTATTATTATTATTTTTTAAATTTATTTATTTATTTATTCTTCCTGTGAGTCCAACATATAAAATAAAATAACGCTACAACAATAATTAAACAATAATAAACACGTTACAGATTATTATTAATTTAATAATATAATTTACAGTGTATTTGCTACTGTGACAATTATTAGGTTCAATAATTTTAAACTACAGTGCACCAACAATTATTGAGTCAATGAAATAAAATACAGTGTAATGACAATTATTAAATTAATAATGCAAAATACTGTGTAGCAACAATAATTGAATTGATAATATAAAATATTATGCAGTGACAATTATCGATGAAATGATGCGTAACAGTTACGGTGTCAATAATATGAGACATTGTGTAATACCGTGTGCTACTGTAGAGTACCGCATGCTACAGTAAAATACCATAAATTACCGTATGCTACAATTCTTTTATCACCGGTATTTTAACAGTTAGCACCGTTGACTATTTTTATTAAAAAGGTTACTTCTGTCGTTTTCTATATCCGACAAATATTCCGTTGTGGGGTCCACCAATAATTTGTTATTTCGGCGCCGTCGTACGACATGAATATTCCCCGACAAAACGAATATTCCCCGACAAAGCGAATATTGTCCGACAAAATAAAATTTGCACATAACATCATTAACTTTCAATTTCGTCAATTTAACCACTTACTGTTTAATGAAAATATATATGAAGAAAAAATAAATTTTATATTTCATAAAATTCGGGGTCTTACATATTTCTTACCATTGTTTAAAATATAGCAAGTAGAATCAAATGCATGGAAGTAACTGATGTTTGGCTTTCTTCCTCTTCATAACTCGTATGGTATCTTTTTGTATGAAGGATGAATCAAGGATTTATTCTATGTGCACCAAGCAATGTTGACTGCTTTAGCCCAGAAGTACTCATGAAGATTTGTAGCTGCTAGAAGTGTTCTTCTTACTTCAATCAGTGTTCTGTTTCTTCTTTCTACTATTCCATTCTGTTGTGGAGTTCTTGGGGCTAAAAAGTTATGCTTGATTCCATTATCTTCACATAATTTGTTCATCTTAGAATAATCAAATTCAAGACCATAATCACTTCTTATTGACTTATTTTCTCTCCTTTTCTCATTTATAATCAGCTTGAAGAGATTGATCATCTGTGTACTGGTTTCATCCTTTGAACTTAGAAAGAATACCTAAGTAAATCTGGTGCAATCATCAACTACCACTAGTGTGTACTTCTTTCCTCCAAGACTAGCTGTTGAAATTGATCCAAATAGATCCATATGTAGCAACTGTAAAGGTTTTTCATTTGAGTTTACCTCTTTGCTTTTGAATAAATTTTTGATTTATTTCCTAAGTTGACAGGTTTTACATGGTCTTTCTTTAACAAAGTCTAGTTTAGGCAACAATCCTTTGACTAGATCTTTGGAAGCTAGTTTTGACATACTGTTGAAGTTTAGATGAGACAACCTTCTATGCCACAACCAGCTGACATCTTTTGAGGCTTTGGCAAAAAAAAAACAACAGATTATTGCTGAGGAGTTGAGCTTAGAAAGATTGATCACATAGACATTTTCTTCTCTTGATTCGGTTAACCTCAATGAGTTTATTTCCAAGTCTCAAACTTGACATTGCTTGTTAAGGAATATGACTTAGCGATCCTTATCACATAGTTGGCTTATGCTTAGCAGATAGTGTTTTAGTCCTTCAATATAGGCTACTTTAATATATATATATTTTTTTAAAATGGCATCATTTTCAACTGATCTATAACCTTTGGTTTTTTAGAGTTATTGTCTCCAAATACCATTGTTATTTCATCTTTGGATTTGAAATCAGATAGGAGAGCTTTGTTGCCAGTCATATGCCTTGAGCATCCACTGTCAAGAAACTATATGGATTTAATAAATCTTAAAACTTGCAAAGATAATCACTATTCACTTTGGTACCCATACTTGTTTTGGTCCAGCTTTGTTAGTTTCCTTGGGAACCCAAATCTACTTGACTTTAGGTTGATGATATACATAACAAAATGCAGTTATATGCCATATTCATGACAGTTATAACGTTTAAGATGTGTGTGTGTGTGTGTGTGTGTGTGTGTGTGTGTGTGTGTGTGTGTGGATATCTTCTCATTTGAAACACATTTGGGTTATACTATTTCCTTGATCAAACCTTACTCTGTTTCCATACTGCTCTATGTGTTGGTTTGCAAAAATAATACATACATACAATTGAATTGATGTAACGCAACGAAAGCATGCATAAATCATATTTAAATTTTTTTCTACAAACCAAAATCAGGATATTTCTTATGCAATACTTATTAATTAAAGAAAGATAACGGGTTATTCCTTTGTTGATTCAACTCTAGAAACATCTACTACTTCACTTCCAAATCCTTCGCATTCCTATTCAATTCCACCTATTAGAATCCTTAGATCAACTTTAGTTACCCAAGTGTGTAGTCTCTAAAGGTGATCCACCAAGAGATAACAAAGATAGAATAATTAGATTTTGATTTTTCCAAACCATGGGTGGCTAGCCCTAATTCTCTCTCTCTCTCCCCCTCTCTCTCTCTCTCTCTATCTCTTAGATGTAGAGAATTATGAAGTATTCTCCAATACTTATGAATAGAGTATCAAACCAAATCTATAATAAGACTCCTTTTATTTATAGATATGCTCAACCCTCCTAAACTCTTTAGGAGTAAGGTTTTAGTTTAACTCCTAATCAAATAAACAACTAAATTAATTTAATATAATAATTAAAAAATTTCTAAACTATTTAGGAACTAAATAATAACGATGATGATGATGATGATGATGATGATGATGATGATGATGATGATGATGATGATGATGATGATAATAATAATAATAATAATAATAATAATAATAATAATAATAATAATAATAATAATAAGACTCCTCTTATTAATTTATAATTAGTATTTTCAAAATACATAATTATAAATATTAAGATATTTAATTTATTCTATCATCATAGTATAAATTAAATATACTTAATTTATTATTATCATTACGCCACTCAATTCTAAAATAAATATTATTTTATTTACGGTGTGACCATTTAGGTTCAATATTTAACCGATTTTAGTATAAATAAATGAGAACCATTCTAATATTATTTATAATAATAAATTAAACTCATATAACTTATTTATAAATAAATACTTATTTATTCCACAATAACGGCTAGCCCCCTTACAATTCATGACTTTTTGTATAATATGAATTTCAAAATTTAATCACAAAGAACCTATTTCGCAAATAGTTACCGTACAATTCAATCATTTTACCACACAATGTCTCAATCAAATATAAGACATGAAATTTCTGTGATGTAAATTCGAAACTCCTAATTTTTCATTCCACAATGGCCAAGGATTTTTGAGTTATCATTTTCTTGAATTACAAAGGACATTTTCTCCCTTTACTGAAAGTGGTAGATCCTTTATTAATCATTCACCTATCTCCATGTGTACCTTATTATACCCAAGCATATCCTTTGATATATCAACAAGCCTTGAAGAATATGTCAAAGTATAACTTAGTACACACAAGATACTGTGATGATCTCAAGTCCAAAGATCACTTGTACGACTATCACATAAGGAACTCCTATTGACAAACAAGTAAAACTTCATTAAGTGTTCCTTTAGCGAGTCATGTTCAATGAGCTTATTCTCTAATAAGCACATACATACTTGCTGTAATATCCCAGATATTTGACAAGACCTTTAAATAAGATCTTAGATGATGAAATAAAAGTTGAAGTTAAAACCTAGATTCGAAGAATTAAAAGATATAGAAATTGAGTAAATATTTTACGCTAATCCTTGTGTTAAGATTTGAATGTGAGTAAATGAGATTTTTTTTTAATTTAAAACTTAGAATTTTATTAATATGCATACTTGGAGGTATATTAAGAGTAATGTAATATGATACCTTTAAAACTCGATGAACTATTCGATAAATAAGATTATGTAAGAAATTTTATAAAAAGATATGTGGGAAATTTAATAAGTAAATAAATTTCAAATGGAGAGTTGTGTTCTCGAGCCACGTAAAAATTATAAGGAGTTGTGTTCTCGAGCTTTGTGCTCATTTAATTGTGTGATGTCTAGAGCTTTGTGCTCATTGGGTAATGTGTGAGATATATGTATATGCTAAATAATTTGAGGTATGTGTTAATAAACTAACTATGGTTAATATAACCATACTTAGGTTAAGTGTAGGAATTGAGGGAAATGATTATACTGACCTTAATGACCAAATTGTCTTTGGAGAATCTTATGAATGACACATATTGTAATAACCGCAATTATTAATATACTTTTTAAATTAAATTGGGAATTTATTTTCAATAGAATGAACCCTAGTGAATTTAATTAAACTATTGTGTGACTATATGATTATGTGATTTGAATGTTAATTTAATTAAAAGGTAAGTCTAATAAGTGAATATATTAATTTCATGGACTACCATACGGATGTTAATATGAATACATTAATAAAGCAAGCTAAGTAAATGTTCAAGTAATTCTTGAATATGATAAGTTTAATTGGATTAAATATTCGAGTTAATTAAATTGATTATTAATATGAGACCATTTTATTAATTAAGCTAGCTACTATGAGCATTAAATTGCATATATGCTAGTAAAGTTATGATGGCCCAATGTGTAAATTAGATTGAGCCTAATTGGATTTTTATTAGTGGTCTAACATTTGATATATAAATTAATTTAAGTGCAAGTCAAAAATGTGGTCAACATTTATTTTCAACCTTCTTGATTGGTGGAAGTGAAATGTGTAGACACCCAAATTTTGTACTTTTACACTAACCCTGAAAGGAGGGCAAAAACGTCACTTGACCTGACATACGAAAAAGAAGTTGGACCCCAACACGTATCCCCACAACGATTTACAGTCAAAGCTGTCACAACGAACAACAAGCATCAGGTTATTTTAGGCAAGGCAAACAGCTGATCCTGAAAAACATGATTTGATCACCAAAGACGAAGAATGGCCACTACGCTTACGGTAGTCGGGGGTCTCGCTGGTGAGCTGGCACGGGTGTAAGGGGGTAGGGCCCCCTAGAAGCCAAGCACAAAGAGCAATTTCTATGTCAAGTCACAGCCTTCCAAGCAAGCTTTCAGAAAATATATAGCACGTCTCCCGGCGATTCCCGAATTACAAAATACGAGCCTTCCAGTGAGAAAATAAACGACCGACATCAGTGACACGAGAATCGAGAAAAAGAAGCCGGACAACCACAAATGCATCTACGGCCAACGACAATGTGGCATTTTTGTGGCTCGAGGAAACACACGGCAGCCGAGGCGTCGGCACGGACGGCGAGAGCAGGCAACCGCAGATGGATCTGCGGCCAGCCGCAGATGCACCTGCGGCTGCTCCCAGTCAGCTATACAACGCCAATTGGTTCAGCCGAGAGAGAAAGGAAGAAAAAAGAGAGGAAAATCTAGAGAGAGAAGGCGAGATATAGAGAGAGAAACCCACGGGTTGAGCAAAAAAAAGGAGGGTTTGTCTTCTTGTAGCTTCCATATTTATCCCATCTTGTGTTATACACTTGGTTGTGAGGTATAAAGCGATTTTTTGAAGTATTGTAAGGTGAAAAAAAGGCGTTTCTTGAAGTTTTATCTTATATTTTTCTTGTGATTTCTTGTTGTTGGATTGCTTGAATGTAGTACCTTTTTTTGTATCAAGTGATGATTCAAGGATTAGGGATGATTAGTGAGGGTTCCATCGGAACGAAATTTTCTCATAATATCCCGATGATATCCGGATAGTGATATATAGTTCATTGTGTTAATATGTAGTTCATAGTGTTTAATTTGCAATTTTAGGTTATTGTGGTATAGTAGGAAATCTAGTGTTATCAAGTTTTCCCTTGTATATTTGGGTGGTGATTTTGGGATTTGTGAGCCTAGGATTGAGATCCTTGTGATCAAATTCCGAAGATGGACAATTTTGGTAATGTAGTCACGGCAATGGGCCCTTTATTGTACATATGTAAATTTCGGGCCTTAAAATGATATCCATATCAAAAATCGCGTTAAGGCCCCGTAATAGTGAAATATGTGATATTGGGTGTTTGGGGTTATTTGGATGGCTCACATGCTCATGAATAGCCCTGACACATTTTGTGAATGCTTGATTTGATTTGCGACATGGAAAGCGGTTTCAAAAGGGAAAAAGTAAGACGAGAAAGATTTTTTAAAAGTAAATCAAATTAGGGTATTAGAATCACAAGGCTAAAAAATCGAGAGTTTTAATAAAAATCGATTCCTATTTAACGAAAAGGCTGCAAACGTTTTCTTAAGTATCATAAGAGATTGATTTTGTAAAAGTAAACGTCTTTTCATTAAACTTTGGTGCATAGGGTTAAAGAGTTCATAGAAGTTGCCTTTATTTGATTTTATTCTACTGTTCAAAGGTAATGTATAGTCTCGATTCCTATTTGACGAAAGTTTAAAAACCTTATTTTCTAAAAAAGACACCTAATAAAAATCTCATTGCTTTCAATATCTATTATAAAGCAAAGCCTTGGCGTATAGGTCAAAAGACGTTCTAAACCACTTTCCAAATAAAGCACATTTTCTATAGAAAAAATCAAAGCGGCTTCTTATGCAAAATTCACCACAACATTCATTCAAGCACACACGCACCTACACACACGTTTTAAGATTTTAAAAGAATAGGAAAGCATCAAAATTGCGGTAACCGTGTTTTCACAGAAGTCGAGGGGTGCCTAACACCTTCCCTTCGCTTAAATAAGCCCCCAAACTCCATGAATCTCGGTTCGCAGACCAATTAATTAGGAGTCACATATGAGTCATTATGATTACGAAAACTAAAACTCAGATGAGTTGGTACATCCACTTCTAATATACCAACTGGCGACTCTGGTCAAATTGGCTCATCATAAAATCGATCTTTCAAAACTCGTCGACACTTGTGCCGATCTTTTCCAAAAAATCACATCGTAATCAAAAGGCTAAAATTGGAAAGGGTAATTATTAATAGGAGACGATTTTCCCGGCGTCGACAAAATGGATATCCAAATTGATTAATAGAAGGATGAGATTCCTAGAATTAAATTAGATTGTATAACTTTTCAAGTCCTAGTTTTTTATTGGTGGATTTGAAAAGGAGATTCCAAATTGGTTAATAAAGAGATGAGATTCCTAGAATTAAATTAGATTGTATATCTTTTCAAGTCCTAGTTTTTGATTAGTGGATTTGAAAAGGAGATTCCAAATTGGTTAATAAAGGGATGGGATTCCTAGAATTAAATTATATTGTATATCTTTTCAAGTCCTAGTTTTTGATTGGTGAATTTGAAAAGGAGATTCCAAATTGGTTAATAAAGGGATGAGATTCCTAGAATTAAGTTAGATTATATATCTTTTCAAATCCAAACTTTTGATTGGTGGACATGAAATAAGATTTCAAAGAGGTTAAGTAAATGTTGGAAGAAGAGATTTAGCTAGAATGCATAATATTTCAAGTCCATTAAAATAGATTGTATATTTTTCAAGTCCTAGCTTTTGATTGGTGGATTTGTAAGGAGATTCCAAATTAGTTAATTAGGGAATAAGATTGAAAGACTTAATTGAAATTAAATATAGTTTCAAGTCTAAAGACTTATGCCATCATTTTCTTTCCAAGTCATTAAGCTTCTAAGAGAGAGAAAAGAAAATCATTTTATAAAAGGGAATAGAGAGAGGAGGGTCACGATTTTGGAAGGAGGAGATCATCCAACAAAAGGTATAAAACCTTTAACTATAATTTAGTTTATGTATTTGATTTTTGTTGTTTTGAACCATGACGTTATAATTTTGAACTCAAAAACTATAGATCTACATGTTTATATGTGTTATATGTTTATATATATTCCTTTGGAGTGTCAAGAGTTGGATCAAGGAGAAAGAAATAAAAAGTATGTTTTGAAAAAGTTAGAAAACCCTAACTTTCTAATACTTTAAAAATCTATCATTTAAATTCTACACTTTCTTTTTACGATCCGTCAAAGGAGGGTGCTAGATATGTGAGTTAACTAGTAAAACCAAGTGGTATCACTCAAAAATATTGAGTTTACAAACCGTCGTAGCTATTGGAGTGAAAATTGTCCAGATTTTTCAAGAAAGGGAAAAACCTTGTTGGCTATCTGTTTCAAGGGGCTTTTTTGTCTGTTTATTTTACTCTAAAAATTTTGGAAATATTTGGAGTGATAATATGAGACGTTATGTGAGTCTTGTAAAAATTTGAGAATTTTTGCCATATATAGTGAGAGATATTGATTTTACGGTAAAGGACTACTTTTAAAAGTACACCCGAATTTTTTTGTAACTAAAAAAATTATGAAATTTTTACTGGAGGTATATTTATATGACAGGATCATACCCTGAAAATATCAAAATTTTCAGACAAAGTTTCGATTTATGATAAATGTAGCAATATTTGGCTGTTTTGGACTATTTAAATATAGTAAATGAATTTCAAAAATTCCATGAAAAATATATGTTCATAAGGAATTCATATTATATCAAATACCAGAAAAAAAAAAAAAAAATTGGTACTGATTTGGTATTTGGTATTTTTCATGGAAATTGTGAGGATCCGAATTTTCAGAACTTCTTTAATAAAATTAAATAAGAAATTAATTGATAACATTATCAAGGTTATTAAATTAATTATTATTTTATGTGATTTAAGGTATGTGATGAGATTTAATTAGTAAATTAAATCTGTGCAGAGATTATGATAAATGGTATTGAATTTAAGTAATTGAAAAGTAAATAAATTGTTTAAAGACAATTTATTAAGAATAAGATAAATTTCAGGTAAATGTACAATAAATTGTTATGGAGATGCAGAAATTATGATTTAATTGAGATTATGTGGTAATATGAAATTAGATATGTATACACACACACACACACACACACACACACATATATATATATATATATATATATATATATATATATATATATATATATATATATATATATATATATATGTATGTATGTATGTATGTATGTTTAAGTGATAATTATAAATGTTATTAATTATGAAAATTAAGGGGTTAATAATTAAATTAATCCAATTTTTAATGAAAAGCGAATGAGGAAGTTAATAAAATTGTAATTATTAATTTTAGATTTATGGTGAAAATTTAGGAATTTATTGAGAAGAAATGTAATTATATAAATTATATAATAATAAATTATATAATTTATATAAGAAAATTAAAGTAATGTATAAAGGAAATTATAAATTATATAAGGATAATTATATAATTTATTTAAGTGAATTAAAATAATGAGAGAATTAATAAATGTGAAATTATTGATTAATTGATACTTAGGGAAGAAATTAAGAAATTATTTAAGAAAGGAGAATGTAAATATATATAAATTATATAATATTAAATTATATAATCTATATATAAAGTAATTAAAGTGAAATGTAAAGAAATGCAATTAAATGAGGAAAAAATTATGTTTTAATTCATTAAAAATTATGTTTATGCATAATTGAATTCTTATGATTTTTATGAGGAATAATATTTCGAAAACGTGAACATGTTAGTGTAACATGATGTCCAAGTAACAAAGTGAAAAATTACGAAAAATGATTTTTATATATTATGTGAATTATTTTATGAATTTTGGAGATGTAAATTACTTTATATAATTACATGCATGTCATTATGCGTGTACAAAATTTGTCAAGTAATGGACCTGAAAAAGATATTAATATTATTTATAAATCAATTTATGATTTTTAGTGAAGTAAAATAAATATTTTATATACATTATATAAAATATTTATTACACGTAATAACTACGTAATGTATTAAATTAATTAATTCTTTTGCATGATTTAATTTTTGGTGACTTATCCGAAGTAGAGTAAGGTGGTGGAATTGTAAAGGAATTAAAACTTATTTATACATATATATATATATATATATGTGTGTGTGTGTGTGTGGAAAAGAAGAAAAGAAAAGGTAAAGAAAACAAACAAAACAAAAACACAACTCTCTCTCCTTGTCTCTTCTATCATCCGACCACCATCACCGCCACCCATGACCAGCATCTCCCCCAAGAGAAGAAAAAATAGTTGGTGTCATCTAGAGAAAGAAACAAGCTTCAAGGAATGTATAAAAGTAATTATTTAAATTATTTATGTATATTTTGTGGTAAAATAATTGTGTCGAAAAATTAGAAAATTATTAGAATATTTATTCTAAATAATTTGTTTGCATGTATAGTTATGAATTATATGATTTTTGGATATATTATGTTGTGAAAAATTGGTGAAAAAAATGGAAAATTTGGGAAGGTGGTGTAATGTTATCGGAAGAAAGAAAAAAAAATTGTTGGTCATGCCGCGCATTGCGCGACGCGGATTTTCCCGGAACGAGGCCGAAACGGCGTCATTTTGAAGGCGCGCGGAAGAAACAGTCGCGCAATGCACGGAAGCTTCAGGAAGCGACATGAAACGACGTCGTTTGGGTTGGCAAAAACAGTCGCCGCGCATTGCGCGGGCGACCGGCACGGCTGGAAATTACCAGCGTGCCCTTGCCCTTTCCGAAAAATACCGAGCGTGTCCCTTGACCACGGAAAATTACGGTAATGCCCCTGGACTTTCTGAAAAATTCCGGTTATGTCCCTAAGGGCGCGGAAATTACCAAAATGCCCCCAAAAGTGATTTTTAATTGAAATAAATGTTTAAAAATTGTTTAAAAATCATAAAAAAAATATTAAAAAATACTAAAAATATAGAAATGATGTTTGAGCATTAAATTTAATATTTTTATAGAAATATTAAATATTGGGGATTAATATTTAAATATTTAAATATTAATCTAATAATGTTATAATTTAGAAAATGATTAAATAAAATTTTTGGGACAACCAGATATGTTAAAATTTGTCCGATGAGCTGGGTTGTCCGTAGTGAAGGGGTTGATAGTAAGTTATATTAATATTTAAAGGACGAGGTTAATATAATTAACCATATAAATTAATAATTGGCCCAGAGATGATATTAATTAAGTAAATTAATATCATAAAGAGATAAATAATTATTATTTGATTATTTTATGATCATAGGTTGATCGAGTTAAGGGTTTGAGCTATCAATTTAAATAATTAGACGTCAGGCAAGTTCTTCAGCCCTTTTATGTTAAATGTTAGACTGTTATGATATGTAATTCTTGTTCTAAATGCATACAAATTATGTGTTATGTGATACGTGATTAATATGACCACAATGTATGCTTTGTGCAACGATATGAATATATATATGAGATATATTGCTCAAGTAGAAGCACAACACGAAATGTATGACACACACAGAGCAAGTTAAGCTTTGTGCTACGTGAAGCATAAACTGTTGAACTTGCTGAGCCGTTGTGCTCATTACTTGCTTAAAATAAACTTTTGCAGGTAAGAAAAGAATTTCACGAATATCAGATTATATAAAGATGGATTTTCCAAAAAGGTTGTGAACGTTAGTATTAAATGTTTATATTATGATTCAATATGGATGATTTGTCAAGGTGACATTAATATTTTGTATACTTGCAAATTTGGTACAGATAGGACGAGTAGAATTAAAATATGAATTTTGATTGTCTAATGTAGTTGGTATGAAAGAGATTATTATATGTTGAATTATGAATTAGGATACAAAGAATATTTGTATAGACATGAATGATATTAAAACTTGAATGCCGAGCTTTATGATACAAGAAAGAAAGAAAAAGTAAAGGTTGCGATCCAGGTACTAGGATCCAGATGTAAGGATTTTAAATATCCAAATATTTTAATACAATGATTGAATGGAGAAAAAGAAAAATTTATATCGAAAATTGGTAGTTGATGATAATAATGTCAATAAATGAATTAATTAAGGTGAATGAGGATTTATTAACGAACCGAAATTTGGACATAAGGTAAATAATGTATAATAAATACAAAAATTAACGGAATAAAGTTGGTCGAATTTCGGGGTCGTTACAGTTGGTATCAGAGCTAGAGGTTATAACCCTTAGGAAAATGATACCTTAGGCTATAACCTAAAGTAAGAAAGAGTACGGTTAGTTGAGTGTTCTGAAAACTTAAGCGTATGGTAAACTCGTGACTCATGATTATATGGTGGAGCCCCTTTAGCGAATGGGTGACTATGGCCTGACTAGGACAAGCTCATCAACCATATGATTATGGTAAGTTCCTGAGTCCAAATACGTGATAAGTTTGATGAACATGGGGAAATTAAAATAGCAAGATATTAGTTAAGAGATACAGTTCTCTAATATGGGTTAAAGTAAAGGAAATATGAAAGATATAAGATTATAAGAAAGAGATAAAGATGTTAAGAAAGATTTGAAAGAAGGCAAGGAATTGAGAAAATTCATAAGTTCAATTTAGAATAAATCTAAAAGAATATTTGAAATGATTCAAAGATGAATCTCAAAGAAAATCAGGGGACACCTGATACAAGTAATAAAGATGACACGGTAATTAAAAAGCATAGGCAAGAGATCATAATAACATGATCAGGAATGGTAAGAGGATCGTACTACGATACGATCACAAGATAAGGAAAAGGAATGAGGAATAGATGGTAAAGCAAGATCATGATGGGATTAAGTGAGAATGTGAAATAACAGAGGGACCTGTTAATGGTCCAAAAGGTATAGCTTGATGCTATAAAGAAATAATGGTATTATAAAATAGTACAAGAAGAATTCAGAGAATGATGAGACATGAATGACAAAAAGGTTATGATAAGGGGGTAGAAAGTTTGGGTACGAAATTTCAATTGAGAACTCACGTGGTGACTGAGTTGCACAATCCTTTGTATGGGCAGGGGATTTGTGTTTCCTTAGTTACTATGTGATAATCATTGAAATGTTAGAGTCGCGTTAGCAATTTTTGATAGGTAATAATATTAAGTTAGGCACGAGTTCTTAAAACTCATGCATATGGTAAGTCCATAACTCATAATCGTATGGTATGTTTTGAGCCCCTCAGCATATGGATAGTCTTTGATTTGTTCTCAGACTACATATTGCTAGGACAAGCTTTAAAACTCATATTCTTGTGGTAAGTTCCTGGACTCATAATGTGTGGCAAGTTTGATGAACTATACGAGGGTATAGAAAAGTTGGAGTAGATAGAAAATTCTAATATGATAAAAAATAATAGTCCTAGCAATTAACTTATTAATTAAGTGAAGAAACAGAAGGTGAATGTTAGGGAATTTAGGATATTCCCATTCTTCTAGCTTTGCTGGACTTCGAAATTTTTGGCCTCAAGCTAATTTAGCATGAAGATACTTTGAAAAATATAGATGAAATTTTTTCTAAGCGATCTAAAAAGTGTCTATGCCACTTGTTTCGGCTGTTTCGGCTAGACGAAAATATTTTTTTACATCAAAATGTATTTCAAAATAATCATCCATGCACCTTTTAGCCCGTTGTAGATGTGATGAATGATGGAATGCTCAGCGTGTTGTTGAGACAGTGCGTTACTATTTCGTCATAAGTTGATTCAACACCATAAAGTATGGTGTAGGAATTATTAAAGACGGAATTCTCAACGGACTGTCAAAATGATGCGGTAACATGAAGTCATAAATGATTTTGATTTATAAAAGTATGTCAAAGCTATAAGTCAATGCCATTTGACTCGGCTAGATGTTTTGAAAAGTTTTGACATAATGAATGTTTTAAAAATCTCTGCGAGTTATAAATTGTTAAAAGAAAGTCTATGCTAATTGACCTAGCTAGACAAGCGTTGAAAAATTACAAGTCTAAGCTATTTGATTCAGCTAGAAAATTTTTGAAATGTATTGACTTCGTATTCTTTGAAAGTTATAACTAAACAAATTATCTTTGAATGAATTCTAAGGCTGAGATGAACAAAAAGATTAAGAATGTTGCAGGTTGATCAAATGGTCACCTGGCATAAGAAACACATGTATGGTGAAACATCCATCATTTTAATGACAGACTGATCCATTGTCAGGGTTTGCAGTATGAAGTACTTGGGGAGCGAAGTACTGTAAACCGGGATCATGTTCAGAATATTATGAAAATTCATTATTTTAATAGGTTGCAGTATGAGGTACTCTGGGAGTGAAATACTGTTAACCAGGATAAAAGTTCATTCAGCATACTATGAAAAGTTTTATTTTTCCTCTACTCTTATGAAGATTGGATGGTAGGATGGGTTAGTATTATTTGATTGCGAGCGATAATGAAAGTAATGATTGTGAAGTAAATAAATTATGAAATGTGGTGGATTAGAAAATTGCAATGTGCAATAACTACGAGAAAGGAATGACAGAAAAATATGTGGAATGAATGTAAAGGAATTGTGGAAGTTGCAAATGAATGGAGTACGAATACATAGAAATTTCGAGGACGGAATTTTATGAAGGAGGGGTGAATGTGACACCTAGGATTTTTGAAATAATTTCAAATAAGGATTATGATAAATTAAGTAAAAGTTAGTATTTAAAGCCTAGTATTGAATAATGAAGGTATTAAGGAATGATTTATGAAATGTGAAGAAGATTTATATGAATTAAGAAAAGAATGATGAATGTGTAGAATATAAATGATGTGCAATAGAGGGTATGAAATAAGTGAATGAAGTAAGGAGATATGCGATTAAAGAAAAGAAATATTTCAGAAAATGAGAAATCAAAGAAATTGTAGAGTAAGTTATGAATTGAATACTTTGACAGTAATGACTATTATGAGGTTATCCATATGAGTTATGAAAAATTAATGAGGCAAAATATGATTATTATGGATATTAAAAAGATGAAATATGAATTATTATGGATGTAAAAGTAATTATTTAAATTATTTATGTATATTTTGTGGTAAAATAATTGTGTGGTAAAATTAGAAAATAATTAGAATATTTATTCTAAATAATTTTTTTGCATGTATAGTTATAAATTATATGATTTTTGGATATATTATGTTGTGAAAATTTGGTGAAAAAAATGGAAAAATTTGGGAAGGTGGTGTACTGTTATCGGAAGAAAGAAAAAAAAATTGCTGGGCATGCCCCACATTGCACAACGCAGATTTTCTCGAAACCAGGCCAAAACGGCGTTGTTTTGAAGGCGCGCGGAAGAAGCAGTCGCGCAATGCGCGAAAGCGACATGAAACGACGTCGTTTAGGTCGGCAAAAATAGTTGCCGCGCATTGCGCAGGCGATCGACACGGCTGGAAATTACCAGCGTGCCCTTGCCCTTTCTGAAAAATGCCAAGCGTGTCCCTTGACCACGGAAAATTACGGTAATGCCCCTGGACTTTCCAGAAAATTCCGGTTATGTCCCTAAGGGCGCGAAAATTACCAAAATGCCCCCAGAAGTGATTTTTAATTAAAATAAATGTTTAAAAATTATAGAAAATTATAGTAAAATACTAAATATATAGAAATGATGTTTGAGCATTAAATTTAATATTTTTATAGAAATATTAAATATTGGGGATTAATATTTAAATATTTAAATATTAATCTAATAATGTTATAATTTAGAAAATGATTAAATAAAATTTTTGGGACAACCAGATATGTTAAAATTTGTCCGATGAGCTAGGTTGTCCGAAGTGAAGGGGTTAATAGTAAGTTATATTAATATTTAAGGGACGAGGTTAATATAATTAACCATATAAACTAATAATTGGCCCAGAGATGATATTAATTGTAATATCCCAGATATTTTCAAGATTTTAAATAATATCTTAATTGATTTAATTAAAGGTTAAGGTTTAAAACCTAGAATTTGAGAAGTAAGATGTGTAGAAAATGGGTAAACATTTTTTTTAACATAATTTATTTGTTAGAAATTAAATGTGGGAATATTGTAATGATGCATGTAGAGAATTTATTAAGAAAATAAATTCAATTGAGAAGTGAAGGTGGTTATATTGATATACATATATACCTAAAGTGTGCTTATTAGCCAAACAAGTAGATGAGTAAATTAAATACTCAATTAAACTAATAAATTAATTAGTTTAAATATGAAGTCTTGAAATATAATTAATTAGGTTAATTATATCAGTATGAGTTAAGTTATGAAAAAATTAGGATGATTGTCTTGGATGACAATAATGTGAATTAATTAATTAAATAATTAACTTAATTGCTAAGTAGAGTCCATTAATAGATTTCGTGATAGATTTTGAACCCTGTGTATGTTCGGGCGCCTAAGGATCGAACCCTGTGTATGTTCGGGCGCCTAAGCGACGAATCCTATGTATGTTCGGACACCGAAGGCCGAAGTTGTTCGGGCACCGAAGGCAGTTCCTTCAGGAATTCCAGCGCCTTGGTGCTGACTTGCTGCCGATGCTTCGGGTCGGGAAGCGATGGTTCGGGTTGAGTTTTCTTTAATAAATTAAGTTAAAATAAGTGTAAAATGAATGTGTTAGGAGAATATTTCTCAAGTATTGATTGAGTGTAGAGAATTAACTAATGTAGGGTTAATTGAATAACCCTAGTTGGTAGACAAGAGAGAGAGCATTAACCAAACGTTGGTTAATTGCTAGGTAAGTAAATATGGTGATGAGAATTAACTATAGATGAGTTAATTAAGTAACCCTATGTGGTAGAATTAATTATAGAAAATCTAATTGGATTATATTATAAGTTCAATTGAGTTATTAAACTAGGTCAAATTAATTAACCTAGTAGTTCAAGTAATTAATTGATCTATGTAGCAATTAATCAAGCCCAATGCTTGTTTTAATTAAATGTAATATAGGGTATTTAATGTTAATCCAATGTAATAATTAAATTGAGCCCAAACCAATTAATTGGATGAGCCCAATTTATTAAATCCTAGAGTCCAATGTGGAGCCCAAATGGTAGTCAAAGTTGTGGTCAATATATATACATTGGTGTATATATATATGGATATTTATATAATGATATAGGATATAAAAATAAAGTTAAATTGGTGTATTTATAGAGTAAATTCCAAATTTTGGGGCCCACATGGATGTGAAGGTTGCTTGTTGGTTGATTTTGGGTACAAATTTGGTTCAACAACTCCCCACCAACCCTAGTCAATCAAATGGTCATTCAAAAGGTCTATCAATTGGTCATTCAAGCTATAGTAAGCTTGATTAACCCTTAATTTCACCAACAGTAGTTGATTAGTGAAGGTTGATGGTGATTAGGGAGGGTCTATATATTGCATCTATCACCCTCATGTTATGTTTGTTAGTTATTTTTCAAGAACTCCTAGAGAGAAAAGAGAGAGTATTCTAGAGAAAAGCAAGCAAGCTTTGGGAAATTGATGATCCACTAAGGAAAATTACTAGAGAATGATCAAGGTGGAGTCACAAGCCAAGACCATGTTAAGAGGAATGAGAGCATCCATGTCTAAGAGGTTAAAAAGTGCTCTAAACTTTATTTAGTTCATTTTTGTAGTCTAGATATGATTTGAACAGTTAAAATATATTTTTAACCGATCAAAAGTTATTTTGATAGTCTAGAAGTCTAAATCTATGATATATAGGTAGATTCATGATTTCATATAGTTAAATCATGTTTTGGTATGAGCAGTATGCTTAAAAATGGTAGAAATGTCCATATAGATTTTTACCGGTAAACCCTAGTTGGGGTTGTGATTTATAGTCTTTCATTTTGAAAGCTAGAGATTGTGTATGAGAATTTCTTCTTTGATATGGTAAATATATAAGTGAAGAACAAAACCTAGTTGGTATAATGTTCATATGAGTTGTTATGGTTAAGATATGATTTTTAAAACCAAGGATTGTGAAGTTGGTTTTCATTTTTCCCTTGTGAACGATTTTAAGCATAGATCCATTTGGAATTTAGATTTGTGATATAAAGAGAAGTTTTAGAGAGGTAAATTCTAATGAGAATGGACTCAAGAATCACCCCAAAATGTTTTAAAATGAAGAAGTTATGCAAGTTTTAATCAAATGAGCAAAAGTTGAAAAATCCGAAAATGGCATTTCTGAAGATTCTGCAACACAAGGGCCGAGGGCCTTGTTTTGCACTATAAAGGAGGGTCGGGGCCCTTGACACTGTTCACGGCCAGTGAGTTTTTCTTTCCGGGTCGGGTCGGGCCATTTGGGCCGGGTCTGGTCGGGTCTTTTAAGTCCAAAATGGATAAAATTGCTTAAAAATTAATATAATTAATTTGGGACCCAAGTTTAATAATTATTTATTATTTATAATAAATAATAAATAGAGTAAATAAAAGCTATTATTATAATTAATTATTATTTAATTGATAGTAAATAATAATTAAAGTAAATAAATACAATAACTAATTATTTATTATTATTTAATAAATAAAGAAGGATATGAAGTTAATAAAATAATTATTTATTATTTAATTAATATTGAATAATAAATAGTTAATTAATATTAAATAATAAATAGCTAATTAATTATTATTTAAAGGATATTAAATGGTAATTAAAGAAAGATGAAGTTAATAAGGTAATTATTTATTATTTTAATAAATAAGGATAATTAGTTAATTATTATTTAAAGGATATTAAATAATAATTAAAGGGACATAAAGTGAATAAAATGATCATTTGTTATTTAATGAATATTAAATAATAAATGGAGTTAATTAATTAAGAGATTATTATTTAAATAATCATTAAAGGATTTGAGGATTGTTAAAGGATTAAATATGTAAGTAACTAAAATGTTATGAAATGAGTACTAACATTAGTATATGATAAAAATGTTATTAAATAATTAATGACATTAGTAAGTGATTAAAATATTATTAAATGGTTAATAATATTAATAAGTGATTAAAATATTATTAAATGGTTAATAATATTAATAAGTGATTAAAATATTATTAAATGGTTAATAATATTAATAAGAAGATTAAAATATTATTAAATGGTTAATAATATTAATAAGTGATTAAAATATTATTAAATGGTTAATAATATTAATAAGTGATTAAAATATTATTAAATGGTTAATAATATTAATGAGTGATTAAAATATTATTAAATGGTTAATAATATTAATGAGTGATTAAAATATTATTAAATGGTTAATAATATTAATAATAGATTAAAATATTATCAAATGGTGAATAATATTAGTAAGAGATTAAAAATATTATTAAATGGTTAATAATATTAATAAGGGATTAAAATATTATTAAATGGTTAATAATATTTGAATGTAGTTATATATTATCAAAGGTAGATAATATTTTGAGGTATTTGGTACATTATTAAATGTCCAAATCATTAAGAAGAAAGTTTAATTGAATTAAACCAATGTAAATAGTCCTTTGTGACTAATTTAGACAACTTATTAAAAGCAGGTTGTACGAAGATCGTATAGTGTTTTTGTCCGGAACTTAAGGGTTCGTTTGTCGGACATCTTAAGAGTTAATAATTTAAAGTTAGAGTCTTATATAAAGGCTAAGTAATAGTCATTATATCTAATGATTATTTCAATTTCCTATATAAATTGTAAGTTGAACGAAAGACGCAAATAAGCGTAAATGGTAAAAACGAATCAGGCAAGTTTTTCAGAATGTGTTGCATTATGTGCATGATTTATAAGTTTATTATTAAACTGTGAGGTGCTCATACGTAGTTATGTGCAAAGATGTTTTAATGTGCCTTTGTGAAACAAGTTGACTTAAACTGTTGATATGTGGTAGTTAATTTAAGACAATTGTTCTCATTGCACTGTATGTCATGATAGATACTAGACATGAATTGTAGATTAAATGCAAGGCATGTTATGCATGAGATATGTATGTACTGCAAAGCATAGTATCCATGAAGCATGAAGCATGAAGCATGATTGAACTGTTTTATGTGTTATGTGAAACTGTTAGACTTGCTGAGCCGTCGTGCTCACCCTTGCTTAAAACAAAACATTACAGAGTAGCTTGAAGAAGCCGATTACTTCGGTAGAGGCAAAGATGAAGATTGACTAACGAGTCATCAAGATTGAAGCGTAGGTGCTTTCGTAGTAAAACCTTGGGGTAGATTAATTCATTTACTTGTGTAAGTATATATGAAGAGTTTATGTTTTGTTGTGCTATAGATTAGCAAACTTAAAATGTTAAGAGAACATTTACATATTATTTTTAATATCATTTTCAGACGTTGTCCTTTATGTATAAGGATAATAGGATGGTGTGATTGAGTCATTATGCATATGATCTCAAAGTGGTAATAGGATTTTAAAGATTGTGATTCTGGAATAGAAAGAGATGATGTAAAATTGTAAATAAATGGTTATTTATCAATTATAATATTGTTGTAATTCATGAACAATAAGGAAAATGTTGTACACGTGTTGAACCGGATCTGAGGTTCAAGGAACCCATGTTTGGGGTCGTCACATTAATTAAGTAAATTAATATCATAAAGAGATAAATAATAATTATTTGATTATTTTATGATCATAGGTTGATCGAGTTAAGGGTTTGAGCTATCAATTTAAATAATTGGACGTCAGGCAAGTTCTTTAGCCCTTTTATGTTAAATGTTGGACTGTTATGATATGTAATTTTTGTTCTAAATGCATACAAATTATGTGTTATGTGATACGTGATTAATATGACCACCGTGTATGCTTTGTGCAACGATATGAATATATATATGAGATATATTGCTCAAGTAGAAGCACAATACGAAATGTATGACACACACAGAGCATGTTAAGCTTTGTGCTACGTGAAGCATAAACTCTTGAACTTGTTGAGTCGTTGTGCTCATTACTTGCTTAAAATAAACTTTTGCAGGTAAGAAAGAATTTCACGAATATCAAATTATATAGAGACGGATTTTCTAAAAGGGTTGTGAACGTTAGTATTAAATGTTTTTCGCATCTTGATCCCGTCCATTCCTTTAGTTCGCTCTCAACTTTATAGTAAAAAAAACCAGTGAAAGCTTTCTTCTAGGCGCTGAGGTACGTACTGTTACTACGGCCCGGAATTCGCCTCTTTAGCAAACAAGCAAGAGTGGTCTACGATCAGAAAGAAAGTATCATCCCTTGGAAGAATTGAATCATAAGCATGGAATCGGACAAGCAACTGAACTGCCTTAAGAAAGGGCGCCAAAGAAAGGAAGCTAGCCTATTAGCTATTCTAGCCAAGCCAAGCTGCTTCAACCTCAGTTATGAGAGCAAGCAAGTCCAGGTTTATTGTGCAAGTCACTGGCTTTCTCCGAGAAAATAGATCTGATGCCAAGAATCGGGCAAGCATTGGATTTCCAACAGTAAATATTATTTCTTTGAATGTTGTCCCTTTCTGTAGAATCCCCTTCTTTTGAAAAGGCTAAGGCTTGAATGGCGCTCTTAGAATGGCTTGTGCAAGAAAAGGCTAGTCGAGAATCCAACTGACAGATGGCAATATGATTCAATATGGATGATTTGTCAAGGTGACATTAATATTTTGTATACTTGTAAATTTGGTACAGATAGGACGAGTAGAATTAAAATATGAATTTTGATTGTCTAATGTAGTTGGTATGAAAGAGATTATTATATGTTGAATTATGAATTAGGATACAAAGAATATTTGTATAGACATGAATGATATTAAAACTTGAATGCCGAGCTTTATGATACAAGAAAGAAAGAAAAAGTAAAGGTTGCGATCCAGGGACTAAGATCCAGATGTAAGGATTTTAAATATCCAAATATTTTAATACAATGATTGAATGGAGAAAAAGAAAATTTTATATCGAAAATTGGTAGTTGATGATAATAATGTCAATAAATGAATTAATTAAGGTGAATGAGGATTTATTAACGAACCGAAATTTGGACATAAGGTAAATAATGTATAATAAATAAAAAATTTAAGGGAATAAAGTTGGTCGAATTTCGGGGTCGTTACAGAAATGATATAGTTATAAATAAATGTATTAAATTAATTATGTGATTTTGAAAATAGGATTTTATGACTTGAAAACCCTAGATATGCTATATTCAGATTTTTGAAGGGTGTTTTAGTCATTTTTGATGATATATTATGTTTATGGCCTTTTATGGTTATTAAATAAATGAATTTGTGAAGAATAAAAAATTAAAATAAATTTTTTATTGGTTTAATAAATGATTAAAATATTATTAAGATATTAATAATATTAGATTAAGATATTGTTAAGTGATTGATAATATTTAGATTAAAGTGTTATTAAATCATTGATTTAAAATATTATTTAATGATTAATAATATTAGTAGGTAAGAAATTGAATATTATTAAATAAGTAATAATATTAATTAAAAATTTAAAAGTTGAATTAAGTTATTGATTGGACATTCAATAGACTATATTGAATAGTATAATGAATTGAAAATTCAATACGTTAAAAAAAAGGAATACGGTCTGAATCCTACTTGCTGGATTGTGGTATTCAATTTATTGTATTATAAAGAAGAACTTATAAAATGAAAGACTTAGTGTTAATTCATAAGGTTTATGATAAAATAGTGGTACACTCGTACTCTTTAATGATTGATGTATAGTATCTGGGCTAAACGATTCCTTCAGGGAGCGGAGGTATATACGAACTAGCAACCAATCTAACTCATCATGAAAACAGTGTAAATGAGACAGAAACTAGTTTGTTGGTTGTTGTGGTAAACCACTCAACGTACTATATTGAACACTGTTAAAGACTCGATGTGGGCTAGTTTTAGAATTATGAATGCGTATGGTGATAAGGTGCTACCTAATATTTGATTATGTGCTTAAATATTAGAAGTAGTATTATGAGGTATAATATGATATGCTAATTGAAAGATCAATCTTATAATTGATAGGTCTTTCATAAGAGGTTAAATTAGATTGCGTAGCAGTAATCGACGGGCAAGGCAAGTTCCCTAACCTTACTCAAATTTCTATTGAGCAAGTTTCTCTTAACTCAAACTTAAGTTGCTATGTTTCAAGCATACTAGTGGTTTAATTCTTTATAATCATTCCACCTCTTTAAATTATTGATTCGCACATAGTACATGTTGTATATGTTCATCAAGTACGAAAGACTGATCACCTTCATTACCATAAGGTTCAGTTAAATTTGTCTATGGTCATTATTGACACTCAACATTAATTGATTCAGTCATTCAATTAGTGAAATTATGATGCGTACTCTTTCACAATTATTATATTGTTGAAAATCTGAAAGCTTATTCTTTCTTTCAATCATGATATATCTTTATTGTATTTAAACTTGTTGAGCAAAGTCGCTGCTCACCCTTGCTATATCATGATAACAAATTTTAGATTAATATGAATATAAGAGGAAAGACGGGGACAGAAGCAAAGGACAAGATTATAGTGTTATGCTTAATAACTAATTAGTTATTTGATGTAAGTTAATTGTGTAAACTTTTTTGTGAATCTAAAGGTATATATGTAAGTTAATGTTAGAAATCTTGGAAAATGTTGTAGAATACTCTCAAATAAACAATTTATGTTTAGATATTCCGCATTAGTTATAGAACATGTATGAAGATGATGTATCGTGACGTACCAAGTCTAAGGTTCAAGGTACCCAGATTTGGGGGCGTTACACTTACTTTAATGTCTCCACACAAATGATTATGAAATCAATCATCATCTTTAAAAGAGCAAGCATAGTATGTACTAATCTATCCGGATTCACTAATCCCCATTTTAGTGATCCCACGATTAGAAATATTTTAGTTTTGAGCTATCTTGAATCTAGATCCCATTAGCATAATTAACATTAGATTCTAAAAGTATTACTCAAAACTATGGGTTTATCCACTTAACTAATTTAACCAATTAATCATAAATAAAAAAAATACCTTTAAATAAAACTTTTATTTAAAAACGAATAAGATTATAAAGTATATACTTATCACATCAAATATGATTGGCTTAAGGGCATATTACTTTTTTAACGACCCCAAATTCGGGTTCCTTTAACCCTAGACTTGGTATGTCACGATACATCATCTTCATACACGTTCTATAACTAATGCGGAATATATAAACATAAATTGTTTATTCTACAACATTTCCCAAGGTTTCTAACCTTAACTTACATATATACCTTTAGATTAAAAAAAGGTTTACAAAATTACTTACATCATATAACAATTTAGTTATAATGCATAACACTATAATCTTGTCTTTTGCTTCTGTCTCCGTCTCTCCTTGGACATTCGTATTATTCTGAAATTTGTTATCATGATATAGCAAGAGTGAGCAACGACTTTGCTCAGCAAGTTTAAATACGATAACGATATATCATGATTGAAAGAAAGAATAAGCTTTTGAATTTTCAACAATATAATAATTGTGAAAGAGTACGAGTCATAATTTCAATAATTGAATGACTAAATTAATTAATGTTGAGTGTCAATAATGACCATGAACAAATTTAACTGAACCTCATGGTAATGAAGGTGATCAGCCTTTCATACTTGATGAACACATGCAACAAGCACTATGTGCGAATCAACAATTTAAAGAGGTGGAATAATTATACAGAATTAAACCATAGCATGCTTGAAACGTAATAACTTGAGTTTGAGTTAGGAACTTGAACAATAAAATAATATATCATGCTCGAATATAAATTGAGTAGGGTTTAGGAAACTTGCCTGTCTGCTCAGCTACAATTAATGCCTAGCTTTAATTAACTGGCTTTGAAAAATCTAACATTAACAAAGTTGGTCTAATAATTAGTACGGTGTATTTGTACAACTATACGCTCACTAAGGAACTTATCTACCACACATAAGTACTAACACATAATTTACATCAGTCAAAACAATTTTATTAACCTTATAGACCCTCAATCAATTTAGGTTAATAATTTAATAAGTTAAAAAATATTTTTCTTAAGTGTTGGACTCTTATTAAACCCTTAAACAACTTATTACAATTGTTTAATTAAAGCATAATTAAATTCAAATTATTTTATTAACTCAATCTCTATTTAATTACTATTTAATCTTGATTAAATAGGAATTAATTAATTATCTTTAGTTATTACTTAAAATAAATAATAACTAATTGTACTTACTTATTATTTAATAATAATTAAATAATAAATAATTATTGATTTAATTTTAACCTTCTTTAATTTAATATTAATCAACTAATAATTAACTAAGTAATTAACCTCACTTATTATTTAATTTAAAGAAATTAAATAATAGTTTACTAATTTTAATCCTCTTTAATTATTATTTAATGTCAATTAAATAATAATTAATTATTTAGTTAATTTTAATTATTATTTAAGGCTAAATAATAATCAATTTATTTATCCTTATTTATTATTTAAATTAAATAATAAATTATTACTCTAATAACTTAATTTCCATTAATCATTATTTAATGCTAATTAAATAATAATTAATTACTTAATTATCCTTATTTATTATTTAATAATATTTAAATAATAAATAATCAATTTATAAATTTTTATCTCTCTTTAATTATTATTTAATAAGAATTAAATAATAATTTATAATTTGTCACCTTTATTTATTATTTACTCTTAACTAAATAATAAATAATTAGTTTAAACACTTTCTCATGATTTAGTTACTATTTAATATAAATTAAATAATAATTACCTAGTTACTTTCTTTATTTATGAATTAAATAATAAATAATTAATTTATTTTCTCCAAACATGTTGATATTATTATTAAATACATAAAGTACATATTTAAGATTTAATAACAATTTATTTATAATTTTCTTGAATTATTAGCTAGGTAGTCACAATTCAGTGTATATTTTCACCATAAATAATATGAAAAATACCAATTTTTAGAAATAATACCATCTCAATACCTATAACACTTCAAATAATCAGTTGGTTATTTGTTCATATTTTTCCAAAATTTAAAAATGCTTTTTATTATTTTTCATACATTTAGTAAGCTTTTATCATTTAATAATTATGAAAAATAGCTACTGAAATTATAAAAATACCATTAAATTCCAGAAAATAGTACACAAAATTCCAAGAAACTTTCTAGTTTTGGCCGTCGCCGGAACCGGCCGGGAAATGGGTGAACCGGCCGCCGTAATGCTCCGACCGGTTCACCGGAAAAAAACCGGCAGTGACTTTTGAACTTTTCCAGATTCTGCCTATTTTTGGGGTCTCTTACTAAAACTTTAATAACTTAAGTTCTATAACTCCGATGGAGCTCTACTTTATATTGTTGCGTTCGTATCTTCTCGAACTATAATTTTCCATTATTGGATTAATTTTTCGGACATGATTTGACCTCCGAAAATAGTCTGGAACCGGACTATTCACGCAAAACTTCCGACAGTGGAGTGTTTTAGTAGAAAAATCATATATCACTCGTTTTAAATCGGATTTTAGTCATTCAAGTTGGATAATTTTCATAACTTCAAGATCTATCCAACAAAATTTACGGATCAAAAATCCAATTCTCCGACCGTGAACAGTAATTCTGGGAATGGGCTGTTCAGATTTAGTTTTCCGGTAAACTTGATTTTCAAAGTTTGAACTTTTTTTTTTCCAACATTAAAGCTTATAAAACATAAGTTAAACTCATGATAACCTATATAAATATAAATAGCATGATTTTAACTATACAAATCATTATGTTAATATTTCTACCATGAACTTGAAAGAAAAAACAAGATTAGGGTTTTCTAGGTTTTTTTTTCTTACCTCTTGGACCTCATGGCTTGTTTTCTCTCCTTCCCAAAGTAAAGGATGGTGCTTGATGGCATCAATACTTCATCTTCTTCTCCTCTCCAAGAACTTTTCCTCTTTAAAGTATATTTGCTCTCACTTCTCTCTAGACTCTCTCTATAGCTTGAAAAGTGTAAGTATACAAATGAATATAAAAGCTCCTAAATTGTAAGTATACTTACAATGGGGATAGATATAAAATCTATATCTATTAAAAATACCATCATGAAGGTAGTTGGAGACTTGTGCAATAAATTTAGGCTAAGGACTTAAGTTGGTGAAAAGAGGTATGGTCCATGAATAAAAAAAAACCATACAAGCAACCTTAATTAAATAAATGAAAAGAAATAAAATAAGACAAAAGTCATTTGGTTCTCTTACTCCCATGCGGCTGATGGATCACCTTTGTCCCAAAAAAATTGTCACTAGCTCACTTTTTAAATAAATAATCATTTACATAATAGATTTTCAAATGGACACAAGCTTTGGGCTTTATATTAAATACCAATTGGGCTATTATTAAATTGTTTGGGCTATTATTTAGTCAAGTCCATTTAATTCATCATTGGACTATTTAATTATAACCCAAATGATTAATTATTAATTTTGTTACACATTAATTATCCAATCCATAATTAAATATTAATTGAATTGATTAATTAATTAAATACTCTAACCCATTAATATTAAATTACTAAATGGACTAATAATATTATTAATAATATTTTACATTATTTACATTAATTAATTTATAAAATTTAATTCACTCATTATATTCAATTTAATTGAATATTTAATTAATGACAACTTGTCAATTATTTTGATATTAAAACTTTAGAGTGTGTTCGCTAATAATAATATATATAATCTATATATATTATTTATACGCATTACCTTACCTCGAAAACAATTTCACAATAAATTATGAAATTAAAATAAATACAATATATAATTTAATATATATTATTTAGGCCATAAATGAAATTATTTAATACATTTACATTAAATAATTCATTTCTCATCAATTATGGAAATAATTCCATTTACCCGAAAATACATTGAAATAATAATATATTTACTCAATTTCTTATTTAAATAATTTATTTAATTATTTAATTAATATTACACAAATAATTGTATAATTAAATTACTCACTCCCATAAATCATTTACAATGATTTATTTAATTATAGAATATATTCATTTAATATATTACTATTTAAAATTAGTCAATTAATTTAATTCCTTTATATATATATATATATATATATATATATATATATATATATATATATATATGAAATTAAATATTGTATAATATATATAATTACCATTTTTCCTTTATTAATTCAACTACTTTATATAATTTATAATTATATAATTTACATAATTATTCCTCACAAATAATTTATCAACAATTTGCATAATTGTTGATTAATGAATAAATTAATTCCACAATAAACCTTTTAATTCAATTCGGATTAATTTAATATTAATCTATCTATTTATCACAATTTAATTAACCATTAAATTATGTTACTAAATATGCACGCATATATATATTCATATAAATACATATTTAATTTGCACGCAACCACGTCGCATAATTACATAACTCCACTAATTAATTCTCTTAATTTAATTAGACTTGCTGTTAGTCAAGTTTATTGAATTATCACTTTACTTGCTAACTTATCAAAAATTTTGATATCACCATATCTAAGTTAGTCCGTTAAATTTAATTTGGACTTCTATTTATCTATCACTACTAGGTTATTAAACTCCAACCTTTATTAAATATTAAATATTTTATTTCTAATTCATTTAAATATCCGGGATATTACAACTTTCACTATAATCTTTAGGTTTAGTGGAGTAAGAAACAACTCTACAATTTGCACCCGAATGGTTCGTATAATTAGTCTTACCTAACTCTATGATCCTTCGAGGTACAATCATCGACTTTGTCTTACTCTGTGATTTTACAAATCCTAGACCAGTATGTAGGTTATTCTTGTGAACAATAATTTGTTCTAGATAGAATGAGTGTTGGTCGAAATCGAAACTATTTATTTATTAGTTAAATTCCGCTCTCGAATTCATTTAAATAAATAGCGTTCAAGCATACATGGTCAATAAGTAATAAAGTGAAAGTAAAAGTCGATCCTACGATAAATTAGTTCTAACGAGTTCTAAATACCGATTGTATCAAGTCGATCTTAATTCAAACAGTTGATTTAATGGAAGAAAGGAAAATGAAAATAATGCAAATTAACATTTAAACAAGAAAGCAATTTAAGATAAGTGAATCTAAGAATGCAATTTCCCCCAACATGCCATTTTTATCTCTTAACTCTTTCTCAATTATACGGTTACGATGAATTTTCAACCTAGAATACAATAGTACTTATAGGCATCTTTATATAGCCAAATAAGCGTATCCCATCCAAACATATCCCATTCGACAGAATTCAGACAAGAACAACCCAAGCAAGATAGTTCACTATATTACTATGAGAACTAACACAAGCAGGGTTTCTAAGCACAGATTCTCACATTGGCTACACGCGGCCTGTAGGTATATGTCTATCTTAAGTATAAAATATGCATTCAATCTGAAGACCAAATAACATAACACGTGCTAATATATTCAGGCCAAAGCTAATGCTCCCTCTTCCGATTTCATACAAGTTACCAAAATGATTACAAAGCCAAACAATTAATAATCAGCACAAAATATGATAACCTACTCATATGACCTTAACCAACGAATAGTCAACCAAGAACACTAAAGTACTTATACGCCTCTATCAATAGCAATATAAGCATACCCAAGTCTAAATAATCCACTATATTTCTATGAGAATTACAATAAACAAGGGTTATGAAGCTCAGGTTCTTAACTAGTTACATATGACATACAGGTATATTCATATCCTATATGCAAATTATGCACTCCCACCATATAGAATAGCACAATCATATGTTATCACATTTGGGTCAACACACTACAATCCATTTGTCAATTTCATATAGGCAACAAACTAATTATCAAGCCAAGCAATCAATACATGAAAAACTAAACATATTAATCCAATCCATGGTGCCAATTAAAAGAGAAAGAATCAATTCAAACAACTATTTTTATTCAAAAGCATACTTAGATTCCAATGAACAAAAATAGCTAATATTCATTACATAATCCATAAGAATCATCATATAACGAAATACAAAGATAAATAAAGAGTTAGAAGATACACTTGTTATCATCCAAGCTCAACCTCCAAGCTCTATCCATCCATGGCTCCATCAATGGATTCCTTGGTTGCTCTTCATCTTCTTCATCCATTTTATTCCAAAAATGGAGAGATTTGGATCAAGAATTAAAAGTATGGTGGTTTCCCATGGTGAAAAACTACATTCCCTCATCTTCTCTCAAGCCCGAGTCTCTCTCTCTCTCACCCCAAATGAAAAATGGAATGAAAGATGATTTAAAGTAGGGCTAAAACTGGACTTAAAGGCTAAATCTGTAATGACCGCGAATTCCATTAGACATTGTAATTATGATTATTAAATAATTAGCAATGAATTAAAATTTTTGTACTAATTAATTGTGCATTAGATAATTGAATAAATATACTTGTGTATGTGTATATTTATTTAAAGCAATGAAATAAGATGTTATAATTAATTAAAGCAAATCTAATTGGATTATATTTTAAATCCAAATGAGTTGTTAAACTAGGTCAATTAAATTTACCTAGTAGCCCAAGTAATTAAATTAAACCTTAGTCCATGTAATTAATTAAGCAAGCTCAATGCTTTTTTTAATTAAAAGTAGCATAGTTTAGTAAATGCTAGCTCAGTGTGTTAAATAAATTGAGCCCAAATAATTTAATTGAATGAGCCCAATAGAATGTATTTCCAAGTCCAATGTGGAGCCTAAGTGAAGTCAAAACTTTGGTCAATATATATATATAGATGTATATATACATGATTTAGCATTAAAATTTAAAGCAAAATTTGGCCATAAATAGGCCAAATTACTGGTCAGGGGGGGCACTAGGGTGGTTTGTTTCTTCAATGTTGCTTCTAATTTACACAATGTCATAGTAGGTGAACAACTCTAGTCAATCACCTAGTCAATCACACTGTCCATCCATCCAATAGTAATCCAAATCTAGCTACTAAATTGCCTATGTTGGTGAATTAGGAGAGTTAATGATGGATTAGTAAAGTGCTATAAATAGAATGCTCTATACTTGTGTTATGTTGGTTAGTTCATTTGTAAGCATTCTAGAGAAAAGAAAATAGAGAGCATTTGAGAGAAAATAGAGAATACACTTGGGTATTGTGTGAAAAAGCTAGAGGAAGGTCTTGATGAATTTCCACAAACATCATCACATACTTTGGTAGGAGAAGAAAAAGAGCACACAAGTCTCAAAGGTTTAAAAGTGCTCTAACCTTCTTAAATTCCATTTTTGTAGTCTAGATAGTTTTTGAACGGTTAAAATCTATTTTTAACCGATCAAAACTTTTTTTGATGATCTAGAAGTCTTTAACTATGTAATATATGTATATTCATAGTTTGATGTGTTTATATCATGATTTGGAATGTGTGTTAAGCATAAAAGTAGAAGAAATGTTCATAATAATCTTTACCGGTAAAACCCTAATGAAGCATGTAATGTTTAATGTTGTATTTTGAAATGTACAAGTTGGAAAATGGATTTTTATGGCTAGAAAGGTAGATATATGAGTTTTAAAGAAAACCCAACTTGAATCTTTCAAAAATATTGAAAAACAAAGAAGTTATAGCTTTTACCGCAAAGTATGTCATTTTTAAACCTTAATAGGTTCGATCTTTAAATTTGGTGTCAAACGTTTTCAAAAATGCGATCGAACCATGAAATGTTGTAAAACAAGAAGTTATGAACACATCAACACTGATTTTGTGTCATTTGGATGTGTAGATTTTATTTTATCAAGGTTTGAATCAAAATTGTCAAAAATTGGAAAATTAAAATTTGTTTCTGCAGTACAGCGTCGGGGCGCCGTGTTGTAGTATAAATCACTGCGACGGGGCGCCGTGCACTGTTCCGAAAAAAATAATAAATCCGAACTGGGTCGGGTCGGGCCGGGCCAGGTCAGTTCGGGTCAGAAAATAAAAAATATTCCAAAAAATATTTTAGTATTTTTGGGGCTTAATAAATATATTTTTAAAGTTGTAGATAATTGATTTAATAATTAAAAGTGTATAAATATTATTATTGAATTAATAATAGAATAAAGTTAATAAAATATTATTAAATAAATAATAATATTAAAAAACCATTAAAATATTATTAAATAAATAATAATATTAGAATATGAATAAAATATTATTCAATGATTAATAATATTAGATAATTAATAAAATATTATTAAATGATTAATAATATTAGTTAATGAAACTTATGATTAATAATATTAGAAGATTTATAAGGTATTATTAAATGATGAATAATACTACGAGGCTAATAAAATATTATTAAATTATCAATAATATTAGATAAGTAGTTGAACTATATTAAATAATTAATATAGGTTCTTTGTGTATGAAAGATTATCAAGTAGTGATAATATTTTCTAAGTGTTTAAATAGCCGTAATTATTCAATTATGTGGTTCGTAAGAGTTATAAAGGTCATCATACCTATGAGTATATGATACTAATTTAAGATCAAACTGATTTAATTGTTAGGTCCGTTCAAGGATTATTAAATTAAGTTGGTTAGCCGTAGACGACGCACGAGGCAAGTTTTCTTGAACTAACTTGTATTTATTGTTGTAAGATTTCTTCAGCTTTATTTACATTGAGCAATTCAATTATTGTTGAGCAAGTATCTAAACTCGTAGTTACTTGACAGTGCTTTGAGTGGATGAATTATTTAAAATTATTCCACATCATTATTGTTATTGTATTCGCACATAGTGCTTTTGCAAATGTTATAGTTCATTAATTCAAGAACTGTTTAAGAATGTTTAAGCTAATTGTTTCAGACAATGCATGTCTAAATTCATCAAATTGAATATTTTAAAAGCTTATCTAAACCATTAGTTGGTGCAGATTCTTATAGTAAGATTGAGAATGAACAAACCTAAATAAGGGAGATTTTTACTTGTCGGGAAATCGAATTTGCGCAATATGTCTAAATGTTATGCATATACATATGGTACAAGAGGCTGATCCCCTCGAGTACTAGTTTTTCGAGGAGTCAAATATATACCAATGTTTGTTCTACCTTAGTAGCAGTTCTGGTCCTTAAAGACCACTCAGTAGTAAAGAGTTAATCCATTCCTATATTGATAAATTGATTCTTGATTTCTTTCACAATTGTTATCTATTGTTGAAAACCCTAATATGAATTTCCCTTTCATCATGATATATCCTGTATTTGCGTATAAACTTACTGAGCCATTTAGTTGCTCATTCTTGCTATATCATAACTTATTTCAGCTAAGCCAGAGTGTTCTAAACATGACAAAGGCAAGGGAAAAGTCAACGCTTAGATTAGTTTGATGCATGCTAGATTAATTACTTTTATGTAATTTCTTTTGTAAATATTTTGTATTCCCTTAAGATATGTAATGCTATGTTAAGGTTAATTGACCTTGGGAAGTGTAGCTTTTTTATAAGGAATCTTTTGTATTATTCCACGAAGTTTAAATGCAATGTATGTTTTTAATTGTTGATTAAGTATTGTATAGTGAGAACCAAACCCGAGGTTGTGGAACCCGGATTTGGGGTCGTCACAAAATCTGCCGACCATGAACAGTACCACTGCCGCGGCAGTAGCAAGGGAGCGCTGCGGCGGTCCTATATAATTTTCTGGGCATAAGTTTTGGGCGCTGCGACGGTGGAATGGAGCACCGCGGTGGTGAAACCTGCCGTTGAATTCTGCATTGTACTACCGCTGCGGCGGTGGCCCCTATGCAGATTTACCAAAATACCCTTCCAGCTATATTTTCCTACAAAAATCAAATTAGAATAAATAAAAAATATATATATATAATATAAATTACCTAAAATACAAATAACACACAAAAAACTAATATTACATCATATTTTAAAATAATAACAGAAAAACATTTAAAACTAACTAAAATGCTAAAGAATTCACAATATCATCAAGTTCAAAGGTATTAAATAAATAGGTATAAAAACTAGTCATCAATGAGCAATTTATACTAGTAGTTTAAGCTATTTTTGTGGATTTCACAAACACAATTCCTCTATTGAGAGAAGAGGCATTGTTATTGTTAGTCTCCAAATAATTTTTCACATTTAGAAGTGAAGGTGAATCTTCAAACCCTGACCTAGATCTATCACAAACAACTATCTAACTTGAGATTAGGCTGTCCACATATTAGGTAGATATATTCCACATTGAGATTGTCTTTTCTAGTTCTTCTATCTTAGAGACTAAAGCAGACTCTTTCTATGCATTGGTGTCAGTTATCTGTTTCAATTGATTATTCTCAGCTTCATATCTGGATAGAGAGGCAATACTTCGTAGAGCTATTTCTAACTCTTCTTGCATTTTCTTTTTTTTCCCTTGAAGAAGAGAATAATCCCTTGATTTAACCCTGAACCATTTCATATATTAATGCAAGTCTGATGTTATGTCATGCAATGTAGTTCTTAGATCATTAATATCAACATCAGGGTAGTCAAAGTCAAATACCTTATTAATGTCAACTTCTCTACGATCGGTAGGTCTGTTGGAGTTCTCTTCTATGGCCATCAAACATAGATTTGCTACTTGTGGTTCTTCATCATCACTAGAGTCTGTACTGGTGTCATTTTTAGAATTATTCCACGATCCTTCTGCTATAAATCCTTTAACCTTTTTGTGCTGCTTCTTATAGCTCTTGAACTCCTTCTTTGAGTAAGGTTTCTTTTTATCTCTCTTTAATTCCCCTATTAGAGGCTAGGTGCACTCAACTATGTAATGACCTGGCTTTTTGCAGTCATAGCAAAGATATTTCTCTTGATCTCTACTACTATTTCCTTTGTTGGTATAGTTCCTCATATGTCTTTTGTTATAGTTCTTCTTCAAAAACTATCTTAATTTTTTTGCCAGAAGAGTTATATCCTTGTTATCATTTCCTTCTTTAATTTCATCATCAAACACAACTTCAACTGGAGCTTTAGATGTAGCTTCAATTGCCTTAAGAGTAACACCTTGTTGTTCTTCTTTCCTTCAAAAATTATTTCTGCTCCTAGATTTAACTCAAGCTCATAGGCAAGCAGATTTTCATATAGTTATTGAACAGTCATTTCATGCAGATTCTATGATTCTCTGATTAAAGTTGTCTTTGCATCCCATTTACTTGGTAGAGTCCTCATGTACTTTATATTAAGGTCTTTATTAAGGTAGACCTTACCATAAGCCCTTAGGTTATTGAGGAGTATATTGAACCTTTCATAGGTAGCTATAATGTTCTCTTCAGGAACATGAGTGAACATTTCGTATTATTGAGTCAAAAAGGACTATTTATTTTCCCTTACTTCTTTAGTACCTTTATGCATCAGAAGCAGAGCTTCCAAAACATCCTTGGTTGTAGTACAGTTTACCACATTCTTAACAAATTCATCCTCCAGAGCCATTAACAAGACATTTTAGCCCTTTTATCCAATTGTACTAACTTTTTCTCATTTTTAGTCCATTATGTTCTCTGTTTGACTGCAACTTTGTTAGGATCATTAGGAGTTGGAGATAGCTTAGTAGGAACATGGTGTGATGTTGCAAGCACCCAAAAATAAAATCTTACTATTAAAAAATAAATATGTAGTAGTGTAAGTAAGAGTCGATCCTACAGAGAATGATTATTTAATTTTATGTTTTTGCAAACAAAAATTGGGGGTTTTTTGAATCAAAGAAATAATTTAAATAAAATTAACTAAAATAATTATGCAAGTAATTTAATGAAATAAATGAGAAGAAAAAGCCTTGGTTTAAGTTAATATCCACCATCAAGAATTTACAACTGATCACTGATGCAAAAATAAATCAATTAATATTTTGAACATTCACCGTAGAAAAAACTACTCACAGGTGGAATAATTTTTCTCCTCTCTCCTTAATTTTAGATAAGTAGACACACGCGTTCTACTTAATTAATATTAAACAACCCTTACTATTAAACAACCCCCGGCACGTGCTAAAGATTTAATTAATAGCAGCTTTAAGAATTAGAGAGATCGTTGAACTAAACAACACAAGCCACGTGTTTGCATTTAATTTAGATGAATATTCTTCCTAAGATAAAATAATCTTTTGATCTGCAAAACAATTATTAAACTTAGTTGCTTCACCAACAACAGTAGATTAATATGAATAATAAACTAGTAGTACTCCTAGCAATTAAACAAACCAATTATAAAATTTAAGCACAGAAAAATATTTAATACTCAAAATATAAATTGAACAATTAAAATAAATTAGATCTCACAGTGTATAAATCTTGATGGCTTCAATCACTTAAACCAAGAAAAATAAATTATCTACTCATAATTGTAGAGAGCATCAAAGAATAGAAGAGATAATTTTTATTCTAATGAGAGTTGTGTGTTACATTGTGTCTCAAGCCCTCTATTTATAGGCTTCATAAACCTCCTAACATGTCTAAATCCTAATAGGATTTACAATTAAAAATAAAAGAAAAATAAAGTAATTATTATCCTAACCCTAATTGGAATTAAAATCTAATTTGGAATCAAAAAGTAGCAAAAATTCTAAAATAATCCCGTTTCTGGCAATTAACGCGCAACTAAACAGAGCCTTCGCTACAGTGCCCACGCCAGCCGCCATCCGTCCACGCATTTCGCGAACTGTTCCTTTTAGAGCTAAGAATGACGTCGTTCCGTCTATGCTGCCAGTCACCATAACGCGCGCATGGCGCGATCTTTTTTCGACCCTCCAAATGCTAAACGACGTCGTCCTCCACTTCAGCCGGTATACGCGCATTGCGCGCCAGAGTCCTACCGAATTTACGATTTTGCCACCGAGCGGTTTATTTACCAAAATGTCATTTAACTTTTGCTGAATTTATAGATTTGCCCCCAAGCTTATTTTTTCCTAGAAAATAAAATATAAAATAATTAAAAATAAATAAAAATAATATAAAAATACTAAAAATCCTAAAAACACATAAATAAAAAGAAATATAAAAATACTATAAAATTACCTAAATTAACATAAATTAACTAAAATCATATAAAACCTATTAAAACCAATATAAGCTAAATAATTAATCATTTAAGCACACAATAAATATAAAAATTAAATATTAGGGAATAAAAATATCGTATAATTTAACTCTATCAAATACCCCCACACTTAGCTTTTGCTCGTCCTCGAGCAAAATAAGAATAAAAACTAAAAAATTAAAACTAATAACCAAATAACTTACTTGACTCGAACAACAAATCAATATGAGTTCAACATTAGCCTCAAAGATTTTTTAATGATAACTCAAAGAAAATTTCAAAATTATGCAAAATCTAGAATTTCAACATATTTATTAATCTTACTATACTCAAGACCTTTTGTGTGTGTGTGAATCCAAATGTATCAAACTAATCAAAATTCAGATAAGTTTCGGTCATTAATTACCTTATAAAAGATATATAATAAAACTCAATATATTTATTTTTCACATTACTCTTTGCTAATATAGACAAATATAAATCAGAAGATCAAAAAGTTTCAAACAATTATATACACTAGAATTATTAATATGCATTTTTTTTCAAATATTTTTTCATTTTTTTTCTTTTAATGGGTGCATTTTATGCTTCATCCCATTTTTTTTCTTTCTTCATTTTTTTTCACGGTGAGTGCATTTTATACTCTATCTCACCAGCGAGTGCATTTTACGCTCCATCTTGCTGCATGTGTTTATGAGTGAGTGCATTTTACGCTCCATCTCAACCTACCACATAATTTTTCCTTCAATAATAATACTAAAAAAATTACCTAAATCATCTCCTTCAAATTATATTTTGTCTTATATTTCACTTCAAATAATGATCAAATAAGATATAGAACTCAAAAATATCTTTCATAAGCATTTAACCATATAAACTTTCTCTCAATTAAAACTAGCTCAAACAAATAGATATAAGTGCATAAAAAGTTAAAGGATCTCAAGCAAAGTAATAATCAATAAAAAGTCAAAAATTCAGACTAAGCAAAAATTTATCCATTTTTCAAGAGTTATTAAATAAAAACCAAAATTTTATCATTGACTAAAAATTTAAAATCCAATTAACTTATTGCTCAAGTGACACATCCTAAAAATAAAATAAAAAAATAAAAAAACTACCCCATTTTTGTAGGAAACACGGTTACACTTAGCATGTGCAACAAGCCTTTAAACCCCAAGGTTACCCCAAGTGGACGAGTTTTGTCTCGTGAGTGTTTGCAGTGAATTTAACCACAAAATTCAAAATTTCAAAATTTTTAAAATTCCCTAAAATTTTCAAAATATAACCTAAAAATAACAAAAATCCTAAATCCTTTTTCCCACACTTAAAATTTACATTGTCCCCAATGTAAACTATAATGCAAAGAAAAAGGCACAGATAACTATAAAAAGAAAAAGGAAGAAAAATGCAAATCTGATTTCTTGGGTTGCCTCCCAAGCAACGCCTTTATTTATTGTCATTGACTAGACAGCAGACCAAAGTACTACGTCACTCCAACTTCATGAAGTTTGAGTACTCCATCCATCACGTCATTCTTCATAGGTAGATTCAGTCTCCCTTACACGTGACATGAACGTTTTACTCCATCTTCAACGAATAGATATTTAACATGATTGAAGAGAGTCTTTATATTCGAAATGGGATCCTACAAAATAAAAGATAAAAATTTGTTATGAGTAACGGGCAATGGATTGGAAATAATTGCATTATTATCAAAAATCATTGGCAAAGAATTTAAGGGAGCTTCATCCTCCTTCAAATCTTATTTCAGCTCAATTGTTTTTTCTTCCTCTAACTCCAAATTGTTGGTAATTGCAATATTTAACTTTTTCTTGTTTATCTCCTCAACAACTTCCGCCACTTTAGGCATGTCATCATAAAAAATAACATCATTGTCTATATAAACATTGTCCGCTTCATTGATGTTGTTTGCTTTCTCTTGTTTCGGTGATGGATCGACTGTCTTTTCTGGATCTTCTATATTGCTACCACTTCTTAGCACTTGTACACTTGTATTCTCCGTTGGATTATTCACCGTTTGATAAGGTAATTTTTCAGAATCTTGTTCCTCCAAGTGACTGAGTGCGATTGCCATTTGGCCCATTTGTTTTTCCAAATTCTGTATATTTGCCTTCGTTTCCTGTTGAAATTGCAAAGTGTTAGTGCTAAGTTGTTTAATTATATCCTCTAAAGACATATCAGAATTAAATGATTGGCCCTATTTTTGTTGGGGGTATGAACGCATGTATTGTTGATAGCTTGAAAAATTCTGATTTGTAGACGGATTCATTTGTGGATTCTCATAGCCAAAATTAGGATGATCCCTTCATCCCGAATTATATTCGTTTGAATAAGGATCATATCTCCATTGGGATTGACTAGGGAAACCACTTGTTATATTGACTTGCTCATAGGACACCTCTTGAAGAATGGGGCACATGTTAGTTAGATGTCCTACTGCCGTACAAAACTTACAAGCTTCCACTGGTTGCGCATTACCTGCAACCATTTGATAAACAAGAGAGGTTAGGGTATCAATTTGTTCCTCTAGAGAAGAAATAGTTACCTCATTGTCATAATCATGCATGACTTCCATCCTTAACCTACACCACTAAATTAAATTATGAAAATTTAAAAAAAAAAAAAAAAATTACTACATTAAATACATATTTACAAAAGCACAAAATTAAATTAAAATCATTCCCCGGGAACGACGCCAAAATTTGGTGTGATGTCGCAAGCACCCAAAAATAAAATCTTACTTTGAAAAAATAAATATGTAGTAGTGTAAGTAAGAGTCAATCCCACAGATAATGATTATTTAATTTTATGTTTTTGCAAACAAAAATGGGGGGGGGGGTGAATCAAAGAAATAGTTTAAATAAAATTAACTAAAATAATTATGCAAGTAATTTAATGAAATAAATGAGAAGAAAAAGCCTTGGTTTAAGTTAATATCCACCATCAAGAATTTACAACTGATCACTGATGCAAAAATAAATCAATTAATATTTTGAACATTCACCGTAGAAAAAACTACTCACAGGTGGAATAATTTTTCTCCTCTCTCTTTAATTTTAGATAAGTAGACACACGCGTTCTACTTAATTAATATTAAACAACCCTTACTATTAAACAACCCCCGACACGTGCTAAAGATTTAATTAATAGCAGCTTTAAGAATTAGAGAGATCGTTGAACTAAACAACACAAGCCACGTGTTTGCATTTAATTTAGATAAATATTCTTCCTAA